>OY728138.1:212095135-212720135 GCA_963277665.1 Viscum album | reverse complement strand
ATATATTCTAAATATTCTTTAAAACCACTCAAATTAATAATTTATCACTATTAATTATTTCTATTAAAAAGTTATTTTTAATTAAAATTTAGTTATTTTCACTATTCATCAGAATATGAAAGTTATCCGAAAAGTACCAAAATTTCACCATAAGCTAATTTCGATATTCCGAACCCAAAAAAAAATTCCATTTTGAAAAATAAAATTTCAAAAATTTCAAAAAGTGGATATTACTATTCATAACGAGTAGTTTTATTAATATTTTCATAGCATATCGTTGTTTAGTGAAAATCGGTATGGCGTACTACACACGCTATCGAGGAAGGTCGTGATTGCATGAAATGCAAGGAAAGTCAATGATGCGTGTTGTGCAAGCTCCTTTTGGTGTAGCGTACAACACAAGACATTAATGAAAAGAATATTTTTCATAAAATCTCAGGGTGTTACAGTTACCCATGAACATTAGGTTTTACCCTTTAGCAGGGTTGGGCAGTGGGTCACTTGACATCATTTTAAGGTTCACCCTCCAGCAGTGTTTGGCAGTAGGCTACCCGATGACCTTTTGGGGATTACCCTCCAGTTAGGTTGGGCAGTGTGTTACCAGATGACTTCTTTCAGACTCATCCCTTTCGATGGGTCTAGTCAATGGATTTTTCTCTGAGATTACCGGAGCGGGACTTTTGGTGGTACAGTTTAGCGATAAGGCATCTATGAAGTGCATGACTGTTAGGCATCAGTGACGACTACCATTAGAACTGTTGGCGACTTATCCTGGGATGAGTTTTGAGATGGAGACCCCCTTATAAACTCGTTCGGGTTTCTTGTTGAGTATATATATATATATACACACCCTACATTTGTTCCCAATCCATCAGTTCATTTTCTCTCCTTCGAGGAGGGGCGATGACATGCGGGGTATGCCATGTGATTTACCTGTCTAGATCTTCTTCGTTGGATGAGTCTACTCCATTTATTATGTTGGGCTGATCTTCACTCTATTTACTATACCCTTTCACTATTCTTTGTTCTGTCTACAGGTCCCCATTTTAGTACCTCCTTTGTTGCTCCATAGAGATTTCAGGCCATCATACTGAGTATCCTTACTCTCACCCCGGCTTGGGCTTCGCCCGCACTTGGTGTTCCCATTCAGACGATATACAGGTTGATCGAGACTACGGAGGAGCATAGAGGACACAAGAGCTTTAGCTGCATTCAGTGGATGTTGTAGAACATCCAAGTGTGAGACTCACCAGGTGTTTACTTTTGTTTACCAATTGTTGGGTTGTGGACCCTTTCTGGTTGGGCTCATGTTTTAACACTTTTTCTATTCAGTATCATTCAATACATTTTAGCGCTTTACTTTTTCCTATTTAGAGGTTGACGAATGATTTTGGTTGGGTTATAGTAGTTTGTCCTTTGGTTTCCTTTTCACTATTCACTTTTTAATTAAGTGGGCTATGTGCATGTGTACATGCACTAGGGAGAGGCCTCCCTGAGTTTGTTATGCCTTCGGCTCTTGTCGCCAGCCCTTGGCCTATGGAGGCATTCTTGGGGTAGTTGCGGCTCAAGAACGGTAGGGTCTGGTCATGAAAAAGTGGTTTCAAAGGTGGTTCATTCCATGTGAATTTGTTCGGATGACCCTAAAAAGGAATTGGTTGGGATTTAGGGAAATAGTTTCGATGTGTTTTGAGAGTGTCACTCAGGCCAGGGAGTCCAGTGATGGTATGAGCGGCTGACATTTCCATTCACCAAGACCCTCATAACCCACTTGTCGACTCAGCATGCTGAGACACTTGTTGTAGAGAACTTTGGAACATGCATCTGGTAGGATTAAATCTTTGACTTTCATTGTTGAGTTAGATCCCCTATGTGATTAATATTATATATATATATATATATATATATATATATTCTCATCTAATCATGGTAATCCTTGATAATTTTTAGGATGCCCCAACGACAGCAGCCTGATAGGTTACCCTCTCTAGTTCGTGACGACGACTTGGCGAGCGACGAGGCGTCAGTTCAGGGACCCTAATGTGATGCACTTCGGCCTAGTGCTTCAGCAATAGCCACACCACCTGAGGAGTGTCAGTTTTTTCTAGTAGCATAGGCCGAGGTTGAGGGCAGGCTGATTGCACTCCGAGACTTTCAGCGTTAGTGCCGCAGAAGTTCCGTGGAGACCCAGATCCCTATGCAGCGGAAGAGTGGATAGAGTCCATGGACCATCTTTTTAGGCTATTAAAGACACTATAGGACCAGATGGTAGCTCTAGCTGCCAGACTTTTCTACATGATGACTGGGTGTTGGTGGGGGTTGGTTATGTCGACCCACGACGAGTCACCTCTCACATGGGATAGCTTCAAGAATCTCTTCTGGGAGGAGTACTCCACCTATTGTTTACACTCTATTTGGATTCAGGAGCTTCTAGAGCTGAAGTAGGGGGATGACCATGGCATAGTACTCGGCCCGATTTAGCAATTTGACATGCTACTCACACGATATGATCTACGACAATTACTTTCGGGTGTGGAAGTTTGAGCAGGGTCTTTGCTGGGAGATCTTTGCTAGTGTAGTTCCCATGTGAATCCCTACTTATGCTAGGGTGATAGAGTGGGCACTCGTGATAAAGAGCTTCTTGGCCAAGGTACGCCAGCTGACAGTGCCTAGAAGTGGCCACTTCAGAGGAGGGTCTTCAGTGATAGGTAGGCGGAAGAGAGTAGAGCCTCAGTTAAGGAGGCCCTTCAGTGAGCAGACTCAGGGGAAGGTTCGTACACCATAGTGGCGCCGTGGAGAACTGGGGTAGTCCGGAGAGTTCTATTGCTATGCCTGTGATGGATGGGGTAACCTAGCACGGGACTTCCTGACCAGGTGTACTGAGCAGCTGTGGCAGGCAGTGGGAACACCGTAGCGGCATAGGCAACACCGTGACCAGGGATCCCCCAGGCGAGGACTAGGAGGTTCATCATGGAGGCGGTGCAGGTAAAGTGACAGAACCTAGAGTTCCAGGACACTGTTTTGAGGTCCTTCCACTGCCACCGCTGGGCGGCCCATGCCAGGCTCAGGGAGCTGGCTGTATGGGATGCTTGCAGCTTCAGAATATGTGTGTTCGTGACCCCCCAGAAGACGATATGGTTCGAGGTACACTTTGTGTTTACTCTATTCAAGATTCTGTACTAGTAGACATAGGAACCAACCAATACTTTATATCATTGATGTTGGTACACGAGTTTGAGATTCCATTAGAGGTGTTTGAAACATGCACATAGCCTTGAGGTTCCTACAAGAAGTGCCTCGTTAGAGACCTTAATCTGTAGATAATGTGAACTGTCATTCGGAGGAGGGAGTTTCACGTGGGACCCGCCTACCATCACGATGGATCCTTACGATTTAATCCAGGGAATGGATTGGATTTCTATGGTTCATGCATAGATCGAATGTCATCACAGATGAGTCAAAGGATTTTTTTCTGATTGATTGAGGTTCACCATCCATGGTAAACGAGACCTCATGGCAGATCATATGGGTACTCTGAGCTGGAGACCCTGACCTTTTTCTCGCCAGTTGGATAGCATGGATCTCGGAGAAGCAGAAGCTACATGGACTTGGATCCCTACCGTTGTTGAGGACTACATGGACGTCTTTCCCAATGATTTCAAGGGACTTCCTCCAAGGCGATAGATGTATTTCTGCATGGACTTGCAGCTGGGGACTGCCACAATATCATGTGTGGCTTATCGGATGGAACCCACAGTGCTTTGGGAGTTATGACTTCAGCTAGAAGACCTTCATGAGAATGGATTCATCTGGCCCTGTGTGTCCCCCTAGGCCGTTCCATTTTTGATTGTGAAAAAGGAAAATGGTAGTCTGAGGCTTTGTGAGGATTATCATCTCCTGAATTAGGCCATGATAAAGAAAAAGTACCCTTTTTCGTAGATCAATAACCCCTTCGACAAGTTAAGATTTTCAAAGTGGTTATCCAACATTGATCTTCATTTGGGTACCACAAGTTGTGGGTTTGTGAGAATGATATCCCGATGTTGGAAATCTGTTGTTGTTAAGGGAATTATGAGTTTCTGGTGACGCCCTTTGGCGTGATGAATTCCCACTCCATTTTCATGGAATTGATGAACCAGATCTTCCTGTTGTACTTGGACCGATTTGTAGTTTTCATTATTGAAGACATACTCTTCTACTCCATGACGGAATAGGAGCATGCAGAGCATTTGAGGATGGTCCTAAACTTACTCCGGGAGCACCAGTTGTATAGGAAGATATGGAAGTGTCAGTTATAGATTCATGATGTTCACATTCTGGGTAATGTCATTACAGAGCAAGGATTAGACGTAGATCCCACAATGATAGAGGCAGTGCTTGCTTGGTAGCCAACCAAGAACGTGTCAGATGTGCGGAGCTTCCTTGGTTTGGTAGGGTACTACTAGAGGTTTGTGGAAGATTTCTCCAGGATTTCCACCCCTTTGACCGCATTGAAGTGAATGGTATGACCATTCACCTAGATTGATCCGTTCTAAAAGGCCTTCGAGGAGTTGAGAAAGAGGCGAACTCGTGCTCTAGTGTTGAGGCTTCTAGAGGAGGGTGTTGAGTTCATATTAAATTTTGACGCTTCAGGAGCTGGGATTGGGTGAGTGTTGATGTAGCAATGAGCAGTGATTTAATATGGGTCGAGGCAGTTGAAGCACCATGAGAAAATTATGTGACTCATGATTTGGAGCTGGCAGCGGTAGTCTTTTCCTTGAGGCTATAGAGACACTATCTTCTGTGTGAGTGTTTTGTGGTCTACTCAGACCACCAGAGCCTCTAGTATATCTTCACAAAGACGGATTTGAATATGAGGCTGAGGCTATGGTAAGATTTTCTATATGAATATGATTTTGCGATAGAATACACTTAAAAAAGGCAATGTAGTAGCATATTCCCTTAGAAGGAATTACCAGGAACGTTTATTGCAGGAAGCTTCAAAGAAGTTCGCTACACTACAGATGACCTTGGTGGAGCGGGATGGTACGACTTTTCTGCAGTCGATGGTGTTGACTCTGTAACTTCTTCAACATGTGATGGAGTCGCAGCTGGGGGATGTGGACAGCGAGGTACCACGTGATCAGATATCAACGGGTGATACAACCGATGGGTATTTTGAAGAAGGGAATCATGAGATCATGTTCCATGGGCGAGTTGTAGTACTCGTGGAGATGCGGGAGGAGGTGATGCAGGAGTTCCGTACTTCTCCCTTGGCTATATATCCTAGTGTGGGGAGATGTACAGAGCCCTTAAGATATAGTTTTGGTGGTCTGGTATGAAGCAATGTGTAGCTGAGTTCGGTTCTCAGTGTCTTACATGTCAGTAGTTGAAGGTAGAACATCAGTTTCTGGCAGGGTTGTTGCAGCCCCTTAGTATCCTGGAGTGGAATTGTGATGGAATATATATGGACTTTGTCACGGGGCTTCCACACACAGCTAAAGTCTATGATTCTATTTCTGTGATAATGGACCGACTCACAATTTCGGCACACTTCCTTGTAATCAGGGAGTAAAGCTATTTGGATAGTATGTGGTGTCTTTACGTTCAGAAGGTCATCCACCATTATGGAGTACCCTTGACGATCATCTCCGACCGTGACACTCAGTTTACTTCTTGATTGTGGCGAGGCATGTAGGAGGCATTCAGGACCCAGCTGTGAATGAGTAAAGCTTTTCACCCCCAGATGGACGGAAGACTGATCTCACTATCCATGTGTTGGAGGATATGCTCAGGGCGTGCATGTTAGACTTTTCCCTGATTTGGGGGTATTATCTACCCTTAGTGGAGTCCACGTACAACAATAGTTAACACTCTACTATCGGCATGGAACCTTTTGAGTCCCTCTACGGGATACCCTGCAGGTCACCGTTGTGCTAGATGGAGGTTGGGGAGACCTCCCTTGTGGGCCCATTGTTGGTGCAGGCAACAACAGAGAAGGCGCATGTGTTCCATGAGCGGATGAGGATGGATCAGAGTAGATAGAATTCCTACGAAGATCGTCATAGCAGGCCTTTAGCATAGGATTAGGGGGACCAATTATTTTTGAGAGTCTCTCCACGGCGTGGGACATGGAGGTTCATCAAGGGAGGTAAGCTGTCCTCGAGGTTCATCGGGCCCATTGAGATCATGTGCCAGGTTGGTGAAGTGGAATATTGTCATTCTCAACCCCCATAGCTGGAGAGGGTGCATGAAGTCTTCCATGTGTCGCAGCTGATGAAATACGTGCACAAACACACACACGTTATAAACTGGGAAGAGCTGCACATTGAGGATGGAGCCACCTTTGCGGAGCACCCAGTGCATATTTAAGTCTGGTAGGAGCGGACACTACGTGGACGGACCATTCTTTTGGTTCAGGATGTTGTGGCAGCACGACAGAGTGTAGGAGAGCACCTGGGAAGGGGAGAGCCTGATGAGGGCTCAGTATCCCGAGATTTTTATGTAGTTTTTCTTTTTGGGGAGGAAACACTTGAAGGAGGGAATGATGTGAGAACCCGTGTTTTGAGCCTATAAGACATTGAAATTTTCATGATGTTATTTTAGAGCAGGGAATTCAGGAGGCGTGTGATTACGAGCCCTGGTGTGGCTAGAATTAAATTTTATGTGTGTTCACACTGGACACACCAAATAAATAGAATAAATCCTAAACAGTTGCTCTAATGATAAAACTGAGGGCACCGTTGAGTCCGGAGCCTGTCGTTTACTGAAGGTGGGGTAAAACATTCGCGGGCACAACCCATCTGTGGAAAACACCACAAAGGGTGTTTTTGTAATTTTTCATCCCCAGGCGTGAACTCTATAACATCTGAACGGAGGATATGATTAAAATTTTGAGACCACCGTTGCGCTCAGAACGTGGTTTTTACCCTAGGGGCGGCTTATCCTCGACCCCATCGAGAGTTAGGGTACGGGGCCGACTGACGGGGGTTTAAGAGTTTTTCTATTTAATCACATCCAACCATCAACCTTTTCCCCCTTTCTTCTCTCCCTGGAAGAATCCTCTCAACATGATCCTCTCCTCTCTTCCACCTCTCTGGCAAGGTGCAGCCGCTCCGCTTGATCGTCGGTGAAGCTACGGGCTATGCCCAGCATGGTAGGCTCATTCATTTTCAATATTAAGTCCCAAAACCCCCATAAAATGAAATTTCTTGCGTCGAAATGTTGTTCAATTATCGATCAAAGACCATATATTTGCAGGGCTCAATCAAAGATGTCTGATTCCCTTTCTGGATAGAATTTTCGAGTCCCGGGGTAACCCCATGATGTTTTTCGGTTTTTTTCCTTTTTTTGGCGGTTCTAGGAGCGGTCTAGTGGTCGGCGAAGTGGTCCGAGGAGCTTCCAATGGCGGCGGTAGTTTCTTGGATGGTGGCATGGAGACAGGCTCTTCAGCGCGGAGGCGGGCTCCTCAGCGGCGGCTATGTACGGCGTGACGGGATCCAATCGGCAGTGGGCAGATGGTGTCGGCTGGGTTGACCGGGGGTCGCGGTGTGTGACCCCATAAGGGAACAAAGACCCGCCTTCGGCTGGTCTCCGCACGGACCAACGACCGGGAATGGGGGTCGGTCGGCAGTGGGGACCGTGGGTCCGTTTTTGAGCCACATGGCTGACCCGCGGGCGGGCACTACAGACCGGCCCGGCCGGCATGGGCTGGTCAAGCCCAAGGGGGTTTGTCCCATCGACTTCAGACACCTGTAACTTCACTACAGATATCCGTTTTGTGTGCTGTCTATGGAAGTGAAAACCATGGCTCGAGAAGAAGTTTTTGAGATGGTCTCTGGAATTTTCCATTCTCGAAACTGGGGTTCAGTGGCGCGACATGCTCGTTAAGTACTACACCATGATTCTTCCTTCTGATGGCGCGACAACATTCGGAGTCTGTTTAAGGTGATGTCAGTGGCATTGTGACACTGGCGTCAAGAAGAAGTGGTCCAGGTTGGTTTCCGATATTGAAGCCAAAGTTGAGGCATGCGCCCCACAGGCTTTCTTTAATGCTGTGACCAGTGTTTTGGGACTTTTTCATCAGATGTTTGTTCGAGGCGAATGAGTAGTCATTTTGGAATTTTTTTCCGAGAGAATCACGATGACACAGTCTGCCTGACCTCTTCTAGGACCAAGTTGTGGGCCCCACGAGATGTCGTATGGGCGTATAGCGGTGTTGAATTACTTTTTATTTAGGAGTATGTTTCCACTGAGTTAGTAGTATATCTCACGTGTTTTTTCCACGAGGATTACAATGGTGTAATATGTTTGGGTGTGTGGAGCCTATTTCGAGATCTCATTAAATGTGGAAACATGAAAGGATGTTGGTCAGAGGTTTCTTTGACACACTCCGACACAATTCTTGGTCGCTATGTTAGTGACACACAGAGATGGTTCAGGCAGAGCAGAGTTGTCGAACCTGTATCAGGGTTTACCCTCCAGTGGGGATGGGAAGTGGGTTACCTGGTGAAATTAGGGTTTAACCTCCGGGTGGTATGGGCAGTGGGTTACACGTTGACTATAGGGTTTACCCTCCATGTAATCCAGGAAGTGGGTTACCTGTTGAATTTAGGGTTTACCCTCTAGTAAGGCTGGGCAGTGGGTCACCCAATAGCCTTTTAGGGTTCACCCTATAGAAGTTCTAGGCAGTGGGCCACCCGATGACCTTTTGGGGTTTACCCTCCAGTTAGCTTGGGCAGTGGGTTACCAGACGACTTCTTTCAGACTCATCCCTTTCAATGGGGATACTCATTGGCATTTTGTCCATGATTACTGGAGCGGGACTTTTGGTGGTACGGTTTATCGATGATGTAGTTTTGACATGCAGGACTTTTAGGCATCAGTGACGGCTACCCTTAGAACTATTGGCGATTTATCATGGGCTGATCTTAGAGATGGAGATCCCCTTACACACTCTCTTGGGTTTCTTGTTGAGAACATATATATATATATATACACACCTTACTTTTGTTCCCACTCCTTGGGTTCCGTTACTCTCCTTCTATGAGGGGTGAAGACACGTGGGGTATTCCATGTGCTTTCGGTGTCTTGATCCTCTTAGTTGGACAAGTATACTCCATTTATTCTGTTGGGTTGAGCTATCCACTATTTACTATACCCTTTCAATGTTCCTTGTTCAGTCAACAGCTCACTGTTTTGGTACCTCCATTGTTTCTCCCTCGAGATTTCGGGGCATCCTACTGTGTATCGTTATATCACCGATGCTTGGTATTTTCTTTCACCTGGTGTGCCCTTGCAGATGACTAACAGGTTGATCAAGACTATAGTGGGGCGTAGAGGACACAGGAGCTTGGGCTGTGTTTAGTAGACGTAGTAGGACTTTTAGGTTTGAGACTCACCAGTTGATTACTTTTATTTACCTGTTGTCGGGTTGTGGTACCTTTCGGGTTGGGTGCGTGTTTTCCCTCTTTTTCTATTCAGTATATGTCAGTACTTTTCAGCACATTATTTTTTCCTATTTCGAGGTTTATGCACGACTGTGGTTGGGTTATAGTTCTTTGTCCTTTTGTTTCCTTTTTTACTCTGCACTTCTATATTGAGTGTGATGTGTGTGTGTACAGGTACTCAGGAAAAAGCCTCCCCGATATTGTTATGCCTTCGGCGCTTGTTGCCAGCACCTGGCCTATGGATGTTGGAATGGGGTAGTTGCAGCTCAAGACTGGTATAGTCGGGTTGTGACATCAAAGTCCACATAGTTCGGGCTGGTTTGGTGAACTGGATTGAAAGGGGTTGAAACCAATATGTGATGGTCTTGAAAATTATGGAGGATTGCATCATAATGTGCCTTTGGAAGGATCAAAGTCCACGTAGTTTGGGAGGTTTTTTTGAACCGATGATAAGGGAGTCGTGACCAATGGTTCTTGTAGTTGAACCTCATGGAGGTTTCCTACGTACCTTGTCTTGGAAGTATCAATGTCCACATAGTTTGGATGGTGTTTGGGCCTTACACTCAAGGCTTCCCAAATTGAATGTCATGGTCGATTCTTACCCTATGCCCATATGAGTCATTCTCGGTGTGAGAAACAAGAGGCAGCAATGACTAGATGATCACATCTTGAAAGGTGCGTCAGTGGGATTTGTAGTGGGGCTTACACGTGGTTAGCATACCAAAAAGGAAAAGTGGCTTACATGTGGTTCGCAGCACAATGACGAAACAAGGGCTATTATGTGGTTCACAACCCAGGGAGATGGATATTGGTACGTACTCTATGATGGAGTCCCATTAAGAGAAAAAGCCCAATGGGAGTGGGATTTGGCATGGAAGAGAGGAGGGTTTTGGTGCACATCCCCCTCTAGTCTTTGACCAAGAATAAAACATGAGGAGCCTAGATACTTCCTCTCTTAAGAAACACTATGGGTTTACATAGAGGTGGTTTCAATTTTTCCTCAGATAGATTCCACTCCAAAAAATAGGATATCTATCCATATGAGGAATATCTCACTCCCGTGGATACGAGTGGGTAGAGAGAATTTTCAAGACGGGAAACCCTTCATAAGATGCAAGGGGTGGGGTCACATTTTAATGTCATGTGTTGAGGATGATGATTCTTGTCAGTTTAACATCATACAACTGAGACGAGGTGGGTTCACTCTACACCCCTAGGAACAATATAACTGACACCCACATGCCCTTGGGGAAGGGAAGGAATCAGCATCACTATGGTGATGGGTTTTCATGGAGGGATCTAACGGGGTGCCCATGTTAGCGTGGCTATGAAAAGATGAAATAGCTATTAGCGTGCCTATGCGAAGAGGTATGAGGTGAAGCAACACAACGTGAAGCACCACCCAATGGACTTTGAAATCGCATTGGGAAAGCCTGGAGGGTCGCACGAGAAAAGGATTTGCGAAGCAAAGGGGTTCATTGGTAGAAGCCTCGTGATGCTCTAGTTCTCCATGTAGTTAAGGGGCTTCACGAAGCCGTATAATTCGTGAAATGAAGTGGCCTATCCTAGGCATATGGAATATGTGAATTGAATGGTGCTTTGTGAAGTGGATATGCTTTTTCATAGCAGTTCATCATGAATTAAGGGCGCCCTGCGAAACGTAGCATTGCGAATCATAGTGACCCTGTCATAGCATTGGGTTACATGTGAATGGGGGGTACTTCATGAAGCACGAGTTCCTTGTGAAGACCTAAGTCCCCTTAGGGATACCCATCCTTCATGAAGGACCATGGGCTCTGTGAAGGGAATACACCTATGAAGAGGGGTAGAATTTATGAAAAGGGAAAGGCACTTCATGATGCTAATGTACCTTGAAGAGCTCATGGTTCACAGTGTAGAAATTTCTTCGTGATTTTGGGAGATAAGAACACGAATGGTCGGAGGATCTATCCTTTCGGCTCGAGGGGAGCCCAGTATTTATAGGCAAGAGGTGCCATGAAGCAGTGGTTGCTGTGAGTGATGACAGGTGGCATTTTGTCATAACAGTAGAGCCTCCCACCTCCTTTCTTCGCGGCGGCTTCACAAACTACAATTTGGTTTGCGAAGCCTCCATCCTCTTTGCTCTACGGTGGCTTCACAAACATCAATCCGGTTCGTAGAGTCTCCAGCCTCCATGCTCCATGGAGGCTTTGCAGAGGGAATAGCTTCACACTGACTGTAGTTTTGTGGGGCTCCTCGGACGAGATTCACGAGGAAGCCTTAGAGACATTGTGTGCTCTTCCTCTTCCCAAAATGTGGTGCCAAAAAATCCCCCCCCCTCATCCTTGGAGATGAGGAGAAAGATAGGGCCAGAGTCTGAAGGTTAATCCCCAAAACGCCTTGGTCCATCGCAAATAGGGATTGTGAAGGAGGCTCGTGAGGTGGAGGGGTGGCGCGCGGGATGAGAGAGCCACGATGCTCATTGCGGTTGGACGCGCCATGAAGTGAAAAGGGTCATCACCTATAAATAGATTAGGCTGACCTCTCTTTTTTCCTTTCTCACCTCTGTGTTTTTGAATTTATCTCTCTATATTCACGAAGCTCCACGAACTCTGTGACTGCTCTCCACGAATATGGATTTCCACTGTGCGGTGGACCGGGAGTGCTGGACTCCATGGAAGTACACTCTACGGATTGTGATTGATGGTTGGGGTAGGGCTTCATGATCTCTATGATGGGGAGAAGCTCCGTGAATGGTCTTGATGAATGAGCTCCGTGAAAGAGCTTCACAAACCCGAATAAATTTTTTTCAAATTTCAATACCTGAATGGGTCACCGGGAGTGTAATGACCCAACCCTCCTGGCCCATCGCTTTCTCAAATTTTAGGTGTTGGTGCACCCTGGTCCCATTAGGTCCAGATCGTAAGGGAATCGTCTCAGGGGTAGGAAGACATCATGGTGTCAACCATCGGTGACACTAATCGCTGGGTCATTGATCAATGTGACACCGATCGGTGTGTCACCAATCGATCTTACACGACAGGTGTGTCACCGATCAATGGGACATGATCTGTGTGACACGATCGGTGTGTCACTGATCAATGTGACATGATTGGTGTGTCACCAATCGGTGGGACACGATCGATGTCACATGATATATGTGTCAACAATAAGTGTGTCAATTATCGGTGTGATGTGATTGGTGTGACACAATTGGTGCATCACTGATCGGTGTGATGCAATCAGCGTGTCACCAATCGGTGCCAATGGGGCTTGTTGGGGTTTGTTTCATTCCCAGTTTTTCCCGTAACACCACTTTTCAGAATTTTCAAACATTCAATGTGGTTCAAGGACATTTTTATCCCCATAAAAAAAATTTAAATACCTTTGAGTGGGAGGACCCTCAAAACAGCATGATTGTATGTCCGTGTTACGTGTTATCCCCTATTTAAATAAAATCATTTAATACAACCGTTATGGCCGCCTCTCCGATGGGATTTATCAAATAGAAATTAATCCCATAGTGTGTAACCAGCCATCCATTTGGTGAAACCACAATCCTACTTTAAAGACAGTCAAGATCATCATATCCTGTAACTACGGGATCTCATCTTTATATCACAATAGAATTCCGTTCTTCTTCTTCTTGGCTGGGTTCATTCTTTCCATTGGTAAATTTGGAGTTCCCCTTTCCCGAGGCAAGGTGGTCCTGTGGTGGAACCATTACTGGTCATTCTTGGAGTCCTCGACGTTCCTCCCCTGCAATTCATGCATCCCCATTTCTTTGAGCATGGATAAAAACGTCGATCTTTGAACATCCAAGTATGCTTTTCCTTAGTCTCTCTTTACTGTGTATCAAGTGGGATGGGTATGAAAATATTTCCTATGAGGGTGGATGAAATCAAACATTATTAATGATAATAAACAGACTTCTAAAGAATGAAGGGGTGTGTTTCATGATGATGTTGTGATCTTTATCTTCTTTTATATGTTTTGGAATATATGGGATTATGCCCACTAAAAATTATGTTCATCGATGGTCTTTTCTTGTGCAATAATGAACTGATATTTTTATGGATATTTATGTGATTTATTGGGTGTAATATGGATTCTCTAAATCATGTAATGTCAGCTGATTAAATGGATTCCAAAAATTACAAGAATCCTTTTTGGTCACCCCCGATTAACCAAATGGGAAGAAGAAAACAAATTAATGGCATATTCAAATTTGAAAACTCTCTTGCTCTGTTCTAATGATGTTTATGGTTGATGCTAGTGAAGTGAATTGGTTGGCTATGGGATCCTATGATGTGGTGCATTTTTCCGTTTTCAGATTAGCGGCCATGTGGGGCCATTTGATGGGGCTTGGTTGGGTACAGTACTTCGAGGGATCTCACGAATCCCTTTTTTGATTTGTCTTTACAAGAGAACCGGGTGTGAATGCTTAAATTTCGGATTGGTTGTTTTCGATTCCATAGCATGTGGTTTTTCCTATTAGTTTCCCAGCATTGCATAATTTTTACATTAACAGAATCAGATGAATATAAATATTAGAATGTGTTCAATGGGGAATTTTTTTCTTGGAATGAGTTGTGACATGGTTGTGGGTGTGCTGCTTCTTCTAAATGAATAGTAATGAGTGTGTTTGTGCGTGGGATTGTTTTGAAACCCTAGGTTGGGAAGAGTGTTGTCTACCAATATATATAATTATAGTTATTTATTTTTCTTATTCGCGCCACACCCAAGTTTACTACTTTATACCGAACACCACCATTTCATGGGGGAGGGTGTTTTTTCCAACACTACAATGAGTGGCTGGTTATTAGCACTTTTTCTGCTCCCTTTCCTGAGTAGACCAAGATCCTTCGGGCAAGGCTATGATGTCCTAAGGTCCATTATATCCCAATATTTTTCTGGAAGGGAAGTTGTGGTGGTTGGCCCAGGTGTGTGCGTAAAGATTGTTTCCCAAGTATCTTATGGATGAGTTTGAGGTGTCTTCGGGTGTGGCGGTAGTTTTTCTAGCACAAGAGTTTGCGGGTGTGGTTTCGTGTCTTTGTTGTCACCCAGGTGTTTGTGGGAGGGATGTGTGGTTGTGTCCCAGTTGTGTGCGGTAGGGGGATGGAAGTGGGACTACTGTGAGAATGAAGGGAGAGGTTTGATGTGTTGGATGTCTTCAATAACCCATGGAAAAGTAGCACAGGGTACCCAAATATCGATTTTCTATTACATTCACATTACATGACTTGTGTTATTTGGGGAGTGTGCCTTGATGATATTTGGGTGGATGGTTTCCCTTTCTGGGTGTTTTGGTTATCTCCATTTCTCACAGGGCATTAAAATTCCTCCGCACTTGTGCACGAGAGCTTTTGTTTTTCCCTATTGAGTATACATGTATACGAAACCTACGTATATAAACTGCTTTCAGGTATCCAGTAGGACATCATGGATTGTGGGGGACCATACTAGCTCGGACATCGAGAATGTTATTGTTACTATTTTCTTTTCTTTGGTACATTCCTTTAGAGTTTTCCTTGTAATTTTGTAGCATTTACTATTGAACTTTCATATGGGAATGGTTTTCTTTTGGCTTTGATTTTACCTCTAGTTATGGTGTTGTTGTGATTTTTCTATCTTATCCCCTGATCCTACTAAATAGAAAGGGTAATTCCTTCTATCATTTGTGTGATTCTATACCCTTCATGTTAGTCGCTGCTCCAGTACCTATTGAAGGCATGTATTGGGGGTTATTATCTCTCCTTGAACTTGAATAAGGAAGGGTCTGGAAATCTTTTGTCACTTCTCTCATCTTAGTAAAGGTGTTTCATGATAGGGAGGCTGCCAGGGGGTCCATGACGATAATATCCGGAGGGAGGAAATGGCAGATAGCTCGGGTATAAGAGAGTTCGTACGAAGACATTATGACCAAAATTCATTGTTAGAGATTTTGTCAGAGATTTTTTAGGACTATCCACATTGCATGTGGCTTCCTTTTTATGGATATGGCCCGAGGGATGACATCTTCATCCCTGAAGTGAGCATAAAGGAACAACCATATTGGTTCAGGAGCACGTCATGCCAACACCAATGGTTCAAGGTTGTTGAGGCCTGCCTAAGAGGACTTCACACCTGTCATCAATGAATTTATATACAATCTTGTGAACAACATTTACAGGAAGTATCATTAGCCAGAGATATCTCCCCTGGTGTAGCATACAATTTTGAGGGCAGCCATGGGGAACCCGGAGAATGGGTGGTCCAATGAGTTAGATATACGCAAGGAAGGCAACATAAAAATTGACTGGGACTGGGCCTACTAGGTAGGTTCCTCATATAAATATTTTGGAGTAGATTTGAGGAGAGTGGGACTGTATAAGTTGGATTGGGCCTCCCAATTCCATATCTATAAACAAAATTATTTGAAGCTAGAGTTTCTGAATAGATGGTCTTCATGGACCAATGCCTTCCATTTCCACCATGGAGAGGTCTTCATCAGTCTATGGGACCTACATAAAATATTGAGGGTTCCAATATGTGGTGCAATTTATTATGAGTTCCTCCCTATTATGGGTGTGTGGGTGGATCTAGAGAAGATGCCACTACTATTTATGGAATTGATGAAACTATTGTCCGGAGAGGACATGCAGTCGTTAAGGGACATCCAATTCAAATGGGGGTTGACGGAGTTCTTGAACTTCCCATAAAATTGGATTTTCCCTTTGAGGCCTCAGAAATTTCTAGAGGGGGGTCAATAAGGCAAGGAGAACTCGTAATAGAATGTCTTGGAGGATAGAAAGTGGAATACGTGGGGATTCGACGTCAGTACCGAGAAGCGACAATTAATCCGGTTGGCTGCATTTGTTGTGGCTATCATATATGGTTCGATCCTGCCGGTAAGATACATGAACATGGGAATGTGACCGAGTATATTAATCATGGAATCCATGATGGTGATAGGAGTACAGTTCAACCTCAGGATCTCAATGCTCATGATGTTGTAGAAGATCTTATTGCATATCAACGAGGGGAAAAATCCACATGGAATATATGGGAAATTCCACATCATATATGGTTGGATAGTGGCTCATGTCATGGGGTCTATAAATATCAGAACCACATCTCCCTCCAGGATCAGATGTCCGCCCATCCATTTTGAACGTTTAAGGAATAATTCTGGCCATGTTGACCATGTAGGTGGTACGAATCGGTTCTGTATGGAAGACAATTTCATTTTTCACCAGTTCCGGTTGCCAGCGGGTTTGTACACAAATGATGATAGGGAATGAAAGAGCATCAGTCCATCCTCCTAGACATTCATGGTGGTGTCCTAGTGGAATGGGAGGAACGTGAGACCCTCCTTGAGAAGTACACTCTGCAATGATTTTCAAGGAAATTCAGTGTATACAGTGGCTGACCCAGCGGGTCTAGTTGGGGTTGGTCCACGAGGATCTCCCATTTCTAATGAGGAAAATGTGGCTCATGTTCACATTGGAATATGGGAAGATATGGAATGATCCACCTCTTCCCAGGGCCATCCTTAGGCTGGTGAAAGAGTATGCCAAGATCTGGCGGCGGCCAGCCTTGGGGTGATGCTCAAGCAGCCAATCGTTCTGGTCAGTGATGTAGTGCCTCCCCATCCTTGAGGCCGGGGCTGAAAGGTGGTGGGGACATCTTAGGGAGGCGGAGCAGCAATGGTGTTGGGTTACACACTGGTCAAAGGGTAGGTAGTAACAGATCCAGTAGCAGCATCGAACCTGGCAGTCCCATAGGAGAATATTAATTATGAGGGGAGGCCACCAAGGGGATTCCGCATGATATCCACCTGGGATCTAGGGAATCGGTTGCACTATATAGACATGTCGGATAACGCTTTCATCCCAGAATCTTGGATCATCTGAGATGCCATTTAAAAATTCTTCAACCCATTCGAAATGTGGAAACACCTGAACCATCCCAGGATTCATTTGTAGGGGATCTTCCCTATAAGGGATGGCTTTGTAATATCAGAGGCATTGGAGTAGCAACAACTGTCCGAGTTGGAGGACTTCATGCACTCTCAGGGTTCCCCACGTCCAATGAAAGGTCAGGTAAAGATGTTTCTAGATCGTACAACCCCTCTAAAATTGTTGGCTGCTGAATTGAGGAACACTTACCTCTACCAGAATAATACGAAGAGTCCTTGTTGGGGAGGAGGCCAATAGAGGGAGCCCTTTGGAGGAGGGTAAAGATAGTTCTTCAGACCCAGATCTTGAAGAGTATCCAGAGACTCTTAAGCTAAAACCCAGAGTCTCTCTATTTGGATCTGCTTCCAGGATACATTGGACCCATCACTAACATTTGAAATATGTAGGAGGGCCTTATACACAGAACATGTTCCCACTCTACAATAGATGAAGCTTCAGGGCCTTCGGGATCCATGCTCGCGGCTATAGTGGTTACCGAGCTTAGCGGGACTATGAAACTAAGGGTTGTTCTTCTCGATTTTCCAACTTCCCAATGATATACATCGGGCCATGCCTCAGGGTCCCGATGGTAAATACCCATGATATAGACCGACAATTTGATCTCTGTATGTCTCATTTATAGAATTCATGAATGCCACCCATTGATCGGGTTACCTGACATCTGTTCACTTTTTTGGTATACAGAGTACTTCAAATGGTGCGTGCTTCTGTGGTAAGGTTGGTTGGTACTCCCGGTGGTGCCTTTCTAAGGGGAATACCAGTGGTCGTGGAATCGAATTCTAAAACTGACCTGACTACGGTGGTATCGATCACCGATGGGACTGTTAGCAGAATAGAGCATGAGATCATTGAGGTGGGGTCTGATGATGAAGATCGATTGGACAACACGAGACCTGACATACCTGATTAGACACTATACACAGACCCTGCTAATGAGTTCTTGGTGGTGTCCCTCGCATTTGAGCTCATCAACCCTGCAGATCAGGACGAGATGACCTCTGATGAAGTGGATAGAAAAATCACCTATCGCCGGTCCTGCAAGCTGATTTAGTGATTCATTGATTACACCCCTCAAGAAAAATGGATAGACCATATGAGGAGGCTTCGGTACCAATTGTGTGACCTATGAGCTAGGGGAGTTGATTCCCAGCATCCTCAAATGCTTGTCCTAGATCTCATGGTGGAGATGATCCGGGAATATGACAGTGACCTTATTGTGTGTTGGCAGTGGAGAAATGTGGTTAACATCAACAAGCTCTTGGATTCTGAAAATGAGATTCAGTGGATGTAGGTCTAGGAAAATAGTCATTCCTCTTTCCTCACAGAGAAATCAGTGATCATATCATGTCTAATGTCCCAGCTTGAAGAGGCAGAAGAGTTCTTGAAGCAAGCCACTGTGGAGAAGGTTATTTTCTGAAGCAACGAGGGGCATTACCGAATTGCGGCTGATGAACTGCACCACATTTCTACTAAGGAGGTGTGGGAACTGAATAGGTGACAACAAATCATGGATGTCACAAGCCATAGTGCGTCGGAGCTACAAATCTCTTTTGACGGGTTCAAGCCATCCATGGGAGGGGTCGATCCTCAGGTGTTTTGATGCATGTAACATTTGAATGTAATTTCATGCTTTGATTATTTATGCTAGATGCATATGTAAAATCTATAATTTGATTTTGGTGTATTTCATTCTCAATACATTCATGCATCATCCAATGATCAATACCTAAGACCATGTGGGTCGTGCCTGATGTGAGAAACTAGGGATGACCACCATGGTATTCCATCCGAATACAAGAGTGCAAACCAAGCTTCATGAATTCAGGGATTGGAAATCCAATCTAGAATTCCATTGAAGAAAGGGAGAGGCCTGATTGTGGAGTGAAGGTTTCAGAACAATCGAAGTGAAATCATTCTAATGTGCTTTGGTGCACGAGTGGTGTAACTCCATGGGTGTTAGAATCGATCCGAACATAGTGGAGTGGAGAGTGTGAATAACGGTACCCACGATGCAGAACATTGTAGGGATGACGTGACAATGAAGGATAAATATAGACCTTGTTTGAAACATAGTATCCTTTGTGTGTTATCCTAAATTGGGGAAAACAATTAAGGCCCGACCACTGACCATTTTTGAAATACGGGGCTAGACTTGAAATGCCTTCCATCAGTCTTCAAGAATGTTATCCCCGGACAGTAGGTGATCCATAGGATGAGCATCAATACTGTAGGGTGTTCATTTAGATGTGAAAGAAGATTATTGTCGAAATAAAGGGCACACAAAGCATGAGGGTTAGAGTGATGGGTTGTTCAAATGTAGTCTAACACTCTTGAAATTATGCCACCATGGTGGAAACACATTAGGTGGGTGCATTGGTCTGATCATAGATCAAACTTACTTCAGAAAATGACCTCTACAATATGGACATTGAAGGATCTGTAGTTTTACATCATACCAATAATGATGAGATACATGTAGTTTAAACATTTTATGGTGATGACATTGCATATAGATTGATGGTAATACTGTCTAGACCATGATCGAGGTCGAAGGGCCAGAAGGGTTAATGACTCTGGTGATGGGACCAAGGAGAACTACCAGGCTGTCCCTACGTATTCCATAAAAATGGAAATCAATCCAAACATAGTAATTGAAGCACAGTGTGCTTAGAGATCAATGCTGGTAGAGGGAACCCTTTCTAACGAGGAAGCTCACGCATCCCATGATTAACATCGGGAATCCGTAAATTTTTCAGGGTAGAACCAAAGTTTAATTTCATGCATTGAGGACATAAGGATTCCTTCAAATTAACTTCATATAATTGGACAAGGAGTGAAAAGAGGGATCCCTAGAAGGGATCACATGATGCAGTATCTATAAAACTGACGTGAATGGGGATGGTATGAGTCTATATCACGTCACGTATCCCAGGAGGAAGTTCTATATGTCAAGGGACCAAATGTGAATGTTATGTTGGGCTTGGGGAAAAGTGATCTGGAGTTTATACATAGCCCATTATGTTTGGGGATCAACAAATATTTAGTTATAGAAGTATCATGGTAGGATACCAATGTCGACGGGGGAAATCTTCTCCGGTGAGGAAGCTAATTCATCTCATCATTAGCATAGGGCATCCCGAACCTTTTTAGGGAAGAATCTCAATTTAATTTAATGCATTGTGGACATGAATACACATAAAAGAAATGTGTTGTGTGGTACATAACCCAACACGAATGAGGACCATAGGATTCCATTCCACACCACACGCTCTCATGTGAATCCTTAGGTTGAGGGAATAAAGGTGAAAACTAGGATGGGCCCAAGATTGTTTGACTGGGAATTCCTACATATCCAAGAAGGATGGGAATCAAGCCACATGTAGTTTTGAGAGTCCATTTTAATGCCATGCAAGATGATGGGCATGTCTAGTTCAGATACACCAGTACACATCCTACCAAAACCACTAAGCCCACTTGAGTCGTGATCGATGTGGGAAACAAAGAGTAGTGACGGGACTTTCCTATTACAGGGTGGAAGACATTAGGGGAAATGTGATTCTAGGTTAATGGAATCCCAATAATACCAACCTACCTACATAATTCAGCTAGATGCCGAAAGGGGTAAATCCAAGTGCTGGAATTCATCTTGAACATAAGAGAGTGGAAGGATGTGAATCTAGATGCCTAAGATCTAGATCACATTGATGGTGGTGTGATGATAGAGGATAAATACTAACCAGTTTTTAAACATAGTATCCACTTTATGTTAGTCTGACATGGAGACAGACAAATGATGGTCGACCGCTGACCGTGTTCAATACACGGGACCTGTTGCAAATGCCGTTTGAGGTATTAAGGGGCATTGGCCCAAGAAGGTAGGTAAGTTAATTTGGAATGAGACCAGCCCATAAAGGGTCCCATTTAAAACGTAAAAGAGGATGTGGATTCAAATAAAGGGCTCATGAAGCGTAGACATGAAATGATGGGATGTTCATATGAGAATTCCTCACATTGGGTGCTTTTCCATGTCGTATCTGAGAACGCCAATTATATGTGTTAAGTAGAGGAAGTCAAATCCCATTTCGAGGACAAGGGTCTTGGGGTCGCACGCTCCAAGCATAAGGTTTTAGAGTGGACCATTATGAGTGGACCTGGTTTGATGGACATTGTTCTAGGTGGTGATGTAGCCAAACCTGACACATATGTCCCATAAAGAGATCATAGTTTAGGGTCATAGAACATGGACCGGGTTGGAAAAAGACTAGGGGGGCACATGTTGCAGCTATTGAAAAACACAACATCAATGATAACCCAAGAGGTAATCACCACAACACATGTTCCTAAAAGAGTATGGGCCAAGGGGTGAATAAAAGGGGGGGATTTATAATTCCTGGGGTTGGACCCATAAACTGATTGTCCGGGCATTCTTATGTATCACATGAGGATGGAAATCAAGCCATATGTAGTTCTAGAAGATGTCATTATTTTTTAACGTCATACGATAGGGATGTGAATAGATCTTAGTCATAAGGGTCTTAGAGCTCAGACTATTGGGAAGAGAGACTCTTCCAAATGAGCGCAAAACTCGAGTGAATCTATATGCCCATTTGAGCTAAACTCGATGTGGGAAAAATGGCTGGGAAAGTCTTTTCAACACATGGATTACATGAAAAGGGTAAATTATTATGAGGCCCTGAATGATGCCTACATTTGGATTTTTCTTCCTAACGTGCAAACATGCACTGAGGGATAACATCCAATTTGTCAAAATTTTAATTGGACAAGATAGAGTGGAAATTTTTTGAATCCTAAGACCAATATTTAGGGCTTTATGGGGGTTTTTTCACAATGGAGGATAAATACTGACCATGTTTGAAACACATATTCTGTATCGTGTGACCTGAAATGGGAACAAAAAATTTGTGTCGACTACTGAACATATTCACAATGCAGGACTTGTATCAATTTGTTCTTAGAAGTCCTCGAGGGCATCGGCCCGAAATGATAGGATAGCCCTTAGGCTCTGTATCTATACCATTTGGGGTCCCTTTTGGATGTGAAAGATGACATGAAACAATATAAATGGGATCATGAAGACTAGGGATGGGAGATAACATGTCCATGTAGGATTCAACGCTCTAGGTGTTGAACCAGAGTGCTTCTAGGCACATTGGTGAACTGCCAAAGAGGGTCGAGGGACCCAAAATAAGAGCAGCCGACTTGAAAAGATGAATGCAAGGAAAGGGAGTGAAGGGATATTAGGATAAATAGTTATGTTGTGTGGTTTTTAGAAACCTTACATGATTGCGGATGTAATCCCATACCACACCACACACCCTCTCTTTTAGAGGACTCAAGAAAAGGGGCCAAAGAGGTGAGGAGTTTTCCAAGAAATAGGGTTGGACCTGAAGGCTAAATGTTCGGGTGGTCCTACGTATCCAATAAGAATGGTTATCAAGACACACATTGTTTTGGAGGGTTCATTGTTGTTTTATTTCATGCGAAAATGACCCATATAAGGGAAAGGTATCTCAACGACGGATGTGTATGCCAAAGTGAGTAGCCCGACGTGAATGAGGACAGAAGCTCATACCACACCGTACAATCCCAAATGAGAATTTGGGCCAGGGGGTGGAACGGATGAGGGACCTATGGCCAGGCCAGTGATTTAAAGTCACATCTAGTCTATAGTTTAACTTCATGTAGTGAGGACTATTGTGATCATAGTTTAATGTCATAGAGCTCGGACTATAGACGCCCAGTTTAATGTTATCTGTGTATGGATGATGGGTAAAAAGGATGAATCACAATTCCAATTATGTGGGAGACCACATAATGACAAAAATATTCGAGGATAAATGATGACCATGTTCAAAACACAATATCTATATTATGTGACCCGATATAGGGAAAAACAAATGAGCATCGGCCGTTGACCATATTTACAACATGGGACATGTATCAATTTTTTGCTATATATCCTCATGGAAATTGGCCCTAAATGGTAGGGGATCCCTTAGGCCAAACATAAATACCATTTGTGGGTTCTTTTGGTTGTGGATGATGGTGGAAACTGAAATTATGGGACACACAATGAATGGTGGGACCTGTGTAGATTAACATCTAGCAACAAGGACAATGGATGGAGGGATGTCTCAAGGGGATGTATGTGGCATGGAAAACATAGAATGATGTGAATGAGGATAGGTTTTCCACACCACATTGCACAATACTATATGAGAACTTGTCCTTAGGGCCTGAAAATCTCGTGGGACATGAGGCTGGGCCAAAGACGGGAATTCCCAGGTAGTGTGAAGTTTATTGTCATGATGGACAAGTGATGAGTGGTTATACATCATTTAGTTTTGATAGATCACATAGTTTAACATATTTTGAGAAGGACAGTAGTGATCATAGTTTATGTTCATTGAGATGAGATTTTTTTGCATTTTATTCTCAATCGGGATGATAATGAATAGTTTAACATCATGACAGATGATAATGTAGTTTAACATCATTCGGTAAGATGATGAGCAGTTTAATATCATGTCGGATGATAATGAGCAGTTTTTGGTTAGGACAGATGAAAATGAGGTTTTATGTCATGTGGGATGAAGATGAGAAGCTTAATGTCATGTAGGATGATAATGAGAAATTTAACTTCATGAAGGTCGATAATGGAGCTTAATGTCATGCGGTATGATTATAAGAAATTTAATGTCATGCCAAATGATATTGATCATTTTAATGTCATGACAGATGATAATTCAGTTTAACATCATGCGGTATGAAGACGTGCAATTTAATGTCATGCAGGATGGAGATGAGTATTTTTAATTGCATGTAGGATGAAGATGACCAGTTTAAATGTCATTCAAGACAATAATGTAGTTTAATTTCTTGAAGGATGAAGATGAGCAGTTTAATTTCAATAAGGACAATGATGTATGTGTCACTCAACTATATTAGTATGCATTCTATCAAAACTACTAATCCCGCGTGAGTGATGCTCAGTGTGGGAAAAGGGAGTAATGATGGGATTTTCCTCAAACATATAAGCACAAAGAAGATGGAATGGAGATATCTAGCTAGGAAAATCCCAATAATATTGGCCCTCTCTCTCGATATGAAAATATTCATAGAAGGGTAAAACTAATGGTGTTGGAGTTCCACCTAATCATATGGATGTGGACAGATGTGAATCATGACATCAGATATCTGGATCACAATGATGGTAGTCTCATGGTGGTGTATAACTGTTCACCATGTACGAAACACAACATTCATATCTTGTTACAATGGATGAGGATAGTAGAACGAGGGTGGACTATTGACCATGTTTGTAACACGGAAGCTGTCACAAAATGTAATATGAATTATTCCAGGGAGTTGGCCCAAGACGGTATGTAAGCCAATGTGGCATGAGACCATGCCGTAATGGGGGTCCCTTCAGACATGAAAGAAGGTGTGGATCCAATTAAAAGGGACTCTATGATGAGTGTAGATGGATTAGTTTTATGTCCATTTGGAGTCCAACACTCTGGGTTCTACACCACAGCGCATCAGAGAGCATTAGTATTAAGAAATAGCTGGACATAGAGTAATAGACCCTAGTGTTGAAAATCATTTATGGTCATATTGCATGGACCAAAGTATCTTAGTTTATTTTCATAGAGTTCGCACCTGGTGCATAGTTTAACGTCGTGTAAATATTATGAGTGATGACTGGTGTTTAAGGTCACATAGCTTTGACCAAGGTTTCTTCAATTTTAGATCGTGTAGATTTGACCACAGTTGTTTCAGTTTTAGGTCGCATAGCTTTGACCATGGTTTCTACAGCTTTAGGTCGCATAGCTTTTACCAAAATGATGTACAGTTTCACATCATTTCACCATGTAATTGTCCCGCATTTTAACGTCATCAAATAGAGATGATGTTTGTTATGTATTTTAATGTAATGTAACAAGGAAATGGTTGTTATTTATTTTAACTTCATGTAACTGGGATGTGAAACCATAGAGATTATGTCAGTAAAGGAATATCCATATCTACCCTATTCTAGTGGGTTGGGATGAGGGGGGAATCTATATGATGGAATTTGCTAAAATTGCCCAATTGAATGCATGGATGTTCTCCATGTGTGAGCTGGGGTATCTCACGGTGAACCATCCACAATCTATTGTCAGGGCCATTGGGAGGAACTCTACATTTGATGAAATGGGGTAGTTGGGATTAAAATAGTGTTAGAAGGGTGGCAATGATGATATCATCCAGATAGTCTGGCTACGTGATGGATCTTGGAACACGTCGAAGCTTAGAATTTCGGCACGATGGGGGCCATGGAGCCTGGAATGCGTGGATTCTTGGAGTGTTGGTACAATGTGGAAATGGATCCCAGATTGAGGGGAATCCTAGAGCATTTGTTACAATGTAGAGATGTAGCCCAGAAGGCGTGGAACGCTGGAGTGTCGGTACGACAGGGTAGATGGGGTCCGAAAGGCATTGAATCCTTGACTGGTGGTAAAACGGGGGTGATGGCTCCCAGATGGCATTGAATACTATAATGTTGGTATGATGGGGTGATGGAAACTTAGAGGCGTGGAAGCCTGGAGCGTTGGTATGAAGGGGTGATGGTTCCCGGAAGGCGCGGAAGCCTGGAGCATCAGTATGATGGGGGTGATGGAGCCTAGAAGGACTATAATTTCGGAGCATTGGGACGATAAGGGAGATGGATCCCGAAAGGCGTGGAATCATGGAACATCGGTACGATGGGGTCATTGGAGCTCGGAATGCATGGAAGCTAGGAGAATCGGTATGATGAGGGTGATAGAGCCCAAATTGCGTGGAAGCCTGGAGCATCTGTACGATGGGGGATATGGAGCCTGGAAGGCGTGAAGCCTGGAATGAATTAATATGATGGGGTGATGCAGCACATAATGTGTAGATTCATGGAGCATCGGTGCAATGGTGGTGATGGAGCCTAGAAGGGATGGAAACCTGGAGCATCGATACGATGGGGAGGTGGATACTAGAAGGCGTGGAAGCCAGGTTGTCGGTAGGATGAGGCGATAGAGCCCATAACGTGTGTAAGCCTGAATCGTCGTTACGATGAGGTTTTGGAGCCCAGTAGGCGTGGAAGTATAGAGCATTGGTATGATGGGGTGGTGGATCCTAATAGGTGTGGAAGCATGGAGAGTCGGTACGATGGGGGCGCTGAAGTCCAGAAGGCATTGAAGCCTGAACATCGGTATGATGGGGGAAATGGAACCTGGAAGGCATTGAAGCCTGGAACATCAGTACGATGGGGGTGATGGAGTTTGGAAGGCTTTGAATCCAGGAATATTGGTATGATGGGGTGATGGAGCTCGGATGAAGTGGATTCCTGGAGAGTCGGTACGACTGGGTGATGGAGCCCGAAAGGCGTGGAAGCCTGGACCGTCAGTACGATGGGGGAGATGGAGCCTAGAAGGCGTGGAATCCTAGAGTGTTGGTACGATGGGGATGATGGTGCCCAAAAGGAATGTAAGCCTAGATATTCGGTATGATGAGGGCGATGGAACCTAGAAGGCTTGGAATCCTAAAGTGTTGGTACAATAGGGGGCGATTGAACTCGGATGGTGTGGAAGCCTGGAGCCTCAGTATAACAGCGGCGACGGATCCCGAGAGGCACGGAAGCCTGGAAGGTGTCGATACGATGGGGTAGATGGATCCCAGAAGGCGTGGAATCCTTGATCATTGGTACGAAGGGGGAGATCGAGCCTGGATAGCATGCAATCCTAGAGCATCGATATATAGAGGCGATGGAGTAAGGGGAAGAAGCACTCTGTGCGGCTTCTAAATGCATAGGGGTTGGTGGGGAGATGTTGGAGTTAGGGGGGGGATTCCCCCTTCACGACATCTTAAGGTGGTGATTTCAGTGAAGAGATGATGGATTCGGGGGCTATACCCCCTGCACAACCTCATACGGTGGCAGGGTCGGTGAGGATCTGATGGAGTCATGGGTGGAAGCCCCTGTGCGGCCTCTTAAGATGGAAGGGTCGGCGAGGAGCCGATGGAGTCGGGGGCGGATGCCCCCTGTGCAGCCTCTTAAGGTGGTGTGGTCAGATAGGATATTATAGAGCCATTGAAGATGCCCTCTGCATGAAATCTTATAGGAGTGGAGTCGGCAAGGAGCTGATGGAGTCAGGGGGTGGATGTCCTCAGCGGGGCCTCTTAAGGCAGCAGATTCGGTGAGGATTCGATGGATTCAGGGGGCGGATGCCCTCAAAGCGACTTCTTAAGGTGGAAAAGTCAGTGAGGAGCTGATGGAGTTGGGGGGTGGATTCCCCCTGCACTATATCTTAAGGCGGTGAGGTCGGTGAGGAGGTGATGGAGTCGACAAAGGATGCCCTCTACACAACCTCATTAGGCGGAATAGTCGGTGAGAAGTCGATAGACCATTGGCTTCACACACACCCGATGGTCACATCCTACCATATATGAAGGATAGGGGATCCCAATCGGTGATGCCTCAATTTTTCTGACATATAATGTCTACTCATTGTTGAAGGAGAAGAGTTTCAAATCGGTTTCAAAAATTGTGATTCTGAAACTTCCATCGGGGAGCACACATCCATCTATTTTGGAGGATGCCCAGCTGTTGCCCTGCATTCCAACTTTCCAAATGTGTGCGGCATCAGTCACTTATTCAGGAATGTTTTCTCCTTGATCGAAATGAGATGATGGGATGTCGGTTCCTCCTTCCGTGTATTCCTCCTCAAAACTCATCACCTGGTCCTGGACTCTCTTAATGATTTGTGTCGTGGTTAGTGAATCTTGTTACTCGTTCCATATCTTTGTGGATGTTAGTTAATTACACTACATTCATTAGGACGTTCCATGGGGTCTTGACATGGTAGAAACATTTGGACAGAGTAGATGACAAGATCAGGCATGTCGGGGCATCTCTGGATGTGTGGAAATCGGGGGACCTGTATTCACCCACAAAAGAGAGAATCTCAAGGGTTCCGAACCCGAGGCATCCCACATCGGTCATAGGGTATAATATACTAGAGGAATTTCTCTGAGGTTTTCCTCATATTTCCTTGTTTAACATGGGGTATACCGTGATATTAAAAATTTTCAGAGATGGAATGTGAGTGATCAGAACATCCCTTAGAGAAAGATTATATTGGTACATCCCTAGGACGGAGTACCAGGAAGGTGTACCAGATGGATGGATCAGAACGCCCAATGAGAACGGATCCAAGAAGGTGTGTCCAATAAAGGGAAGATGTCACAACATGAAGGTTAATGTGAAAACCACTAATGGAGGTCTGATGATAGTGCAACCTAGAATGGGGGACACCAACGATAACCATTGGATGGGATTGATCCTTATGGAGGTTTCTTACGTACCATGTGCATATGACGTGGATCAAAACCCACGTAGTTCGAAGGGGTGATGAATCAGGGTGTACACAATGGAAAATGACCAGAAGACATGTTGGGGATTAAGCATAGATATGACCCAATTGAAAGACGGGAACTCTTGGGTGGATGGTTATAGTTGTTGTAGGGATTATGCATGGTTAGCTTCCCAGGTGTCATAAGGAGTAGTGTTGGGATGAATTTCATGACCTGACTAGGATGTGGCAGCCCGGGTGAGAATCAGGATACATGATATAGAGTTGAATGAATTGGAGGGGGAATGAGATGGAACCATCGTGAAGGTTATGGTAGTGTGGGGATTGAACCTTAGAGAGGCTTCCTACGTATCCCCATGGCAGGGAATCAATATCTTCATAGTTCGGTGGGGGGTACCAATGGCTTATTTCTGGTTGGGGTTGAAAATAGATTACCACTAATTGGGGTTCCAATGGCGTACTAATGGATGGGGAACACAACAACATACCATCAGTTTGAGAACACAACTGCATTCCATCGATTGGGGAAACCAATAGCTTACGATCAGCTGGGGAACACAATAACTTATCGTCGATTGGGGAAAAGAATGGCTTACAACTAATTGGCACTGGAAAAATCTTATCGCTAATTGGGCTTCCAACAGCTTACATCTGGTTGGGGAACACAATAGAATACCATCGTTTTGTGAACACAATGACATACAATCGATTGGGTAAACCAATGTCTTAAAATCAATGGGGGAACACAACAGATTACCATCAATTTTGGAATCCAATTGCATACCTTTGATTGGGGAAAAATATCTTGCTGATGATTGAGGCTGGACCTCCAGGAGGCTTCTTACGTATCCTTCTTGAGAGACAAGGATCAAATCTCACGTAGTTCGAAAGGGTGCAGTTTCGCATCTTGATATACAAAAAGGGATATACAGTTTAGCATCAATTTAGAAGAAGGTGATCCGGCGTGAAGGGGGTTGTAACAACTGGCTGTTGGGAATGAAGCTCAGGTAGGCTTCCTACATACCTTTCCAAGAAGACTAGGATCAAAGTCCACGTAGTCCGGGCTAGTTTGATGAACCGGTGTGAAGGGTGTCAGGACTAATAGTTGTTGGGTATGAACCTCATAGAGTATTCCTATGTACCTTGCCTTGACAAGAATCAAAGTTTGCGTAGTTTGGGATATATTGGTGAACTGATGTGAAGGGAGTCGTGACCAATGGATGTTTGACATAAACCATAGGGAGGCTTCCAATGTACTTTTCCATGGATTGGATCAATGCCCACTTAGTTTAAATAGTGTTTTGGGATTACACTATAGGCTTCCCAGAGAGTATGTCATGGTCGATGCTTAATCTAAGACCACATGAGTCATTCTCAGTTTGAAAATCAATAGGAAGAAATGAATTGATGATCACATTGCTAGAGGTGCGTTCGTAGTAAGTGGATTGGGGATTAAACATGGTTAGAGGCATAGAAAAGAAATCAGGGCTTACGCATGGTTCACATCCCAAAGAGGAAGCAGGGGATTACGCTTGGTTCGCAGCCCAAGGAGGTGGAGATTGGGACTTACTCCAGGATGGATTCCCCTGTGGAAAAAATGCCCAACATGAGAGGGATTTTGAAGGGAAAAGAGGAGGGTCCCGGTACAATCCCCCCTCTGGTCATTGGCCAGAAAAAAGATAAGAGGAGTAGGGATGATGCCTCCCACAAGAAAGTCTAGGGGCTTACACCAATGTGGTTTCCCTTTTTCCGCATACAAATTCCGCTCCAATAATGAGGATCTCATTCCATGTGAGGAAGATCTCACTCCCATGGAGAGGAGTAGGAATGGAGAATGTGCAAGACAGGACAACCCATTTATGATGCAGAGGGAGGGGTCATATTTTAACGTCATGTGATGAGGACGATGGTGCTTGGAAGTTTAATGTCTTACAGCTCAGACAAGGTGGGTTCACTTTGCACTCCTAATACATACATAACTCATATCAACCTGCCTTTGGGAAGGGAATGAATCAACATCGATGTAGTGTTGGGAGTCCTAGTGTGATCCAATGAGGGGACCACATTAGCATGGATATGTGAGGATGCAATAGTCATTAACATGCCTATGAGAAGAAGCATGAGGTGAAGCAACACAATGGGAAGCACTGCCCAAGGGACATTGAAATCATTTCATGCAAACCAGGAGGGTTTCATGGGAAAAGGAGTTGCGGAGTAATGTGGTTAACAATTAGAATCCTCATGAAGCTCTTGTGATCCCTGTAGTGGAGGGGATTCATGAAGGGGTATTATTCACGAAGTGAAGTGGCCTATCCTAGGAATAGGGCATATGTGCATATGGAAGGTGTTTCTTGAAGTGGAATGGATTTCACAGAGCATTTCTTTACAAAGTAAGGGATCCCATATGAAGCGTAGCATTTCAAAGCAATGTGAGTCCCCTTGGGGATCCCCTTCCTTTGCAAATCCCCATGGGCTCTTGAAGGGAATCCCTCCTTTGAAGAGGGGATGAATTTAAGAATAGTGAAAGGCACTTCACGATGATAAAGTACCATGAAGAACTCATGGTTCACATAGAATAAATTGCTTCACGATTTGGGATCTAAGAAGGTGAAGGGTCAGAGGATCCATCCTTTGGGATCAAGGGGAGACCAGTATTTATAGTCAAGAGGCACCATGAAGCAGAGCTTTATGGGCATGAAAACATGTGGCATTTTTTCGTAACTGTGGAGCCTCCCGCCTCCTTGTTCTGCAGAGGCTTCGTAAACGTCGATCCTATTTAAGGAGCCTCCAGCCTCATTACTCCGTGGCAGCTTCGCAAATGTCAATCTGGTTCACAGAGGTTTCCGCCCCATTACTCCGTGGAGGCTTCACAAATCTCAATCCAGTTCTCGGAGCCTCCTGACACCTTGCTCTGCGGAATCTTCACAAACATGAATCCGGTTTGCGAAGCCTCCCCCCTCTTTCCTCCGTGGTGGCTTCCTATAGTGGGAAACATCATGCCGTCTGCGGTGTTGTGAGGCTCGGAATTCGAGCTTCGCGAGGCAGCCCAAACGGCTTCACGTTTTCCCTTCCACTTGTCGAATTTTTTCACCAACAGTGTCTCAAGTGAATAGTTACAAAATAATCATATATTAAATTCTTTTTAAATATTACAAAAAATAGTTTTTTTATATGAAACACATTTTGGCATATCATAATCAATAATCTTCTTCATAAGATAGGTAATGGAAAAAAATAAAGGTGTCAGCATAGATTCATAATAATTTTAAACATAATAGATAAAAAATATAAAATAAAATTATTTAAATAAATGATCACATAAGTTTAAGAATATAATCATAGTGTATGAACCTAACCAAATATAATCATGGCTAATATAATAAAAAATAATGATCCATGGAGAAAATATTATGGAATAACATTTGATACAAGTCTTAGATGTTTTTATATGTGATTCAATACATTGGACTCGTGGTTATTAACATAGTCATGAGACCTAACATAACGATTTTGTCTAAGTATATGCATTGGAAATAATATCATTCAGAGAAATGAAAACCAAGCTAATAAATTATGATATGATAAAACCCAATAATTCCCATGCATTATGTTGTAATAAATACGAATCATGCCTATAACATTTTTTTTTGAAAGAAGTTTCATTCACACCGTCTATGTTGTGATAAAACTGTATTGTGTTGAAGCATTATGATGTATGGGAATCCAATCATTCCCACAAATTCTGTTCCAAAAAAAATTCAATGAATTACAATGTGAGATATAAAAATTTAACTATTTAACTAGAGGGATATAACATAACCACAAATATTGTAATTGTAAACCATATATTTTAGTGTTTCATGATCATAAATACCAATTTGATTTGATTATATCATTTATACCCAATAAAAGAAATGGTTTTAAATGAACTTTACACAATATAACATCATAATAAATCTATAGGAATAATATAAATAGTAAAATAAAAGAATATCCTCTAATAATAAAAATAAAATTTATAAGATGATGAAATAAAATAAAAGAACATTTATATTAAAATTATTAATTTACAATTAAAAATATGATGAAATACCATTTATGTTTTTTAAAGATTTGATATAAAATTAATTAATATAAAATGACAATAATGATTTATTTAAAATATAATTATAACTTGGAATGTAATAAATTTAATATAAATTAGATATAGTAGTAAGAAAATTTATTTTTTTGGAATAAGTAAAAAATAAATATTTTTTCACACATTTGTAAAGATCGTTAAATAAATAGAATATGAATCATGAAGAAAATTTAAAAAATATTACATCAAATCATGTGTCATAAATTTCAATGATAATATTAAATGTTCATTACCAATTATTTATGTATATATAATAAATTTTAAAAGCCAAAATAATGAATATAAAATCCTAGGGACAATATAGCAGAAGAAAAAGAAGAGATAATGTCGGTCCCTCTTAAATAAAACATTTCTGAAGAATTATGAACCAAAGAGATACAATGTCTTATTAATTGATAACCCAATAAATAATATTATTTTAATAATATATATTAATTATTATATATATATGAAATTTAATTTCCCCATATATGAATTTATGCACACACAATCTCTAATTCCAAGTGAGATGCCAAAATATACACTTACGGATTTCAGGTCACAATATTTAAAATAGAAAAAATAATATAAAATAGTTCAAATAGTAAATTATTTGAATTTAATTATAACTATAAATGAAAAAAATTCAATAATTAGTACATACACTATACAACTATGAACAAGTGGTGAATATGATGCATATATCAATAAACTGAAATTGAGATGATGAGACACTTGTATATTCTCTTGAAAACCAAGAAAGTGATTCAACCAAATTTAAAATGAATATTACCGTTATGATAAAATATTTAATAACCTTAATCATATATACTATCATTTATACTATTCATTTATAATTATTCATTACATATATATTAGTTGGATATTATTTATTTTTAGAATTCGATGTAATAATTTTTTATTGTTTGATATAAGTTTCCTAATTCAAATTTAGATCCTCATTCTTTGAATTAAACATAATCATTCCTTGATTATCAATATAAATGGAATAATTTTTAAATTTTTTTATGTTTTATAATGTTAATTTAATGTTATTAACCATTATGTTTAATGAGAATATAATATATAAGAAACATGTTTTAGGAAATTTATCAATAACAACAAGTAACATTATAATGATAATTTCAATTTTTGTGTCACTCATATAGAACCATATTCATAAAATATATTAATCCTTAATATCATATACTACCAATATTAATGGCTTAATACCCATTTATCTTGGAAATGGTGAAGATAGTATATCATAATTCACATATTTGGCTGAAGAGACCAAAACAAGAACATGCTACAATAATTAATTACCAATAATCTAAAGTTATATACTAAGAATATAATTTAATTAGATAGATAATGATTTTAATATATCAAAATTACAAGGGATAATCATATTTTCAATAATTCAATATCATATGTTAAAAAATATCATAAATAAGTGTGTGTATACTATGATGAGTTCTCGCATTGTCAACATGGTTTCCATTAGATTGAATAATTTAATCTTACATAATGGAACCAGAATGTCATGAAATAATATAGAGAATGACAAAATACTGAAGTATAATAGTAAAAATAAGGTGTAATTAAATATCCCCACTATCTAATTAAATATTATATATCATCAAAACCTTTTCATTGTCTATGATTTTTTTCTTAGAATATCAATATTTAACATGAAATGAAATTAAAACAAGATTCTATCATAGTTCCTCCATACAATGGATGTCCATGAATAATGAGAAAATATATATTCAAATAAATAAAAAAATGTTAAATTAATTATAAATTTCCATCTTTAAAAAATATAATATGATTTGTAAAAATCATAATAAAACCAAGGATGAATTTCTAAAGCATTCATAATATAATATGAGTGAAAAAATACCCTATGGGAACACCATTTGACTCCGGAGTGACTATACAAACATCCTATCAAAACAACTCCATGAAACACCAAGAATGTTGTCTTACACAATGGTGGTGATCCTTAATACTCGAACAAGAACATGTAAGACAACACTCTGTCTATAGGAACAGAGTGGATTAAGCTAATATCACAGAAAGATTTTACCAAAGACTATACCAATTTATATTTCTAAAAATTATCCAAAAAATGGTTGAACAAAGTAATATATTTATAAATTAATTTCTCTAATTCTTTTGTGATTTATTTTCTGATGAATTTTATAAATACTCTTTTAAATAGAAAATAGTTCTTTAAAAACACGTTTATTTCCTCATTAGAACCCAATTAAAATTTTACATCCTAAAAATATTTCATAGCAGGTTATTGAAAATTATCATGAAATAAATCAAATACAACAACAAAGTATCCATTTGGAATGTAAAACAATATAGTGGGATGCATTAAAATGAATTATAAGGAAATAAATGTTAATTTTATCATAAAATTGAAAATCAACAAGGAATAATCACTAAAATAAAGAATTCATATAAATTAGCTATAAAATAAACAAAGGTAAATAATACCTAACATATTACTACATTAATAAAAAGGAAAAAATTATAATCAAAATCCATTATATAAATAATGAATCCTATGTAAGGTATATATCATGGGTAGCTCACGAACATCTACAGACACAATTATAGATATAATATAGTGAAATGATGCTTCAACAGAATTGATAATGTTACTACATAATATCAACCAAAAATTTTCTTAAATATTCTCACGGAGGGGACTCCCTTAGTAGGGTTTATAACATTAAATAATCTAATTCTAGTAATTATGTAAAAATAACTACCATAATAATTGAATCTAAAATTCTTAAACCCCTTTGATACTAGTATAAGTGGGTGACATAGGACGTGTGACATATCAGAATCACATAAATATTAAACTAAAAGGAAACTAATTCCTTTAACAAGCCTCAACCCACACTCAATATGATGGAAATGGGTACCCATTTATTGGATACTCAACACTACCAAGCCTGATTAAATTGAGTCAGTGCGCCCCTTAATTGGAATATAGATGTTTTTGTGTTCCATATCCTCTTCCCGAATATTAATTATGTTGGGATTTAGTATCATTTATTAAATAATATAATCCATTTTAAATTTAATATATATATTTTTGAAGTATGCCACAAAAAAATGTTTGAGTGTTGTTTGATTTTTTTTAACATGGATTAAAATTAAGATGTCTATTAAAACATTTAAATTTAAATTCTCATTTCATTGGGAATCTTAGAGCATTATCGAGGTACTGGAAATCATTGAAGGTAGGGGTACGTACATTGGTATACTTCTAGGACCCAAAACATAGTGAATAAGAAATTATATGAAGGGTGGGATAGACAAGATGAATAATATATGAGATATAAGTAGTCAGATTGAGAGAGAGAGCTAGAGGTAGGGAGATAGATAGAGGGAGAGTGGAGTGGGTGTGAGTGAGGGTCCATAAAGGATAGGGACAAGACACAATTGGTTGTGGGTGGTGTAGTGACTGAGAATGGGACGGGATGATTATGATGTAATTTGTTATAGGTTATGGGACTGAATGTATAGGGTAAATAGAGTTTTTATGATTATATGGGACATATGGATAGGTGAATATTGAAGGATAATAGATAATAACTCGATAATAAAATTAATAAAATTTATTAAGCATATGTGAACATATTTATATTAATTATTATCATTATTTTTTAAATATTATACAATATAATATCAACTATTAAAAAATATGATGTTCACAATTTCCCACTATGGATGGTCGGTGGCATGAGTTTGGTCCTCACTGAATAATATTTCCATTTCCCCAATTATATCCAATAACAATTCTTTCATTTCATTTATTAAAATAATAATATAAAATTAAATATATTTTTTGGATTCATGTATTTAAATATATAATATTTCATTAACTAAAATAGGGTTAGGGTAATTAGTCACCATGTATAAGTTTGACTAGCTTATGGATATGTAAGTTAGTCATTAAATTGGTCTGGGGTTGGGTAGGTACCTAACAAATAGTCAAATCTACATCCTATTAAACCCTTTACCACCATAATAATGAATTAAATAAAAAAAATTGAAATATCGTATTATATTAAGATTAATGGTGTATAGTCATGGGATAGACATAATTCATAAAAAATTAATTATATAAGGTTCCAACCAATAAAATAGATTATATTTTTTAAATGTCCCACTAAATCCATTTTTATATCTATTTTGAAATGATGAACTATATTAAAACATCATTGAAACCAATGAAATTCATAATTTGAAAATTATAGTTTCTATTAAAAAATAAAATAAATCAGACACAATATCAATAAATAAAAAAACATACACTATAAGAATGTGATATTTATAAACACATAAAAAACATTTTCACACATTTAAATTTACTTTAGAAGTGATGCTTTTAAACACTAACCCCATAAATTAAGTTAATTTTAAACATATAATTAACTATATGTCTAAATAAGAGTTTATAAGTAAAAATTAAATTTATAAATAATATTAATACTTTTAAATAATACCTAAAATACATACATTATGATTAATAACAATTTTTTAAAACCTAGGAATAAAATGGATTGTTAGGGTATTGACCTGAATGTTTATAAATAAAATTACCCTTATGATTTCATACTGATTTTTATAATGTATTATGGATATAGAAAACAGATAAACTTATTTGGTTTAATATATCCAATAATATTTAACATACCATTAAGCATATTTTCTATGGTTAATATAACCATTGAATAATGATCACACGATTAGTAAAAATATTTGGTTTTTACATATCACATTGACATAGTCAATGGAATTGATGGAATCAACCAGTATGATCATACACTATGAATCCCATTTATCAGAGATCATAGGGTAGATATTATCATTGGGAATTTACCTGGACAATTTCCAAACCGAGATCCAACAACTTAAAAATGAGTAAAACTGTTTGTGGGAGAAGATCATGATTATCAAGATCATATCTGAAAGCATGTATTTTGAACAACCCAATAGAAGTCTGAGTGTCATGAAACAGAGCTTTAGGGTTATATCTATTGTATTTATGGGTTATATATCAAGACCAAATTAATGTAAAAAATGTATGTTCAATTTTTTATAGAATAATTTTTATATTTACTTTTATCATTACATTATAAATAAGTTTGATTTTTAATTTTGGGTAATATTCTAAATCAATTAATGAATTTGTTTTTAGGAATTAATTTCTTTTTGAAATAAATAATATTTAATGAAATAATAGTATTAAATAAATTTTATTAAAAACAAATGGGTTTATATGTTTTTTGAAGTCAAATTTAATTTTTTAATGTTTCTAATACTATTATTATCAAAAACCCCAAAATTTCCTTATAAATGTTTTCTATTATTTTTAAAAATGAATATATATATATATATATATAATATTTTTCATTAAATGATCATTTTATTTGGAAGCAGTATGTTGAAATTACAGTATGGTGATATTTTCATAATTTTTTGTCATCATCGAATTTCTGGGTAACAATTAAATATGGTATAAATGTGCGTTGAATATTATGACAACATAATGACCCAAAATTCACATAATAAGTACTATTAAGGAAATACATGACCAAATATATATTATTTATTTAAATTTACGTTATTTTATGTTTATTTTTTAAATTTTAAAAATCCATTTTGAATCCTTCAAAATCTATAACATTTTTTGACGTTTTAAAATCATTTATTTAAATGTGTTACTAACTTTCACATTAGTAAGGGTATTATTTTATAATTTTCAGATCGTATCCATATAAAATAATGAAGGCCCCACATATTTTTCATAAACCATGGTAAAAAATTATAGTAATGTTTTTGGTTTTGGTTATTTGTTATAAAGAGTCCAAAACCAAAGTAGGAGAGATAATAAAAAATCCCCACTCATTCCACATATAATCCCTTCCAATATCCCATTAATCTTAACTAAAAATCCTTGGATGATGACCTTACTCTTATATATCATCTCTAATGTCTTAACAAGGTTCTATCATTCTCTCAAGAAGATCATCACAATCATTTGGATTGACACACTCGAGTAAGGGTTCTTTTCAATCTCAACATTATTCAAATTTCATCACTATTTTAGAACTTCTATTTCTAATTCATTTTGTTGGGACATTTTTTCGTCTCCTTACTACATTAAATTTGAATAAAAAATGATGATATACACCTTTCTCTCTCATAAACCCATTTTATGAATCATAAATTGATATTTTTTTGCCTTCGAAATTTAACTACAATTTTCCATACCAAATTGTTTTTTTACTGAATACCAAATTTGTTTCCAATATAGGTTTTTCAGTTGTATACAATTATACTTTGTTATTGGGGAAATAAATGTATTTATTCAATATCATTTCCCATGTAATAAAATGATATGATATCTCATGTTTTGTTATATATGTGGAACATTTAAGCATGGTAATTAAATAAAACTGATAGGTGCACCAGGAATTATGTAGCTCTCAAATGTATTGGGTAATGTTTAGTATCATGAGAAGTCATGTTGGGATAGAAAAGAAAACATATTCCATTATAGTAATTTTAAATAATTATTTCTTTTTTGTAATCCTTGATTTATTTTTTTGATATAGTTTTTTTATGTTTTTTCACCTTTCCTATCACATCTTAATGTTATATCATGTATAATTATTCATATTTATGATTTTATCCCCTTTAATTATCCATGGATGTGCATATTATCTAACATGTATTACTATCATCATGTCATACCATTTCTATTCTCTATTGGAATTTATATCACCCCCTTTCTTTATTATGTCCCCAGGTTATCTCATGATGTTTTTTGTGTGAAATCTTATTATGAACATGTTAAAGAGGTTTTCAATAAAGACGATGTATCCTTATTTAGTTGTTATATAACGTACTTAATTACAAAAGAAAGTATATTTTTTGAAATTTTGGGTTATATTAAGTGTAATATTATGTATTAAATCACGTATTAATGTGTAATAAAAATAAGGGTTTTCATAGTTAGTATAAATGAAAAAGTTTAGTTATTTTTAGGATTAAGATTAGAAAACTATATATAAATCCTTAAGGATAATAATAGGAATAATAAAACATCCATAAATTTTGTTTAGTATAAATTAATTGGTTTATCAATAAAATACAACCCAGAATAGATACTACAAGTAGATGTGGATCTGGCATAAATGTACAAAGGGGTAAAACTCAAAAACACTGCATTGAAAAAGACTCTATTGGGAAATGTTGCACAATAAGGGGCCTTACTGGACACATAGTATGAATGTACAAGGGGATATGATTTGGAAAAGTAATAATATCAATTCAGGCCATTTTTAGTAGAATAAAAAATATCCATTAGAATATATGTTGGGAAATAGATCATGGATAACATATATTAATACGAAGATATTCATAAGTTAAAGAAATACTTGTAATTAGTAAGTAACAAGATTAATGTAATTGGATTATTGTTTCAGTGTTTAGTTGTTTCAAATTAATCATCCCAAATTTTCCCCATATTCTATCTAATGTATGGAAAATAGAAGATTCATATTTTCCATCCATACGATGAGTAATGGGATGACTGTCCTAACGAGATTCCAAACAAAATGTTTACACGAATCAAAAACATTATAATTATACTCTCTCCATAGACTTAGATTATGAATAAAAACTTGGAGTAGGAGGATTTCCCAAGTCCCCTTATGAAATAAAAATTGTAAATTGAGAGTATTATATAAAAAATCCTCTAAATTTAAATGGATCATCTGATCCATTAATTTTGGGACAATAGATCAACTTCATTGAGAGGATATTATACATTATTCAATGTTCTGAGTAGATTAAGGCTCTACTAGTTGCTTATCATGTGGATGGATAAGAAGATTAGTGTTGAAAATTGACCAAGAATATAATTCCTAAGGATTATTTTGATGTGATGGTGTGTAAGGAATTTTGGTAAATGCTTGTTGATAAATATTTTTTTCACACTCTATGACATAAAAAAGAATAAAATTTAATTTTTCTTAAAAAAAAGATGATGAATCTATCGATAAGTATGAGAAAAACTTCACAAGATAGGAAAGATACACCTTATGGTTTATCTTTACCCCAGAATGAATTGTTTACTTCTTGTTTTGTGGGTAAAATATTTTATACAAAAGACCTGCCGATCCAAGACGTCAGAAAATATATTGAAATTTTCAAATGTACCAAATATGTCAAAAAGGAGATTGGAGAATCTGAAGGATATCAAAGGGAGAAGAAGTGTAAATTAGAGTTTAATTATTGAATTCGGATGGATAAATATATTGGTGATATTAAATTTCAACATCAAACTTGTAAAAATTGTAGAATGAAGCACCATATAAATTTTTTATGGGGGAAAAGGATATTATTTAGGTTTGGGAATGAAGGAATCCTTGCAAGTGATTGCCGACAGGTAAAACCAACTAATGTGTTGGAGGAAAATAATTCTCTCTTCAACCCTCAACACGCTTTTTATTTTTTCAAATTTAGTGTTCGAGGATACATTTCAAAACGATACACTAACTTAGGGGTTTCGTTTAAAACCAACAACTTCTAAGGCAACAAGGAAGAGATATTTCCACCACAATTGTTATGGTGGATCCTGGAAATTAATTACTGATATGTAAACTAGATATTTGTTAAATAATAGTGAACATATATTTTTATTCTATTTATATGAATTACATTATATTAATAAATGTTAGTGGAACTATTGAAACACCACCACAAATAATGGAACTAGAGCTATTGGTGAAAATGGAAAATGGGGTAGTTATTTCATCCTGATTATATAAATCATCATGTATTAAACTTTTTAGGCTTGGATTCCAAGAGAAAATATTCATACTACCACTAGTAAAATTTGATTCAATTCTATGTATGCATTGGAATTCCCTATAAAGAGTAAAAATGATTTCTAAGAGAAAGAAATCAACTCTTTGTTTCACGAATCGACCCTCGATTTGGTACAAGTTCCAGCCGGAGGATGAATATTATTTATTACAAACATTTCAAGAATGGATATTATTTCCCTATGAAAAATAATAACCTGCTCAAATGATTTAGTCTAAGGAATGTATCATCCTCAAATAAATTCACATTGTGAGGGAATATGTTGATGTGTTTCCCAAACAATTGTTCAATATTCCTCCTAGTTGAGAGGATGAATTTTCAATCAAGATCATACCTAGAGAATTACCATTATCTAAGACTATATATAGAAATTATCCTATGGAACTTGTCGATGTAAATAAACAACTACAAGATAATCTTTATAAAATTCACATATTCCCTTGTGTGTCACCTTAGGGTACACCAATAATCTTCATCAAAAAGAAGTATTGGTTAATGAACCTTTAAATTGATAATAATGAGCTCAAAAATATCAGGATAAAAAACATGTATCCTCTACCAAGGATTTATGACTTATTTATTTATCTACAAGGAGCACAATAACTCTAATGTAGATCTACAGTCTGGATATTACCATGTTATGGTGATTAATGATGATATCAATAGGATTAATTTTTGGACAAGATATGTGAACTATATGTTCATAGTAATTCCATTAATACTCGATAATTCTTAATAAATATTAATAAACATTTGTAATAGTTTCTTTAGATATTACCTAGAAAATATATTTTATTATTTATAGATAATATTATAATAATATCTAAATGTAAGTAGCAACATAAGGAATATTTGAGCATGTGCTAATGTTCCTGAGAAAGTATAAGATTTATGAAAATTATAGACAATGTGAGTTCAAGTTGATGTATCATTCTTTTAGAATATCATCACCACAAATTGGATATTGTGGAATCTTTAAATATAGAAGAAATTTAATGATTGCTGAGGCTAACATATGTGATAGATATTTATAGTTTCATTAGATTTGTTATGTACTTTTATAGATTTCTAAGAAATATCTCATTATTTTAAAACCATCTAAACAAGGTAAATCAGTAGGGAGTGATGTTATAATAGAATGATTAATGTGAAGACTACTTCAAGGATTTGAAAAGGAGTATTTTTACTGCACATGTACTCACACTGCCCAAAATTGGATAACTTTTTGTGGTATTCAGTGATTATTATATCAAGGTTCTTGGATGTTTGTAAATGATAAATGAAAATTTAATGGCGTATGATTCAATGTAGTAGAATGTTCACCAAAACAACTACCCTACACATGAATTGGAGTTAGATACAGTAATATTAACATGGAAAATATGGTGGAATTAATTTTTTATGGAAAATTTTAAAGTATATATAGATCACAATAGCCACTAGTATATTTTCATAGAAAAATAGTTGAATATGTGCCAATGAAGATAGTTAGGGTTGATTATGAAATATGACAACTCAATTCAATACCATCATAGAAAAGTGAATAGTGTAGTAGAAACACTATGTAGAAAGGATCCAGAAATTTTATAATTGAATGGAATAAGGATGTATCCAATCATCGTAGAGTTTAAAATGATTGAAATGAGAATCATAAAAAAGAACATCATCAATTATTTAACAAATGACTAGTAAAACATCCCTTCTAGAGAAGGTAAATGATGCTAAAAGAGATGATGTGGAAATTTAGAAGAACATGGATGCTATTGGAAAAGGAAAATACTTATGTTCATTGTCAATTAAGAATGTGTTGTAATATTTGGGCCATTACTATATGTAACATCACATTTTGAGTTACAGAATGAAATGTTAGATGATGCACATGGCTCGACCTTCTTCATCCATCCAGGAAGAAAAATATTTATCGAGGACTCCAATAGAACTATTTTCAAGAAAATATGAAGATAGATAGCATGGATTATACATAACGATTTATTATATGTTATCATTTATAGGAATAAGTGAAAAAATACAAGGGGTTATGCAACCAATACCCATACCTATACGGAAATGGGAAAACATCACCATGGTCTTTTTCACTAGTATTTCAAAGATATCAAGAGGATATAATGTTATCTTGGTTTATTTATCATCTAATAATGAATATAAAATTAATAATGATTCTATAGGGCTTCACATTTGATCAATATGTATGGATTAAAATCAAATAAGTTGATATTCTATAAGGAACACTATTATCGATTATATCTGTTTGATATCCATGATCTACCTCTATGTTCTAAAAGAGTCTCCAACATTTTCTGAATTATGAGTCAGAAAATAACATGGTTTATCACCCTCAAACTAACTGATAATTTGAGTGGACAATATACACACTTGAGGACATATTTTGATAATTATCAATTTACTTTAAAGGAGGTTGGGAAAAACATCTTCCTCTGTTCGAGTACTAACACAATAAAAGTTTCCACTAAATCATACAGATGGATCCTATAAAGACCAGTATGGGAACACGTGAAGAACACTAAAATGTTGGGAAAATGTTGTAGAACAAAAATTTATAGATCCTAAAATTCTCCAAGAAATGGTTAAGATCATTCAGCAGCACCCCATGGCTGCTAAAAGTCGACAAAATAGCTTTTATGAATATTTTTTTATGAGGCCTAGTGTTTGAGGTTAGATAAATTTTATTCCTCTAAAAATCTCTATGGAAGAATATCATGATATTTGGGAACAAGGGAAAGATTAGTCTAACATACATCGACCCCTTTGAGGTCCTTGATCACATCATAATGGATTCCTATTGAATAACACTCCCACTAACCTATCTTAAGTACATCATGTATTCTATGTATCCATTTTGAATACGTATATACCAAATACCTCACATGTACTGAATTTAGAGTATCCATGGAGAATTATCTCTAATATGAAGATAAAGTGTTGAAAATTGTAGATCGTAAAGACAATTTATAATGAAAAAAGCCAATGTGCTTTTTAAAAGTGTTGTGGATAAACCAAATGTTTGAAGAAGAAGTATGGGGAGTAAATGAGGGGATGAAATAGAATTAACCTCATCTATTTTAGTGTGGGAAATAAAAATTTAAAGGGTAAAATATCTGAATTTTGAAATATTGAAATGACCTCAACTTTTATAAATAAAATTTCCCTTATGATATAAATTATTATTTTTATGTATATTATAAATATGGAAAAAATATGTAATTATTTGTTTAAATTATATGCAAACATATTTTATTGTCCGTTAAGAATCATTAATATTGATAAAATTTCCATTTAATAGGGACCACATTATTATTATAAATATAGGGTTATAAAAAATCCAACAGAGATATAAAAATAATGTGAGGGCATAAAATAGCAGGATCCTAACCTATAAAGATAATTTATCAGAGATTATGTGGGAGATTGTAACACTTTCATTATCCATTAAACAAGTCCAAGATGAGATCCAATAACCTAAGCTTGAGTGAACCAATTTAGCAGATACTTTCAAGCTCATTGAGATCATGAAATAAACCATGTTCGTCAAACTATGCCAATAAAGTATCATCATTATTCACCATAACGTTAGTTATTTTTTTTGTATTAAATTACTATGTATCAGTATCATATTAATATAAAAATTTATATTTTATTTTCAATAGAATATTTTTTATATTTACTTCTTATCATAACATTATAAATAATTTTTATTTTTTTGGTAATATTCAAATTCAATTAAAGAATTTTTTTCAATGAATTAAGGTATTTTTTAAATAAATAATATTTTATTTAGAATGTTTTATTAAAAAAACAAATAAAATATAAAACATTATATAATTTTTTTGAATTCAAATGTAATTTTTTAAGGGATCATAAACATTTATTTTAAAAAAACCAACCATTTTTAATAAATAACGATTCTTATTTATAAAAGTGAAAATTAATATATTTATAAAAATATTTTGATTAAACGAATATTATTTTTGGAATCAATACACCAAAATTATCCAATGTTAAATTTTTCATAATTTTTCGAGACAGTCTTATTTTGTAGAAAACTTTTAATACGTTATAAATATATGTTATGTATTATGACATCATAATGACCTAAAAGTGATGTAATAAATATAAAAAATGGTATAAAAGACTAAATCTATTTTTCCCTCTAAAATAATTTTATTTTATGGTTATTTGATAAATTTTAAAAATCCATTATGAATCCTCAAAAACCTATAATATATTTTTTTATTTTAAAAATATTTTATTAAGACAATGACCCACTTCATCATCATAAAGGGTATTATTTTAAAAAAAATTCCCGTTTAATTATAAAATACTAAAATACTCTATCATTTGGGAGAAAAAATGGGAAAAACCGTGATAATTTTTTTGTGTTTTTCTTATTTTATTATATAGACTCCAAAATTTATTTTTGATAATTAAGAAAGAAAACCGAAATCATTTCCTATATAATCCCACTGAAATTCACTTTTCACATTACTAAAATACCTTGGAAAACTTTATTAATCATCCCTCCCTACCATATTGTCCGCCAAAATTCTCCCAATATCTCAAGAAGATCCTCCAAAAACATTTCGAGTCACACACTCAGGTATGAGTTGTTTTCGTTCTCATATTTATTTATGTTTCTTTACTATCTTATCCAATCTATATTGAATTTATATTAATGATAAATTTTTTTTAATGTCCCTATTGCTTTCCATATGAATAAAAAATAATAAGAGACCCCTTTATCTCTTATCAACCAAATTTATGAATATTTAAGTGACACTGATATTATACCAAAATATCACCACAATTTTCTATCCCTCGATAAATGTGTAGTTAATAACATAAAAATTTGAAATCAATAGTGTTCACATTTACGCACTTATACTTATTTATTTGGGAATTACATGTATTCATTCCTCACTATATTATCTTGGAATAAAATTTATTGATAAATTATTCAATGTTTGATGACCTACATGGAAAAATTAAGTATGAGAATGAAATTAATGTGATGGGAGAGCCTCAAATTATATACTAATCCAATGAAATTTTTGACACTTAGTTTCATGAGTCGTAATGCTGGTAAATAGAGTAAAATTGATTCCTTAATTTGAATTTTTCAATAATGATGTCTTAGCATTTATCCTTGACTTATGATTATGAATCAGTGTTATAAGTTTTTTCCACATTTCCAATGTTTCCATTATGTTATCAATCTATATCATGTCATATTATACATGTTTATGATAGTTAGACCATTTATGATCCATTTTTATATATATTTTCTATCATGTATTACACTCTTAATTTTATTCCATGTATATTCTCATACCGTGATTTATAACTCACCTTTTCTTATATATTTCCCCATGTTATCTAAAGCAGTTTTATGTATGGAAGAATATTATGAACATGTAATAGAGGTTTTCAATAAATATGATGTATTCATTGTTTTATGTTGTTATATAATGTACATAATTCTCAAATACAATAGATTTATCAATCTTTTATGTTATATTAATCATAATATTACATAATAAATCATGTGTGAATAACTAATAATGAGATGGTTTGGCATTATTAGAAATATGGAAAATCATTTAAAAACCTACCAATGTCAAGCATTGATGAAGTAAAACTATTAAATATAAGGAGAAAATATCCAAAAGGGAAATTCACACCAACTAAAAACCAAATAAACAATGATTATATCTAAACACCACCTAGAATTTGGCCAATATAAACCCAATAAATGAGAATGATATAAAAAAGTGAAAAGATGAAGTGAAAGATATAAGAAGAGAGTGGAGGGGACCAAATGTTTTAGAATCATCTATAAATCAAAAATTGAATAGCCCAAAAATAAATGGTTAATGATATGGTAACATAGCTATTCTCCCGTCAGTATGCTGTCTTCTAAATGGGGTAGAAGAGTAAGGTCTTAGAAATGACAATTTATGGGGGGAATAAAAAATATTTAGTTAAAATTTTCTTTCTCGGTTTCTTGGTATGGCGACATGATTTACAAAAATTTGTTCCAACTATGCTCCCTTTATTGGAAAAACCTGGAAGACATCACACATTTTGGTCACATGTTTGGAAAAAAAACAAGAACTAATCTACTAAAAAATCCAATTAAAGGGATATTAGATGCTATACCCTACCTATGACCAAATAACATAACATGAAAAATTCATAATTGTTTGTAAAAATGTAAAAATAAAAAAAAATCGTAACCAATAAATAAAAAAATAATATAAAAACTAATGTTTGGGGTCTAACATTTCTTCCCATCATAACACTTTCCTCCACTAGAAATTACTAGATGATATAGATGACACATATAACAAAAATAGTAGCACAAAAGAAGATTTAATTAGGAAATGATTGAAAACTGAAAAATGAAAAAACTAATTTGGTCTAGGGATAAGAAAAAGGTAACAAAATGTGATATCTCCCTAGATAATAAGGGAAACCTAAATTAATCATACCTAAACACAATAAAAATATCTAGTAATACAATACAAGAACAAATATAAAGACGTATTTTAAAAACATACACATCTAGTGGTTCTGTACACTATATGTTATTTCCACTTATCATGGTTGGTCTAATGAATCTAACACTCCTAAAGATATCAAAATAAAGAATTATATATCCCTTCAACAAATAGAGAATAAAAAAATCACTAAACCCAATTAAAAAACAATAATTCACTCAAATGGAAGTAACTCTCTCCAAAATAACACTGAGTCAATTTAAATAATGAAAACCAAAAAACATGTTACTATGAAAACACTATAGAAAAGGGGAGAATAAAAGTATAAGTACCTCAATAAGAATTGGTTGGCCTACCATATTGATCTTATCTAAGATAGAGGTCCATCTTTTAGCAAATTATTGAACCCAATAATATTCTAACAATGGGAGAAATAATCATAAATATTGTAGTTATTCAGAAATATCGAAAATGATGGATTAGAGATCATATGGTAACCACGTTGATGTAATATAGTGAAACCCATCATGATAATTGGAATTGATGTAGGAAAATAAGTTTCCCTAAAATCATCTAAAATTACAACCCATGTTTGTTTATTATCCTCTACATGAAAGTTGTTAAACCTTCACTAAATACAAAGGAAATAAGGTCAACACCCCTATTAGGTTGGAACCTAGAGATCCACACCATCATCACATAATTATTTACCACATCTTGGAAAAAATTATGATTAAATAGGTGTATTCTATTACAATGTTCAGATTAGTGAACCTCAATTAAATAAGGTACCTTGAGTGAGTCCTATGACACTAACACATGAGTGAAAGGAATCAAATAATTAGAATGGGTGATATACTTCATCAAAAATGCTTGACCATAGTAGAGGATCATACGAAACTTCTCCGTCTTTATATTCAAATTCTAAAGAAAATGGTATGGAATATATGTAGTCATATGGTGCACTACTCTGTAGCTGATGTGAAATAAAATTCCTTCACCATTCCAGAAATAAAAAATAAAAAATTATTGAATCTTTCTCATCCATCATGATTTTCATGTTTTAAATAAATAAATGACTCCTTCAATTTTATCAAAGAAATATATGGAAATATTTTTTCCTTGATCATCACAGAATACAAGTAGAAACCAACAAGTGGTTGGATCAAATAATTTATCTTGAATATCTTAAGGGTTGACAAAAATAAGACCAAATCTAAATCTAGAGAGTCACTCAGTTGAGAAAAACAACAAGATACATATTTTATATGGTCTAATCATAAATTCCTTATAGGTATGATCAAGATAACAAAAAAAACTAGACTCAATAAATTAATTTAAATTCATACTCTCTCAAGTAAAAATAAACAATTTTATTAAATTATAAACACCCTTTTAACACAAAAAACTCCCACTAAAATTAAAATGTTTATCTTAAAACCATTTTCAAAACCATTAAATTTAACATAAAAAATTATTTAAATTGAATGTTCATTTATGATAATATTTTATATTGTAAGACACCCCATGGCCATTAAAATCCTATAAAAAAACATAAATCTAAATTTTCAAAAAACTGAGTTTTCATCATTTTATACTCAGTTTGTACAACAAAATAACATTAAAATAAAACAAAAAAATTAATATTCCATCTCAAATAGAAATAACACATTACCAAATGAAAAAAGAATGAAAAAGGATCCCAAAATAGAAATTGTAAAGGGGTTAGTGTCTTTACATGGTTTTTCTGCACTACTTGGTGGATAATACCTTAACCATCCAACCACCACTATGTGATTCTCAAAAAAAAAAGTAAACAGACATAGAACTGTATAGGAACTAATAAAATATAAATATGTTCCTACATTTCTCTTTCTTCCCTATGAGTTTGGTGGGTGGTCTATAGAGAAATCATGGGTTCGAATATGTTCTGCTGTCTCTTAGTCTCACGATGTGGTTGAGGTTACGATCTCGTCCCTTCTATTTTTATCATTTTAGCACCATCATCTTTTCATTGTTTGATTCATTCCTAGATCGTTGGCAGCAACGTAGTGGCGGATTTTGGGCTGGGTTGCCTCAAGCTTCATCCTCAGATTTCTTCTCAGGTTAGGTGGTAGTGTTTTTATCCCAAAGAGGCGCTGCACTGCTTCCATTGCTTAGTGGACTCCATGTGCTTGCGGGAGGTCAGCGGTGGAGGGATTGGGTTTGTTCAACTAACAACGTTTCGATTGTGATCCATCGAGGGTTTGTGTGCTTGACAGTTTTGATAGCATGGTGACGGTCTGGTAGTTGAAGCCTACTATGAGATATTGGGGTCAATTGTGTGGCTTCTTTGAACAGGTGTTATAGTAGTAGCAGGGTGGTGGGTTTTTGGTTTGATTCAGTTTCTGATGAGGTTTCCATCATCATGCGGGAATACATTTCCTTGTGATAGGTTCAATCTTAGAAATTTGTTGAATCAATGATTTGGTTTACATATGTTCTTATTTTTATGTTGGTTTTCGATGAAATAATGGTTTGTAGAATTTTGGATGGATTTTTGAATTGTTTAATGGATTTCTGTTGGTTGATTTAAGAATTTTTGGATTGGTCATTCTTATGATCTATTTGTTTTGTGACACATCGGTCCAATGTCTATGGGTCATTGCATCCGATTCTACTCAAGGGACTACTCTATATGAGGTTCGAGTAGGGGGTTTCACAAATCATGGCTATCCATAATTGGATTTTTAAGTGGGTTTGATGTCTTTCATCGGTATCGCGCTCGTGTATTCGTGCACGAGACTGCTAGCCATGCTGCGATGTAAAGGTTGAAGCTCATCCTAGTGATTTTGATGCTAGGGAGGAGTTCTTTTTTTTGTGGTTATAAATTGGATTGATTATGTTCTTTAAACATTGGACTATGGGTCTTTAATGTCTTTAATGTATTTGATGTCGTTTGGGTTCCCCATAAAACCTTAAAAGGGGGATTATCTTTATCTTACAAAAAAACAATTTTCATTCATTACAACATCCTTTTAAAACAAAATACCTTTGAAATAAATAATGAAATCTGAAAATTCGTTACAAAAAACTAAGTATCCTATATAAATCAAGTTTCATCATTAGAGTTAGTGTTAAGTCAACTATTAATGACCCACCTCACATGTATTGATGATCATATTATACATATACTAAACTTCCCAAATTTAAAGAGTTATCTGGTATTTTTTATAACAATCCAAACCAGATCACCCTTCATAATGGCACCCAATTCCAAACAAGTCAGGGATTGATGTTCATTCTCGATCCTTATAGGATGAGAATATATTCTTGGGAATAAAAAAAATTCAATATATATAATTTCTTCCGTAATAACATTATTTAACATTTGTGAAATTATTCATAAAATCATTCTTGAACATTCCATAAATTTTACATCCACGAAGATTAAAATAAGTACTATAGAAAAAAAACTAGACCAAATATGGAAATATTATTATAAATTTCAACTCAAAAAAATATATATAACAAGGTTGAAAATACATAATAATATAATAAATTTGCAATATCCAATACATCCATGATATAAAATGAGAACATAAATACACTGGAAGTTCTATATATGATTCTAGTGTAACCATCAATCTACACCAAAACATCATCTCTATAATATAAAATGCATAAATGTTCCATCTAGATAGACCTCCTAAAAACCAAAACCAGAGCCTATAAAAATACTCTCCCTCGACCAATATTGATTCATGTAAGTTGTGTGTCAAACTAAATTCTAATAGGGTTTCATAAAATAATACCAGGTTTTACCATTTTTAAAAAATAAAAAATGTAACAACAATATTTATAAATATTTTATTCTAATTCGTTTAGAAGACATGATCACAAAAATATTATAAATATTTGTTTCAGTAACGAAAATATCATAAAAAATAGTATGATTTCATTTTTAAAACCCATTAAAAAATTTACTCTCCAAAATATTTTCAAATACCTTCTAAAAAATCAACAAAAACAAAGGAAACATGCCCTAATGAAACATTAACCCTGAAAATAAAAATAAATATCTGAATTTATAAACATGTAATATATATAAATCAAGTTAAAGAAAGTAATAATATAATTAACCACATCTGGGAATAATCAATAAAATTTTGAATACATTTATCGAATCATTAAAAGAAAAAGGGGTAAATTACATATAATATATTTTTAATATAGTAAAAATGAATAAAAATGAACAATATTTATTTACAATGAAAATATTGTCTATGTAATTAATATAATCATTGGAATCTTTTAATAACCAAAGGAATCTAAGAAGTTCATTAATGGGACAATAAACATGGATAAATGATGCTATTCTTATCCAATTACAACTATTCTTTCTCAAATTGGATTCACTAGTAGAACCACACTAATAGGGGTCTGACACATAACTTGGATATGTTAGTCCTTACGTGATCCTAACTAGAATAGTAACTATCTCTCAATATCTCACTACAATTCTTAGGATAACCATGATATCAGTACCACATGGTAAGGATGGATGTGTAACATATCAAACACACATTAATAATGAACCATAATGAATACAGTTCCTACTACACAACTCATCCCACATTTTAACATCATTCCCACCTTATCCCCCACATACATATATATAAACATCAATAACAAGAACATTATATTCAAATATTAAATTAGGATTAATGGAGAATGAAAATGTATAACTTATTTATATAAGAAATATTATATATTGTTTCAATCATTATTTCTGAATATACATTTAAAATATGAAATAAAATATATCTTAGAACAATTGTTAAATCAATAATGATATGAAAACATCATAAAATTATATGGTAAGCCCTACAAAAGTTCCATCTAATCTATTAATACCAGTAATAAATGAGGAATCATTTCATTGAATAAATAATATATGACAATATTTGTGTGTTATAAATATAACCAAAAATTCAAACACATCCAAAAAAGGAAAATTCCATCACTAGTTAACATTTTAGACACTATACCCTAAAAACCAATGAATAATCCATTTATAATGAATTAATATTTTGAATCATGATTTGTAAATCCCAATTATTTTGAGAATTTATTTTTTACACTTAAAAGAATACAATATATTGAAGTAAATGTAGAATAACTAAGAACAACATGTATTAATTAGTCAAGAGAAAATCATGTAAAAACTATCAAAACAAATAATATTTAAATATAAACATTCATATATGAGGTTAGAAGAGTGAACATAAGAATATTCACACTATAGAAACAAAATATGTAATGATTAGAAGAAATTCCCACCATGGGATTGGCCAACACCACCCTAATTAATGATATATATAAATAAAAAATAATTTATAGTTTGTAAGAGATAATAAGAGATAATAAGTGTAAAAATGGACTAATCCATATTATATTGATGATATAAATCCCCAAATTCATGGAAAACGAATTAGGGGTTTTCCCAGGTATCCCCTGTATAATGTTTTTGGTGAATGGGAGAAGGTGAGTCTTATTGTTTAAAATAAAGTTGGGGATATAAATTAAATTTTTTTTGTTTTGGTAATATTTCAAAGTGTTTACAAACACATTACCAAACTAAGTGTCAACTATGTTCCCATCAATTGAAATTATTTGGAAAAATCACTGATTTTTGACCCACTAGTGTACACACCATGCAAGAACATTTAAACCACTCTATAAAAACCAATAGAGAATATTATATGACCTTCATATAGATTAAAATAACGATATTCTAAATCTAAGATATGAAAAATTCATAAATTTATAGAAAAAATTCAAAATAAATGACACGAATTGTAATTAGAAGATGAATATCTAATAAATAATAAAAATAGTAAGGAAAATTAATGTCATGGTGTGACAACGAACAAAACAATTGTATATGAATGATACTGGAGATAGTAAATATAATGACTCAGATTTTCAGTGTATTATTTTTTTATGTTATATTCATTATTTTTTAGACTAGGCACTGAGAGGTTGTGTGATTTTAATGCCAAGTTTGCCCAAATAATTTTGAACTATATTAAATAAATTAAATAGTATTCATATTTATTTATCTAGAAATATTGGAATAACTCCAAAACAGGGTCCTGAATTTAAAATATGAGAGAACCATTGAGTTCATTTCATGAGTTCTACCATATAAGAGGCATAACCGTTTAGTGAAAGGGGCATTTGTGTAAAAGTCATTGTAAGCACAAAATTAATAAAATTAATAAAATAAATAATATTTTCAATGTAGAGAAATTATTCATTTGTAAATATATTTATATATCCTTTGTCTCTGGGTTGGATGAGAAACCATGGATACCAAGATGATGTTAGAGGATTGGGGTTTATGAAAAAAACGATGGTTCATGACCAGATTGAGGATCGTTGCATCACTAGAGTTTGTAGATCTGGTCCACTATTGTGGCATAGAACCATTCTTCATCAACGATTGATCCAAACACCATATACCATGTTTATATTTGTTTTCCAAAATATATATTAATTTTGTATGAAAAAATTTCAAATCGTAAAACAGAACTGATACAATAATCATCGGAACAATTAAAATGACAGAATTATATTTTGTTTGTTTTTTATTTTCATCAACTATATTTTCAACGACAATAGATTTAGGCCAAGCATACAAAGGACAATGTTCATTCCTCACACCTAATATCCTATGTTTTTCTTTAACGGTTCTACAACTATTCATTTTGGGAATTTATTTTTTCCCATGGGTCAATGATTACGATGTATTTGATCATTAAATTAACATTATTCAACACAACATATCAATACCGTGGGTATGTCTTGTGGGGATGGTTGTGATTAGAGGATCAAAAAATAACGGTAATAAATCATGGTGGAACAAGAATGGACTAGTGGGATTCATTTATCCCAATTGATGTATTGTGATGCTATAGACATATTGATAAAATTATTTCCATGAATACTAGCTTGAATATATGATCTCTAACGACATGAAGCTTAGATGACACTAGATCAACATATTTTAGTGAGCATGGTGGCTGTGGAGACCCATTAAGTGATATAAAATTGAAACCATGGATTCTATAAAATCATTATCAATATAGTAAGTAATTTGGTGTTACATGTCATTTGGAAACCATTGGCTATGAATCTTAAGTTTTGGATGGAGTTAAGTATCACACATCATGTGCTCCCCCCCCCCTTGAAGGACTGTCTTGTACATTGGAATTTACATGAACACATCTAGATGTAAATGGACATTGATACATTTTTTACATAGAAATGTAAATGTATATAAATACACATCCAATGGAACTACATGTACATGGATAAAATCATTTCTATTTTTACATGGGTGGGTAAACATGTATGGATAATGATACAAATACCTGGATAGATGGAACCATCACGTGTCAGACAACCTGAACACATTGTGCTCTTCACACATAATACATGAATTTCAATGTTTTCATGATGTGTGATGATTTACCACATTGGAAGACTTAGGGATATCTGGATATGCAACGTACCCCTAGAACAAACAGTGTTACCCATTCATGGGTGTTTGTAGACCTTTGTTTTTATACTCTAGAGGAGTATTGGTTGAGTAAGTTTTGTTGGAACTTTCCCTAAATGTTATAGAATGTCATTAAATACACATCACTTGATTGTAATCTTATATGAAGGATTTCACTCTGATAGAGATCATGGTGTCCCCCCATGAGACTAGAGGGTGATCTTTATTATCTTTATACCTTAGGTGGGAATAGTGGTATCATCATGACCTACATGAGAAGGGAGTTGATGGTTGGGATTTTATTTAGAACAATTTTCCACTTTTAGTATTATACCACTATAATATGGTTGTGGATTATATATGATTACATGAATTGGTTTCAGTTTTTTAAAATGTCAATATTTTATTTGAATGGATTTTTGTGTCTGTGTAGGTACAATAAGGTAATGCCTCCTATTTATGATATATACATGCTTACCACTAGTCACCATCCCTTGGACAATTCGAACTGGGCTTGGTGTAATTATGGGTAAGACCATGGGTGTTCTAGCCATTAAAGCAAGGTATCTAAGGATTTGGATCTAACTTAAGAATTTAGACATGGGGATGGTTTTGGGGAAACCATATTTAGTGTTTGGTGTTTTACATTTTGGATAGGGACTGTAGTGTTCTTTCGGTAGCCGGCGTATCAATACACTACGACTCTAGTCACCTGAATATCAAATCAATACGTGTAAAAATTGGTTTCAATGGAAAAAATCAGTACATGAATCATATATGAATGGTTATAGTTTTCCATCACCATGAGTATGATACCCAAAATTACTCTTTTACTATGGAAAAACTTGTTTTTTTAGGTTGCCTCCATGAAGACAAATAGATAGGATTCCACTGTGTGATCATGATGATGATACAACTAGTGAAGAGGAATCAGTACTTGGGTATTTATAATAGATATCACATACATATGGTTTACTTAATATACCTCCACTCGTTGATATGAAGGTAGAGACAACAATTTCAGTATAGGATACATCTATAATGAGTGAACTACACGTGTTTCAAAGGCAAGGACCTCCCACGTATCAGTGTATGAAAAAACCCTAGGTGGTTGTGGACTGGGTATATGCATTCACTCACAATTGTTTTCATTATCATGATTCCTTAAAATCATATTGGTGCCCTCACAATGAGTCTTTATGGGGGTCTTCAAAGTTATTTTGTATCTTAGCCACTCAGTCACACGATGAGATAGCTATCTCCTGGTTAGACATCGATCATATCTTCAAGGATTATTTTTATCATTCCATGAGACTATCAATGCTCATATATGATATTTTTTATATGTAGTAGGGACATTTGACCATGGATTAGTATTCAATGAGGTTTACTGATCTCTCATGTTATTCTATGAATATGGTTTTGGATTCATTCATTAGAGAATAGACAATTGATAATGTATTAGACTAGGACATCGGGGAATCATTGGTATCTCTTTTCATTCCCACATATTAAAGGTTTCATGAGTTATCATTTGTTGTGGAGAGCTTCATGATAAAGAAAGAACTGATAGTGGTCGATGATAGTAATCACCTAGGAGCTGATACATGGGAAGTGTCCAGTCGATGTAGACACAGTGATCCAAGCAATCTATACGCTTCATGAGACGATCCCAGGATGATGTTTTACTAGTACAAGGATTTCATGATGGATCGAGTTAGTCAAGGGAGAGGATGTGTTTCTCTTATGACTGTTAGGGATATCTTTCATGGGATTCTATGTCTAATTATACATCTGATCATAATACTATCAAGGGACCACTGAGAGAGAGAGAGAGTCCTTGGTAGGAGTAGGGGGGTCCGCAGGTAGATTGATGTGGCATATGGGTTGGTATACCATCATGTGTTTGTTATAGGATTGACTTATTACTACCAAAACCCCTAGGTGGTCCACACCAGCCTAATAAAGAAGGTGGCCAAGGAAAAGGATTGTTGTAAGCTATGGATACCTATGACCTCATGCCTTAAGTAATGATACAAGCTATGATATATTACTTTTTCAACATTAGAAATAATATTGATGAAATTTTTTGTGACTTTTTCATTCATTTACACATCTCGAGTTCAATACATAGAGAATTTTATTGACCAAATGGCTTGAAACTTATGGTTGGATACACTGATAGGAGGTTAATTTGTGGTTATGAACTTCTACTAGTATCATGATCAAATTCTTATAGATGACGTTTTTGATTAGAGGATATTTATATTAGTGATGAGACCTTTTGAAATAATTTTATTTATGGAATTATTGTCCACCATTCATTACTATATTCACTATTTTGGTCAGAGGATTTCTTGTATACACATATATGGGACATGGTGTTCCATTTTGTGTCCAAAGGAAACTATGGAAGATGAGGTTGAGCGTAGGAATTGGAGTGTTCAGCTAATTACTCAATAGTTGGTTAGCATGAATCTTGTATCAGTCGAAATAATGTGAAATTAGTTTCAAATAGTGGTGGCAGAGTATGAGGACATCTTTCCTGAGGATGTATTGGGATACCACCCCTAATAGAGATATAAATAGAACATGAATTTCATGTCATGATGGAATAGATATTTATAACAACATATTGTTTAGCTCTCACAGAGAATCATGAGATGAGTATGAATTTTGGGACAAGCAGGCTAAAGGCTCTATGAGAACCATTGTTTCCCCCTAGGTAGCTCCAGTGTTGTTTGCAAATATGGAAGATCGGAGTTTGAGGTTGCATGTGGATTAACGATCCATAAACCTTGTGATCGTGAAGAATAAGTATCCACTACCAAGGATAAAATACCTATTTAATTAGTTTGTGGGGCCATGATGGTTCTCTAGAATTGACCATAGATCAGGAAGTCATCAGTTGTGAGTAAAATTTGAGGATATACTGAATATTACATTTATTTGTTACTATGGTCAATATGTGTTCTTGGTGATGTCATTATCCATGATGAATTAAAAAAATTATTCATGGGATTTATAAAATGGATCTTTCAACCCTTCATACACTGGTTCTTGGTGGTATTTATCGACTACATCATTGTGTATTTGGAATCTAAAGAAGCGAACATGTGACACAAAATGATGGTCCTAGACAAACTCCCTGAGAAACAACATTATGGAATGATATATATGTTTTTTTGGAAACGAGAGGTCTAATTCATGGTTTACATAATATCAATGGTAGGAGTGTCTGTGGACCTAGTGATGGTTGAGGATGTTATCTCATGGGAACCACCCAAGAGTGTTACTATAATGATTACTTTCATTTGTTTGGCAGGGTACCATCTAATGTTTGCACCCAGTATCACTAGAGAGGAATCACCCTTGAATGCATTGATCTAAAAGTTAATTCCTTACATGTGGATAAAAAGGATCTATGAGATTATTAAAGTTCTGAGGTAGTGATCTATGAGAACTCTCATATTGATATTTTTAGAGGAGGGTGTCGAGTACATTGCATTATGCAATGCATTAGGGACCAGACGTGGTTGTGTTCTAATTTAGCCGATTGTAGTTCTTTTCTATGGATCATTATTGTTGAGACCACATGATCCGATATATTAAACCCACAATTTTTATTTAGAATTGGTATTATTTGCATTGAAGAAGTGGTGACACTACCTAGTGGCCACGTAGTTTATCATCTACTCTAAAAAGAAGAGTATCAATATATCTTCTCTCAGAATGATCAAAACATGAGAAACTGGTTGTGGATATTTTTCTTATAGGACTATGACATTGTTATTTTATATTCTAGTGGGAAGGGCAAAACGGTGTTTGATTCTCATATAAGGAGATAATTTTCTCATTTGTTGGCAAAGGCATTGGAGTAGTTAGCCTCACTATTGTTGTCCTTTGAAAAAAGGAAAATGCATCATGTATTCTTTTGATGGTTGTTACCCCACCATTTATTAAATTTCTGATTGATGTGTTGTGTAGATTTAAAAACTATGAGGCCTTACATGCTCATATATCTATTAGATGTGATTTTATTGAATATTATGATAGTGGGTGCATGTTAGAATTTTTATAGAATGAATAATGGTACCTTTTAAATTGTGGGATGGGGTGATGATTGAGCTTCATAAACCCCATGTTCAGTACATAGAGGAATGGAAGAGACATAGATAGACCTATTGCATCCATTTTTATCGCCAGATAGATTGAATGGAGTTTCCATGTCTGTCTATTGATGGCTTACTTGTCATCATGTGATGGATTATAACCATGTTCCAATGTGTTCAACTCAACCCCTCGAGGTGTCGTAGTGGAAATGTGATTGGATATCTGGGGACATTATTATAAGGTTACCCAAAATTTCTAGTAGAAACAATTCCAGCTGGGCAATATTAGACTGTCTCACCATGTCGGCCCACTTCAAATCCATTTGAGAGTTGATTTCAATAGTGATATTGGTATACCACAACATGCAGTATATATCATGACTTCATGAGGTTACCATTAATATATTTTTCATACCATGAGACTCACATTACTTCATGAGTATGGAGAGGATTCTAGGATGCCATTAATAAATAGTTATGTTTGAGCATTGTGTTTCACCCCTAAACTGATGGACAGACTGAGCAGACCATTCGGGTCATAGGGGAAATGGTTTGGGTGTTCATGTTGCACTTTGACCGTAGTTGGTAGGATCATGTACACTTGAGGTATTCAAAATACAACCACACCTATGATTCAAGTCATTTTATGGGCCAACCTACATATCAAAACATTGTTGATCCTTTTCATGTGATTCAACACTCATGATCATTGAGTTAGTGTGATCTATTGTAGATATAGTGAAGAACATATAGGAGTGGAGGAGGAATATAATGATCTAATATAAGGTTTATATAGATCAATGAATCATAATTTTTGATTTTTAGGAGGGAGAACAAGTATTACTAAGGGACTTACATTAACATTGATTTCAATAATTTGGTTGAGCGTCATGTGGTGCTGTATTATTCCTTTTTAGATACAGCACACTGTTGGTAAGGTGAAGTACCTATAAACTCTATCACCGTAGTTGGACAGGGTACAGAACATCATCCACGATTCCTAATTAAGGATATACATTCATGAACCATTTATTTTCATCGACTATGATGAGATAGGCATCAAGTATTGAGTTACCTTTTATGATTACCCAGTGGAGATTGAGAATCAGGAGAGGATATTTCATTTCTAATTGATTCCCCTAGTGTGTGGCTGATGGTAGCATTAGAATCATCAGGATTGCAACAGGGAGCAGGAGACCCATTACCCACAACATTTGGAGTATATTTTTCTCTTATTAGGGTGAATATACCCAAGATGGGGAGAATTTAATTACTCCGATTTTCCATGTATTATATTTTTATATTATGTTTATTATTATCAAGACAAGGCACTAAGATGATGTATGATACTGAGGCTCAGTGTTCCCAAATTAAATATTTGTAATATATTAAATATAGTAAATTGAAAATGCAGAATATTTTTATAATAGTGTTGAATAACTCCCAGATGGGGGGGGGGGGCTCAGATTAGACATTATAGGTAATTGTTGAGTTCAAAATGCGAGTTTTACCCAAGGAATGACATAACCAATGTTGGTTTGTGGTGTTATACCATGAGAATTTTGGAGGAGGGGATTATAGTAAAACAACGAAATATCGGGACTAGATCATGGATAATTTATCCAATGGAGTTTTTGTATCTTATTAATGATGGTATCATATAACCGTTCATCATAAAAAATTGATCAAAACTCTTGGTTGGATGCTGATTTGAATTTTCTATCCTGTTTTTTAATCTCGGATCAACACAGATCAATTCATTTGTTATGATTGATACATTAATCATCTGTAGATTTAAATTTATGGAATTATATTTTGGTTTTTGTGTTTATTCCAATTTGATTTTCTTTTTTACAATATGGTATTAAGGCCAAATAAAAAAAGGTCATGAATCATTCCTCAAATATTATGGCTTGTGATTCTTTTCTCATGTTCTTCACATGTTAAAAATTGTATTTTCTATTGGCCTAAGTTTCAATAATTACCCGGTATTTGATAATTACATGGCTATTATTCGATTAAATATATAAATACAAGGGGTTTGTATTTCAACAAATTTTTAGACTGGAAGATTAAAAACAATGGGGGATTAACCATGTTGGAACGACACTCGTCCAGTGGGGTTCATTTTTTCTGATCGAAATACGGTGTAATTATAGATGGATTGATTTGATGTTTTCAAAGTGAATTAAAGTCTCAGATATATGATCTTTGGAGATATGAATCCTTGGTGATTCTGTATCTATAGATTCTGAGGAGGATGATGGCTCTATTACATAGAAGATAATGTGGAACACGAATAAAGAATTCTGGAAAATCTCAATCAACAAGATGTGTAATCTAGCATTAAATGCTATGTGTCACCCCAGGATGCAGCAGGAGGATTTTGGATGGAGTTATGTATCAAGCATCATGTAACCCCCTTAAGAAGGCTCAAAATCTACCTCATAATGTAAAAGGTCAAGTCCAATATCACACCATGTGCTTGGAAATGGAGACACCCATAAGTTCATGGCTTGTGGCACGTCGTGTACTTTGATACAGACATTGCCATGTTTACATGTGATGGTTTATAGGCAAGAACATAGACACATAGTCATGGCCTGATGAAATTTAATGGGGTTGGGAGAATTCTACACATCATGTGATACACCCAAACACAATGTATTTTGATATTTGCATGTTTTGTTTGTATTTACCACAATATAAGACCTGAGGATTACTGGACATGCCATGTACCCCAAATACACACTCTCCACCTTTTCATGTGTGTTTTTAGGACATCATTTCATTTATTCTAGAAATGTATTTATGGAGAATGTTCACTTTATCCATTACATAGAGGGTACACTATGGTATTAAATATACATTATAGGATTCTGATACCCTTATGATGATGAGTCCCAAATTGAGTTTGTGGAGTCCCTTTGTGATACTGGAGAGTGATCCTCTATCATCTCTATACCCTAGGTGGGTATTGAGGAATCATCTTGACCTCATTTAGTAAAAAATGTGATCCTACATATAGCAGGACACATTGATGGTGTTTGTCCTATTTTTTGGCATATGATCCCCCATATAGTGGTTTCATCCATATTGGGTTTTGGTCACCCCCAGTGGTTCTATTCATGACCCCCTAACTAAGTATCACGATTTTCTGAGACTACTGATCTATCATAGGCAATGACTAATAATCAATAAATCATTGATGAGTGTCTTCGGTGATGGAAAGGCTTGCAGATTGGATTATCTTATAATGAGAAACATCTCAAGTACAATCCATTATATGTAGGTTCATTTTTACCACCTAGTGGTGTAGTGTCTGTCCTGAGTATATGAAGGTCTGATTGTTATACATTGATTTTCATATCTTGTATTGGGATGAATATACATGATGTTTCATGTTTAGTGTTTTCGGGGTTTCATACTATGTATTTTTATACTCACCTCTTCGTGGGATCTTCCTGTATGTGTCATGTATTATAGAATCAATGTCCCTTTTTGTTATATCCTAGTAGGATATGATGTTTTTTAGCATAAAATATTTTTTAAAGGCCATGATTTTTAAACCTTGAATTTGATTGTATTCCTCAACCATGGAGCACATTTGAGACATTACAGTTTTTAGGTTGGCCTGTATTTGGCCCCCATTTCCAATTTCAGTAAATTAATTTCATTCACTAATTGTGGGAATAATGGTTTATGAATACAATGGATTCAATTATATTATATTTCAACATTGTATGGGCTTGGAGATGTGTGCATGTGTACATGTACATTAGGCTAATGCCTTCCATTTGTGGGATACACCAACTCAGTTATGGCCGTCATCCCCTAGCATATTAAAGGTTGATTTGGGGTAGTCTCGCACAATACCTAGTAGGGTCATGTTGGGACAGACAATGAGAAATGATTCAAGAGAGAACCCAATACATTTTTTGGTTTAGGAGGGGAAGGTTATGTATCCTTTTATAGACTAGTTTTTTGTTGCATATTTCAAAATAATCATTTTAATGTGTAATCAATGATTTATTACATGGTTTCTAGTTCCAAAGTGGGAAATAATGTTGATGGTTCCTGAACCCCTCCTACCCAATATTTATATATCTATAATTTTTTACTATTTTTTTACAATTAATTTATTTCTTTTTACGATAATTTACATTTATCATAGTTACTCAAGTTGTACCACATAATCTTATTTTGATACCAAAGAATTAAACTGACTTATATATATAATTTCTTGAAGTAAATTAAATTTTTTTACACCATTTAATAAAAATATTATTTTAAATATTAGAAATTATACTATAATATTATAACTTGAAATATATACAAATTTTTTTTCTGAATTTTCTTCATAGATTGAAATCATTATAAATATCGCTTCACCAAAATTATTAATTGAATAACAATTAAAATATATTTTTTATATATTGAAACATTAAATTATATTACAATCATGGTTTAGAATTCATTGATATAATATTTTTAAAACAATACATGCCATATAAAAATCATTTTCAATTATGCCTTTTAGCATTAGATGATTTCATCATTATTTCTCACTAATTAATAATCAAATAATATAAGTTTATTCATTTTTTAAAATATATGTAATTAATACATTTTAATAATGTTTCAATTATAAATAGTAGATATTTTCATTTAAATAATAAAATTTCATACATAGTAAAATAATGTAATTTAAAAAACATGTTTTTTTTTTCATGAATAATTAAATTATAGTACATTATAGTAAAATATTATTTCATAGATATTATTAATTTAATTAATGATCTTTCCATGTACTTTATTGTATATATACCATTCCTTAAATTTTATATATTTAATGAAAACCTGTCTTTAAAAAATCTCTTTATAATCGTTGTGTGTTCAGAAAAAAATAGTTTCTTTTAATTTTATTACAAAATAAATTATTCAATTTAGAGTTATTTTCTATAGGGAAAATGTAAATTTTTTTGGTTATTAAATATTATATATTGGAACTACATTATTGTTTCTCTAAAATAGTATGATGTTTATCAGTTTTATACCTATCAAATATATACCCTTTAATATTTTTTTATATATTATCTCTATAATTAGATCCAAAAAATATTCTCATTGTATATTCACAATGTAAAAATCTATGTTCTAAAACAATCAATTTTGATATTATAACATAAATTATGGTGTCATGATGTTTTTTTTTCATTTTTTTCTCAGTTCTACAAATATTGATGTTAAAGAATGGAAATGACCATTTTTATTTTCTAGTTATAAAAATAATATTAATAATTAATTATTTTTCCATTTTATCTTATTCATTTTTATTGGATGTAATTATCCAAGGAGTTTAATAATCACTGGTATGTAAAACCATGCTTCTTGTAAATTGGAATTAATATTTTATTTTGATTGAATAATAGGTTATTAGTATGTTTCATATCGTATATGACTTATTTTATACTGTTTTAAACACATCTTGAAGGAATAAGAAATCATTTTTAAGAATGATAGAAATAGAATTTAAGGGAAAAAATTCTTCTAAATACTTGGGGTGTTACAAAACCATAATCAACAACATAATTAACTGAAAACATAAATCTAACTAGAATGTATTGAAGTTGATTCAACAAAAGGGAATAAAATTTATGTTTGATATAATATTTTCCAAATTTTAATTCACTCTACATTTTAGTCTATAATGATTTATTTAAAACATAATAAAATCATTGATATATCATATGAGGAACAGGTGATCTGAAAATTTTAAAGAAAATTGGAGCACTCTACATCTATAATGTAATAATTGGTTGTGGAGAGAAGAGGTTGGGGTTTATAGTGGTGACATTAGTAGTAGAGGGATGGTTTTAATTGGATCCAAAATAATGTGGTTGAGATATAGAAAAATGATTCATGAAACATGTGGGAACTCTTACCCACAATATTAGGTCTTGATATTTTTCTTGTCATATTATTATTTAATTTTGTGTCCCTTAAACTAACACATCCCCTCATACTCACCTCGTACTCAGAAAAATACAAGGGAGTTGAAGCCATATATTCTCATCAAAAAGGCATCCCATGTGACTTTTTTACAAGTACACAAACACCTCCCCACTAAATAATGGTTTACTCATCACCTATATCATTAAATATCATGCATGGAAATTCAACCCATTCAAATACCAATAAGGCCAACAGTGTTCATAATATATCATTGTAATTGTATTAAGATCAGATGACCTCAATGATTCCGTAACAGTTGGATTTGGTGTGCCACTGCTCGTCAGTTCTATATTTCATATTAATAGCATCGCATGGAATCCCATCATAGTCCAAGATGCACCCCCCATTCATGTTTGAAAAAAGGGAGGTTTATTTTTTCCCCAAAATTTTTAATGGCCCCCTCTCAATTACACAGACCCATCGACACACTCTTCTGAACATTTAAGGAATTTAAAAGAGACAAATTTGGGAAATCTATTATTTTTAGATAAATTATATTGAAGGAAATTTCATTCAATTTATTAGAATTTTTGGGGTCTCCCCTTTTATGAAGCTAATGGTTGTATAAAATTCAATAAATGAATGTATAAAAGATATTATGACTTACGAAGGGATTTGAGAATTAATAATTGATTTTTTATTTTATTTAGTGGAATATTATATAAAATTATCTTTATTAACATGACAATTATAGTGGTTTAGGTAATTTTTATAACCATTAATATATGATAATTGAACTCTATGGAAGAGGTTATTTAAACATTAAAAATATAAATATAAAATAATAAATTTCAATAATTGATTAAATGGGAATGTTATGATGTGAATTTTATGTAGGCATTCTAGGGTTAATTTTATGTTCAATGAAATAAAAAAATTATAATCAGAGAGAATTTGATAAAATCATGTGAAGAATTAAGCATGATAGTGGATAAATAGAATGGATAGTAATGAAAATTATTCATTATTTCATTAAATGAGGTGATGGGATAACTTATATAACTGATGAAGTGTAGTTTCCTTGGAGATGAAACACCCACATTATTGGGAATTCATGTCACTAATAATGATTAATTGGTAATTAAAATTTAATGAGGGATAGTGGGAACATCATTAAAGTATTTTCTCTTTGAATATATATGATACTAATTTATTTAACATAGAAGTGATTTGGGACTATAGTGAGTTACATTTATTATCATTTAATTTATTATAAAAGTAATTTAAAAAGTATATAAATTTTGTCAATGAAAAAAATGTGGCACTATTTATAATTCAACAAAAACACCTTGCTGTTATTTTTTTATCACTCACTACCATTGGGTTATGGATAGGTAGATTAATCATATATGATATGTTAGTAAGAATGATATATATAAATTCTTATGAAATAGTTTGGAGGTCCCATGATTATTATAAAGATGTTAATTTTATGTACTCACTAAAATTATAAGTGACGTTTCTTGTGATTACGGGATTTCAATGATTATGGGATATGTTGATGAATATCAATGGAATTAAACCTCTATCCAAGGTTATAGTGAGATAATGGTGACCATACCCCATTTCAACACCTTATAACAGATGATACTAATGATGTCCTATAATTGTATCCAATACTACTCACCCACTAATCTATGATGAAATTAGAAAAAAATTTCTAAGAGATAGTTAAGGATATGAAATTCCTCTAACATTTGTAGTATGATATAGATAGAGGTTGATAATTACGACTGTAACCCAATTTAAGAATATTATATATAATGTGGGTGTATATGTATAGTTCCTATAATATCAATGGTTTGTGATTGTGATGCCCATATATCACCTGACTAGTGAAAGACCTCTTTTCCCATTGCTCATGGAGCAAGGTTGTTGATTATTATGAAATAATAATTTATCCTACAAGAAGAGATATTTACATTAGGATGTGTGAAAATTAAAAACTCTCTATAACACTATAAAAGATATCCTTGATGATTGAAATATGCCGGGATTATAAGATATCTGTAACTTGATTGGTTATGGTTATTATTTTTATTAGGTTTCCAATGATATTGGAGCCATAATATCTACACACCTTTCTAATCATTCAAAAAAATGATAATAAGTATATTCCCAGGTTTTTCCACTACCTTTGAAGACCAAACATTATATTGTTATACTCCACATTGAATGCACACTTTTGGTTATTTTCCTTGTGTCCATCCACATTAACTAATCACAAGAATGGTTGAACATAGTTACAAGAGATTGAAGTGCATAAGGATATCTAGTAGGTTAGAGATCATTCTAGAATCCAATCTTAGAACATCATTTTTTTTGATTTCACATGTTAGGATGTATAATTTATTCCTAGTTTTTTTAGTCGCATTTATAATTACATTATAGTATATTATCATATAATCCAATGTTTTTTGTTGTATATATCAGATAATATAATGTATTTATTATATATATGATCATGTTGAATAATATTCAGTTTAATTGCAAATTATTTTTGGTTTATTTTATTTTATGACAAAATAAATATGTTGTTAAGAGGTAATATGTCCCCTAATCCTCTAGTTACCACACCCCAGTCACTAACACTTGTAAAAGTGGAGGTAGTCTTGGTGACATTAGATTTTACTATATAGGTATCTAACGGATTGGTTTCAGATTAATAAGATAGAATATTAAGTTAGAGAGAATATTTCTAAGCATGTATTATATATGTAATTGTATTATAGGGATTTGTAAAAGATAAAAAACATGATATATTGATGGAAATAAATCTTAAAATGATTTTTAAATAAGGCCTTACTATGATAACAATGATTTTTAAGGGGGTATCATATATGGTAAAAATATCTATCTTTTTTTTAGGTGAATTATTATTTTGATTATTTCCATTCATATTATGTTTGGGAAAAACTAGTATGAGTTCTATCAACATAATTACTATTAGGAATATGACTAAGGTTAGCTTGCTTTATAAGATATATGATGCAAGAAAATATGAGATTTGGATATTTTTTGGTTCATCCCTGGTATAGATAGAATGAAATTATAATAATAGTATATTTCATATTAACGAATAAATCATGATAAATTGAATCATATAGACCTTAGTAGGATCTGATTGTGGAATTATTATATGACTGTATCAAAACCTTCAATATATTTGAGTAATTCATCAATTATATTTTTAGTATCACTTTATTATGTTTTTTGTTAATTTAAATTTTGATTTAATTATTTTGTGGGTTTTTATAATATATGGACATATATTTAAACTTAAGTGAAATTCCATTACATTTGAACAAATTATAGAACAAAAATTGGGATTCTAATTGTTACATGGTAATTTTTATTATTTGATAACAATTAATGAATAGTTGAGTTTAAGTCCTCTAGTAGTTATGATTTCACATATGAGAAATTAATTCCTTAATTAGAAGTATCATAGGCAATGTGAATGAAAAATTATTTTAATGGAATTAAATAAGGAATTTACCTATAGTTTCTAGGATAGGGGAAATGAAATGTGGATGTACATTAACGCTTCTCATTTATAGAATGATTTTTTATTGGATCGAAATAAGAGAAAATATTGAGAATGAACATTAGATATTTATATTGGGATTCAGAAATTATTGGTACCAGTTTTCTCTATGGATTAATCATTGTCAATCCACTCTATCTATGTGATATGCTAGAGTTTTAAACATACCATTCCCTACATATTTAAAAATTATGACTATAAAAATATAAAAGTGTATAGATTCAATGAAATTAGAATAGATAATATGGTAATGTGATTGTAGTTTTTTTTTTAAGTTAGTGTTCTGTTCAACGACCAAACACAAATTTTACTGAAAAAAAATAGATTGTTACACAAGTCTGAAATAAGGAATTTTTTTCACATCACTAACATAAAGCGGAAGTAACTCAAAAGGAAGACTATCCTTCCAATGAATATCATGAGCAACACCCATATTAGAAAACCCATTAGGGATCCTGTTTGCTTCACGATATGTATGAGTGATGATGAAATTGATATCTGAAAGAGAGTTCAAGTTGTCCATCCAACGAGAAGTGAGCTTCCAAGCAAGATGAATGTTAGCATTCCAAACAGCAAGGAAAATAGTAGTCGAGTCACTCTCAGTCCAGATGTTGTTCTAGTTGTGTAGCTTGATAATCAAAATAGCATGGATACTAATGATAATCATGGCTTCCAAATAGGATGTAAGACCACAAGATCCATAGAAGTAGGCGACCATCTCGTCCAAGTGATTTCAAAAGATGGATCCACAACTTGTTGGGTCGGGGTTTCCATTAGAGGCTCCATCCACATTGACTTTAATCCAGTCTAGGGAGGAGGCTTCTAGAAGACATCAAAGGTAGATTTAGGGTGAGGGTAATTCCCATAAACCCCAAGTTCATGAACCGAGTTGTTGTAATGATCCTTTTGGATCGAAGTTTCCACCATAATCGTGATACAGATTCTCATTTTACCTACATTATGGTTGAATGAGTTTCTATGAAAAGTAAAATCATTTCTACAATAACAGATCACATGATGATGCTCTGCTTCAACTATGAAAAAAAGATTCTTTCTTTTTTGGAATTCAAGGAGGACCATACAACGTTGTAGCCGTGAGGTTATAGAACTACAAATCAACCATCTGCACTATAAAATGACAAAAATATAATGCTAGAGAGTAGTTGTCGTATCACAAGAATGAAATAAGTGAGTAATATCTTCTCGATGTTGGATTCACATACAACATTTTGAGCAATGATTAATCCCAAAAGTTTGTATGCAGGTATCTGTTGGGATTCAACTATGGGTGACACGTAAAACTAAGGTGAATATCAAGGGGTTTAACCAGGCTTTATTGATGTTTTTAACTAGGATAAATTGTTATCACCATTTTTGAAAAAGTGATTTTAGTAATTTTAATAGTCAAGGATCCCATTGTGAGCAGCTTCCCAAATAAGGTAATCATTCGTATTAGTGAAGTGATAGTTGTCAACAATGTGTTTGATATCCTCTGGTAATCAATGTTTTTGCGAATTCATGACATTCATTATGGTTTCATTGGTGTGGAGAAGAGGATGGTTATTTGGAATTAATGAGATCAGGGGAGCACCAGTCTAATAATCCAGCCAAAAATTTAAATTTGAATCTCCCCTAGACATCCATCTATAATTTTCCATAATGGAATTGATTGTGTTTTTAATGGAGGGCCATATAGAGGATGTGAGATTTTGAGAATGATTAGTTCTAATATTGTTAAGGAATCGAGACCTAATAAAATCTATGTAAGGAGAGTTATTATGGATAAGATTCCACTTTACCTTGGCATGGATTGCTTCATATAAAATTGGAGAGGAATTTAATACCAATACCCCTTTTATCAATCGGTTCGTAGAATGTGGCCCTAGGGACTGGGACTAGTTTTTTCTCCAGAGTACTCCCAGTCCAAATAAATTTCTTAATAGAGACATTCATGCACTTAAAGAGTTTATTCTTCCATTTATAAATCATCATAGAGTAAACCAATTTGATGAAAAATGTGTATTTAACTAGACAAATTCTCCCTTCCATCGAGAGGTTTTTACCCTTCCATGAAAAAATATGTTCAAGTGTTTAGTCAATGATGGGGGAGATGAAATCCACATTGGATTTACACCAAAATATGGGAACACCAAGATATGTTTAGGTTAATAAGACCTCCTTAACACCTTAGGTATTGGTGATGTTGAGTTTCCTATAGGATGGATAGTTTTTACCAAAGTTAGTGTATGATTTTTTCCAGTTGATGTGTTGACCAGACACTTCATGGTAGTGAATAAGGATGGATTTAAGATTATTAATATTTATTTTTCCCCATGAATAAAGAGAATAATATCATCTCCATATAAAAGGTTTGAGGGGGCATTCATGTTTGTAAATGGATATATAGGTTTGAGATTACCTCTTTCTATAGATTGAGTAAGTAGTCTACTTATGTAGTCTTCAGCAATTGAGAATATAATAGCCATGAGAGGGTCACCTTGTCTAACTCCCTTGGAAAAATTAAAATAACCATTTGGGGATCCATTAATGAGGATGGAAAAATGGGCCAAATTAAAAAGGTTTATGATTCTATTTATAAATTTTAAATTCATGCCAAACTTTATAAGGACATTATACATGAAATTCTTATCGATGGTATCAAATTACTTTTTAATGATAAGTTCAATTGAAACATTCCCACCTCGATTTTTCTTATTTAGGAGATTTGTGGATTTAGAGGTGAGGTATATACTATCATTAATAGATCATAATTTTATGAAGCCATGTTGATTCCAGAAGACAATTATATTGCTAATAACATCCATTCTATTTGAAATAAATTTTGGGATAATCTTGAAGAGAGAGTTTATGAGATCAATGGGACTGGAAAGGTGTAATTCATCAACATTATCCATTATAGGTATAAGGAATAAGAATTGAGAATTTAATCTAGGAGGGAGAATTCCTCTAGAAAATAATGTTTTCACCATGCGACAGACATCATCCAGCATCACATCCCACTGTTTTTGATAAAACCCATTATTAAAACCATGCGGGCAAGGTGCACCATCCGAGTTTAGGATAAAGGTCTTGTCATTAATTTCTTGGACTAATGTAATACTATTAAAAAGGAGTTTTCATCATTAGTAACCTACATTGGAATGACATTAGGTGTATAATATTTATCATTTCCAGATCCATTGAATATATTATGAAAGTAAGATATCACATGATTGGTAAGGCTTTCCTTAGTGTCAATAATATATCACCCCTCTCTAAGATAGGCAAGAGGCCTATAGGATATTTTAACTCTATGGAGGGAATTGTTGAATTTAGTATTCCTATCCCCATCATTAATCAATTTGGCTTTAAAGATCTTCTTTTTGAGATTATCCTTAAAGTTGACCAGAGTGATTAGTTTAGAGGATATGTTGCTTTCATGTTGCGAGTCATGAGAAAATTAAGAAGAAGAGATATCCTTTTGAATTTGTGTTAGTTTTTTTCTAGATGTATGATATTATTTTCTATTTCATTTGTTTTTTATTTGTACCAGTTCTTGAGGACTTTCTTAAGCATTTTCAGTTTCACCGGACAAGAAAACACATCATAATGACTATGCATATTAGTCCAAGAGGTTTGGATGATATTCATACAGTCCGGATGAGAGGACCAAGCATTGTTATATCTTAAATGGGTCCTAGGTTTTAATGTGTTATGAGAAAAGCTATCTATGATGGGATGATGATAAGAATAAATCTTCTTAAGAGTGATAATAGCGAAGTTATCCCATTTATTCAGGGCATGGTCATTAGTGAATTTCCTATCAAGTTTACTATCCACCATCCTATTATAATGTTTTCTATACGTGGTGAATTTATCACCCATTAAATTAACCTCTATAATGTTATTAAGTTCAATGAAAGTTTTAAATTCCCTAGAGGTGATGGAGGCATGTGGGGGGGCCTACTTTTTCAGTAGGATATTAAATAACATTAAAGTATCCTACTATAAACAAAGGATTATGGATTGTTTTACTATGTTTGGTGAGATTGTTCCAAAGAGATCTTTTAACATGGTATATATTACAAAGAAAAACCAAAAGTAGTGTATATATGAGCATTCTCAAATATTTAATCACAGGTAACATCATGGTTCAATTCATTATATATACAAAAATTCTACAAAGAAGAGTGAGAAATTATCCATAATGATTCAGTTGATATACCACTATTGCAAGCCCATATGAAAGAGTAAACAAAGGGGGAAGTATTATTGAATCTAGATGTATAATTGATTTTAGGTTCAGCAGTAGAAAATAGTTTTTGGCAGTGAGTATTAATAAAACTTTTTAAAACATTAAAGGTGTAAGGGTTGGAAATCCCCATAAAATTCCAGAAGAAAATATTCATTTGTACCTTTTTCGATGGGGATATCACCTTTCTTTTTAGAACGTGAGGTCCGTGACCTTTTTAACCTTCTAGAAGGAGTGTCCCATGGAACCTGTAATGATTGAGGGGCCATTGGTGTGTTAAAAGCACATGAACTGCCAATACAATTTATATGTTTCTCAATTTGGGTGTAGGAGTCTGAGACAATATTTTTGATTGAAGTAGATGAAGGAGACACTGTTCGGTGCTCATTGAAATCATGAAAATAAGAAGTATTCATGTCTAGGGAAGCTGGATAGATTTGATTAGGAAGAGAATTACTCATCCTCCTAGGCTGTTCACGGGGGATCTCCCTGTATTCATTCTTCCTATCTTAGCTTCTCGGGGAAGACAGGAGAGAAGCCCTATAATCTTGTTAAACATGCCTATTACTGTCCTATTTTTTAGATGAGGGATGTGCATATAAAAATATGTTTTCATAGGAAGAGACATTTTTTTCATAGTGGGGATTTATCACATTATTTTAGAAATTTGAGTGGTCATGAATCTTATTACACTGATCAGATGGATCTATGCTTGATTCTTTCTGAAGTGGGTAAAAAAGGAGCAGAATCCTTTGAAGGAGGACCTACTGGATCCAAGTCATATTGGGGGAGTTAAATAAGGACGAGAAAATCCTCTTCATTATCATTTCTAATATCCTTCTCCATAGATTCAATTTCTTGTTCTTCAGCCAGGTCATCCCATGATTTACCTGTCTTGGACTCCAATTTTCTAAAGGGATTGGTCTTAACAACTCAAATTTCCCCCTTTTTATTTAATGTTTCAGGTTTAACAATAACATTTTCCTTCTCCATCGTATGATTTTTAATTTCTGTCCAACCTGTATGGTTTGGTTGGGAAGGTGTCTTATGTACTTTCCTATAATTATTAACCATGTGACCTACTATTTTGCAAATCTTACAAAAATGGGGAGCCTTCTATAATCCAGGTTCACAACCATTTTGTATTCATTAGCAGTGAAGGTAATCAACTGAGGGGGAATAGTTTCTAAGTTAACTTCAATCAGAACCCAAGAATATAAGCCTAGGTCCCCATTAAGTGTTATTTGATCAACATTCATGGGTGTACCATTACAAACATTAAGATCATTCAGAATTTGTGGGTTAAAAAAAACAAGTTTAGATTAAAAATCCTAACCCATAACTGAGATGTATTGTTCCTATGATAGTTGGGATTAATCGAAATGTCCAAATTAGTGAGGTGATGCAAACATGGATTCAGGTTAATATTACCAATATTACAGGAATGATCAATGTCAGATTGTGAAGATATAAGGATATGAAAATAGCCTTTACCAAGTGGTACCAATTTCTAGTTAGAAAAACCCCTAAAGGAAGCGATTCTAGGATTTAAATAAGTGAATTTCCATAGTTTATATCAATTATGATACGAAACACAGCCCAAAATGGAGAACTTACAGAGTTGAGATCTCTGTGGTATCACGGTAGGGTCTGCTTCAGTGCAAAAAAATGACATCATCCATTTTATAAATCCTTGTTGACTTCGTCAATGCTGGGTTGGTATGCTCGGTACCCGTAAAAGATTTAAGGAAATAGATAACCTTTTCCTTCAAATTTTTTTCTTGTGTCAATTGATTTGTTTTTCAGATTCTCTACTTCCTTCGAGTGCAGTTCCCAAAAGAGATATGAGAACACCACGGTAAAGAGATTGCGAGGCAGGAGCATTAATCCGCTTCAGTTTTTAGAGGATTATGGTTTTCTAAGGGCATCTTCAAGCATTCATGTGATTGTAGTTTTAACGTTCTAGGTTTATGATATTAAATAAGATGACTGGAATATATTTTCAATTTATTCAGAAATTGGATATGTTCTATGAACATCTTATTGAAGCAACTTATGTTTGTGAGTAACTCAAAGAATATTTTTGATCACTAATTAACGAAATTGAATTACCACATATAATGTGTATTATTCAATGAATGCAGTTTCATGGGATATGAAAGAATTGTTTTTTATATAATTATTTAGTATGGTTGAGTAATTTTTAATCGATATGATAAAAATATGGAATCATATTGTCATTGGAAGGCATCATGATCCCTATGATAGGGAGTTACTTAATTTTTATATTTAACTAGAAAAAATAGTTAATATGACATTATGGGATTATATGACTAATCATAAATGATTGAAATTTAGTTATTCTACAGTTTTAATGGGAACCTAATCAGTGGTAAAAAAATTATATGTATAACATCATTGTTTAATTGAAGGTCAATCCTGGGGGGAATCCATGTTTACGTTTTTAGTAGGGTTTTAGAGGAAGATGATGGATTTATGTGATTCATTAATGGTAGGAAAGTATAGTTCTGACCATTAACTAAAATCATGTGATATTCCATCATAGGAATTTTTTTATCTATTGAAAAGGTTTATCTTGGTGCTTTTGTGGGATGGACGAAAGAGAATATTGTGGTTGAGATAATGTGGAAATATTTAGTGAGACAAATTGAGAATTTATGATACAATTTTCTATGTTTATTAATGAATACTAGTTAATGGAAACGTTTGGTTTGACAACTTGTATATTTGTCAAGAAACCTAATCTTGTTCCTCAATGTCTTGTAGATTGATAGTCGTTATGGGATTGGATGTAAAATGATAGAAGTGTTCCAATAATTTTTTATGAATAGATGATTCTTTTTAATAATGATAACCATATTATAAATGATAATGATTGAGTAGTTTTATAAGTGGTTCACCTTAATCAATCATGTTAGATTATCAATGATGTTGAGTCAGCTTATCAATATTTAATTTTCTGGGCATTGTTTTTTATATTGTCTTAAGAATTCAATTTTTCATTAAATAAATTTATTTTTAATAAACTAGTTCTTTTATATATTGGAAGTACATATTGATCAATAAACAGATGCTCTAGGTGTCACATTTTTAATTAAAAATATATGGAGAATTCATTCTTCCAAGATGAGTGATGAATTATTGTAATGGTTAGGATATTATTGTTTAATTATTTTCATGTGTAAAATGATTCAAGGTGGAGTGGGGGGAGGGTTACCATACCTAATATTTAACCTTTAGGGTCACAATTAAAATTATGGAAAAAATAATTTACAGGGTGAAATTTTCATATTTATTTATTAATTTGATAAATTTCACATCATAATTTTAATTACTCATTGGAATATTAAAAAAATATCTAGAATTGTAATTAGATTAATTTATATTTTTGTGTTCATTTAAGAATTATTGTGAAATATAATAATTTTTTATGAATTATTTAGGGGTTCAGTATTATAAAATTATAATTCATTAAAAATCTAAATATCAATAAAATAATGTGTACTTCATTTTCTGGAATTATTTCAATAAAACATAATTTTGATTTCTATTTAATTGAATTATCTAGCATATTGATTGACAAAAAAGTGGATGAAGTGATTTAGGCTTCGGGTATGATTCTATAGACAAAATTATATCTCTGACTATTACTTTTTTACCTATAAACCATCATTATTATTGATCATTAATTAACAAAATAAACAATTTCATCTAAATATCATGTATTTAAGATGTAAATATCAAAAGGATTGGTTGGAATATAAATAATGTATTTAAGGAAAATATTTAGTGAATATTGGATTCCAAAAAATCACTCTTTCTTTTAGAGGTTCGAAACATATAATAAAAAATTGATTCTATAAATCCTAACCTTTAAAATTACATATTATTTATTATTTTTGGATTATTGTATTTAGAGATTTCCAAGGGAGATGGAATTTTTTTCATTTATAAATTTTTTTTAGATATTCTAAAATATATAAAGTATCAATGATAAATATATATAACCTTGGATGAATGGTTTTAATATGAATTTAATGAGAATAGTATGTGGTAAATGTGATACATGGATTAAAAATTATGTTTGATATATTTTAAGACTATTTTCACATCATTCAATAATTTTGATTCTATAATGGTTTATTTATAATATAATCACTACGTTACTATGGTCTATAGGAAAATATGATAGCTTTGTTAAAATTTCGATGAAAATGGGAGCTATCTATCTATATAGCTACTAAAGGTGACATCCGACAACGACATGGATCTCCACCAATATTTGTGGATGTATTATAGGGGGTGTTGGATCATGGTGTAGATGACCATGATGCATCCATGTCTACCATAATATGAATTTTCGTTCTCTATCATGATTTATGAATACAGAGTAACTATTTTCTCAATAGGTAATTTTATCTGACATCGCCAGTTATACAACATACACATATACTAACTCTATACGTTGTAAGAGAACATTTAGTGGTACCCATATATTTATTCCCAATATATATCATCCTATATGGGTGCACTACTAGATACCCATTCAATAACTACCACAGATTCAGGCAAGGGATGATTTGGGTTGTGTCAGCACTAAGCCGAAAGCACTGATTAATGGGGGGAGGGGCTTTATCAATGCTAGCTAAAAAAACTAATAAATCGCCCTTTTATCAGCACTAAAACACATGCTGATAAAGGTATACCATTTATCATTTCTGTTTTTATGTTGACCAAGGGTAGATTTATCAGGGCTATTTTTTGCGAAAATAATCATTTTTAATAAAAAATATTATTATTTTATATAAATATATTTTATTTATATTCCAAAATAATATTTATTTGTATACATTGAAAAAATACTTGTTTATAATTAATATTTTTTTATTAATTTAAAAATATATATATTATAATTTTCATGAAATAATAAATATATCTATTATATTTATTATATTTATTATGGTTATTATATTAATATAATTATAATTATATAATTATAATTATTTATTTATAATTATTTATTTATAATTATATATAAATAATTTTTAAATATGTATATTTATAATTATATATATATTTAAATAATTATATGTTCCCAATGAAATTATCCAATCGATGCGTGAATATAATTGACGTTCATAAGTTATATATTCATCATGAATGTTCATTTATACATTACACCTTATTACTATTCATGTTATCAATATATATGATGACTCCTTTTTTATCAAATCAATACTTTACTCGGTGTATATGATTCATTAATGTTTCCATGAAGCTATTAGGTTCTCATAAATACATAAAATCCTGATAAATATATTTAAATCAAAATTATATTTATTATATTTATCTCTATAATTACTTTTGAAAATATATTTTTATTTATATTTATTTATAACTACATATATATATATATATTTAAAATAATTCTAATATTACAATAATTTTTTTAAATGATAGAGATATTTATTATATTTATAATTTTATATAAATACCATTTAGATATATATCTTAATAGTTAAAATTATAATTTAAAATATTTATTTAATGAATAAATAAATAAATATATTTCTTTATTAAATTCATATGTTGAATGTAATTTTTTTAAATAATAAATATATTTTTTATACTTATAATTTTATATATACTTTTTATAAAATTACAATAAATACGTCTATTATAATATTATAAATATATATATATTTAAATATTAATATTTTTATACATACATATAAATATATTTATTATTAATTACCAATATTTATAAATATATTATTTATATTTATTATTATAAATCAATATATTTTTCTAAATTGTTAGAAAATTATAATTAATATATCTATAATATTTATAGTTTTATAAATATATATAATTATAGAAATATATTTATAAATATATAAAAATATTTATACCTATATTATAATATTTATGATTATAATTAAAAAATATATATATATATATGTAAATAATTTTAAATTTATAATAAATATACATTTTATATATATAATTATAATTATAAACACATATATATTTATTTATATTAATAAATATTAATATATTAATATATATATTTAAATAAATATTAAATTAAAATAAATATATTATTTATATATAGTCATAAATATAAAATAAATAAATATTTATTTATATAAATACTTATTAAATATAAATAAGTATATTAATTATATATATTTTTTATAATTTCATAATGATTTAAAGAAATATATTTTTAAAATGAAATAATGATCATATTATAATAAATATATGTATAAAAAATAATATAATTTTATTAAAAATTATAATTATAATTAAAAATATTTATTTATGGTCATATATATATATGTATGTATATGTATTTAAATACTGATGAAATTAGAATAATTATATTAATTATATATATCTTTTATAATTTCATAATAATTTATTTAAATAATTATGAAATTATAAAAAATATATTTAATTAATATATTTATATAATTTTCATAAATATTTAAATATAAATACATATATATTATATTTATAATTATAATTATAAATATAATATAATTATAATTAAAATTAAAATTTTAATACATTTATTTATTATAAATATATTTATTATAATTTCATAATTATTTAAATATAAATATATATTTATTTAAATAATTAAGAAATTATAAAAAATATGTTTATAAAATATTTTAATATTTATTTGATATGTATTTAAATAAATATATATTTATGACTATAAGAAATATATATATGTAATAAATATATATTTATAATAAATATATATTTTTAACAAATATATATAAATTTATAGTTGTTAAATAATTATTAAATTATAATAGTGATATACAAATATAATCCTGCATAAATATAGATATATTAAAATAATTAAAAAATTATAAAAATTATAAAAATTATATATAATTATAAATATAACAAATACATTTAATTTAAATTTATAATTATAATGAAATATATATTTATTAAATATGTAGATAAAAATAAATATTATATATATATATTTATAAAATTATAAATATATATAAAAATATAAATAATTTATTATCATTCTAATTTTATACGCACTTTTTTAATACTGCTAACGATTGGCCATTATCAGTGCAAAAAAGCGCTGATAATGGCATATATTATTAGCTCTTTCAATTTAAGGGCTGATAATAGATACATGTATCAACATTCTTTAGCTGGCACTGATAAATGGTTTACCCGCATTAATTAATAAACCCTTACATGCCTCTCATCATATTACACGACTAAAGCTGTCGTGGAAGCCGAACCCTGCCACCACCTCCTCCTCCTCAGCCACAGATTCCTCATCCACCTATATCATCGTAGCAAAGCCCTCATCCGTCATCGTGAATCCCTCATCATCCACCTCATCCACCCCCTCCTCCTCTCTAACACTAAATCCTCTTATGCTACCATCATCGTCATGAAGCCCACCTCCTCCTCTTATTACTCTAAATACTACTGCTATGAAGACCTCCTCTACGTACCCCACCAATGCCACGAAACCCCACTCCTGCTGTGAATCCCTCCTTCTCTGTGAACCTACCTCCACTGCAAACCCATTTCCATAGGTGCAGCCACTGTGAGTGTTCTTGTAATTATTTAAATACTTATTTTGTTCAACAAGTATATGTTTAGCTATTGGATTTAAATGGCCCAATTGATGATTAATGGAATAGGACATGATTTGATTGTTAGGTTAATTTGAGAAAAGAGTCGATTTTTGGCATCATATCATGTCCTATAATATAACCCATCCATTTTTAGTTATGTTTTTTCTCTTTTTTTTGACTTGTTTTGCATCATATGTTTACATATGGATATGGTTTATTGTTTTTTACTGCATTTATATAGTTATGTTGGTGTTTAATTTAAATTTTTATTCAATTATAGGTGGTTGTATTGTTTGTTCCTCTAAATAATTTATGGAAATGGAATATTCATGTCAGTTCATAGGATATTTTAATTATAGCTTATCAATATACTCAAAGTGGGGAAATTATGCCTCGTGTATTAGACCAATACACTATGAGATAGAAAGTATCCTTGGTGAATCGATGTACACTCTTAGTGTAGTAGAAAACTAATTAATCTATATTGATATTGGGTCATTATACTTTCACCCACATATCGTCATACTGTCACCCATAATCATCAAAATTCAGGTCTATGTTAGAGGATTACATTATAGATATCACTATATCCATGGATAATAAACAATATTTGTTATAATCCAATGTTATTACTGCATCTACTAATATACTTTCATCCAATTTCCCACAAAACCCAACCCATAAAAAAATTTCTATAAGATTTGAAGTAGTAGAATAATGAATAATATGACACTGTAAAATTGTGAAAGTGGGGTTATGTGGAGAAAAATACAAAAGAAGGAAAGGATGAATTTATATATGAAGAGCAATAAGAAAATAGTTAGTGAAGTAATGATGAAACTATTCATGGAGGCATATGTTAAACACTATATTCACCTAGTGGAACATGTTCATGTACTTCATCCACATATTGATTAGGTCTTGAAAAAAATTTCTAGTTTAATAGAAGAAAATAATATTATACCTAGAATAACTCATATAACTCTAGTACACTAATCATTTATGAATATATCACTATTTTTTTGTGCACCTTGAAGGGCCTACACAAGTCCATTCCAAAAACACCTCCAGGGTGTAGTTCCAAACATTAATACCAACCCAATCATTGATCAACAATGTAATTTGTAGTATGGAATTATAACTATGGGAACCAATAATTGTAATAATCCTTCATTTATCTAGGTTTATAAAGTCATAATTGCTGATATGAAAATGTTTTTGGTTAACCTCCATGATGGTCATGTGGTATCTTATGGGTCTAGATAGTTAAGGACCCATACATGAAACTTCCCAAATCCTTTCCCAGATTTGTAAATATTATTTCTTTCTGTGAGGTATTATTGGTATAATCTTTAGGGTGAGAAAATTATGGAATACACTAAAATTATTTTGAATTATATTTAATCACAATTTGAAATGAACCATTTATAGTGGATATGTTTTGAGTACCTATAGTCTCTTATCATTGACCAAATGTATATCCTTATGTAGGGGAACATTTTTACTAATTTACTGTATTTGAAGGATCATGATTCGGTAGTACATGATTCATGCATCAAGTGGAATATGGTTTACCAATTTGAAGATATATGACTTTATGTTAAAAAGTATCATAAACAAGTGAATCTTATGTCTTTATCTATAAAATATTCACTCCTTAGTAGTATAATGGGAGTAAACTATAGGATTCATACTATTTATTCACGAGGGACATGATAAAACACATATATTATTATTTTATAAAATGATAACAAAAATTATTCATGTATCCTTTATAAATCACCTCTCTTAGTATTTATGTATTTGTGAAAATTCATATGTGGCTCATTTAAAACGATTCATGTGTTTTAAAATGTTTTATAAAATATTATTTGTGTTCATAAAACTCTTTTTTGTTTTATATATATTTAATATGATATAAACACTTTGTATAGTCTTAGGATAAATGAAATGTCTATATTAACTCACTCTATTTACATTCATAATGGGATGTGCATGTATTGAAATCGTATTTAATACTGTTTTCATTTTATAATGGGTGAGTTATATGAAAGATGTTTCTTTTATTAATGGATTGTTTTTAATGGGATTTCAAGTGTGAATTAATAAATAGATTCAAAGAAATTAGTTATTAGTCTCAAATGGGATGATTCATAGGAAAAAAATGAAATAATAAAATGTTGAGTTCCTATTATTTTAATGTCATGTTTTCTATATTTATTGTTCTAAATATTAATATCACTTAATCAAATATTATGGATGTGAATAATGAAATTGTGGATGAAAATTGTTTAAAAAAAGAGTATGAATTTTTTGTGAAATAGTAAATCATGTTTTTAGAAGATCGTGCATATGGCCCTTGTTAAAACTTTCATCCATGTTTACACTGTTTTTATTCATGATAAGTTATTCCATAATAGTTGGAAGAAAAAATGATATTTCATATAGTTGATTGAAGTTATAAATGTTGTAATAAACATAGGGATAAAGATAATGTATCTAGTGGATAGTATAACACTACGTTTTATGGAACATCTGATATGATTACAAGTGTGTATTATGAAGAAGACCCTATTGAAGAAATTCTTATATATTATTACTAATGGTGATGGTTATATTGAGGAAATGATAAGGATAATTAAAGATGATATTCGTGATTGCCCAAAAAAATTAGTAGTTAAATAGTTATCCAAAGATTCCATTCTATGGTGCTTACACTAAATATACATCATATTCAATCGTACTAAAGATGTATAATTTGAAAGTAGGAAATGGATTGAGTGAAACCAGTTTTATAGAATTAATTGATATCATGAATGGCATGATCTCAGAAGACAATGAGCTCATGATCTAATCATATGACACACAATGAATTCCACGCTCAATGGGTATGATCTCTGAAATAATAAATGCCTACCTGAATGACTGTATAGTATTTCGCAAGGACCAAAAATTACATTGAGAATGCCCGAAGTTTTTTAGTTATAGATACAAGGGAGATGAATCCATTCCTATGAATATTTTATAGTACCTTATAATCATTAAATGTTTTTGGCACCTATATGGAAGTGAGTAGAATATATGGCAATTGACATGGTGCTCATAAACAAGAAATAATGATGGAAAATTATTTCACACAACAGACTCTCCTTAGTGAAATATAATTGATCACGAGTATACTGAATTTGGAAATAATTCAAGAACATCATATATTGGAATATCTATAGATGAATTGAATACTTTTGGTTTTGAAAAAGACACTCACAATACATGGATTGTTATGTCGGTAAATTATAGCATCTTATTGTTTATATTCATGAAACGAAAACAAATCATGTTATCTATGATTATATCAAAACCAAAAAAATGGGTAAGGATATTTATGTTTATTTGTCTCCATTGATCATGGATTAAAAATTATTCTTGTATTTGGGTGTTCCGTTGTATGATAATTATATAAATGAATATTTCACATTAAGATCCTTGTTGTACGGGGTGATAAATGACTTTCCTTGTTATAGAAATTTTTCAAGATATATAATTAATGGAACTCAAGGATGCCCTGTCTACGAACTATGTACAAAATCATTTAGATTGAAACATTCATAAAAAATTGTGTCTCTAGGACATCACAGATTTCTACCCAAATAACATATGTTCTGATTTTGGATGAAATAATATAATGGATGTTTATAATAATATACATCAGTATCTCCACTAACAGGAGATCAACTATTCAAGAAATTAAAAGGTGTAGAAACATCTTTTGGTAATCCATTTTCTTATAAACATAAGAAAATAAATTTGAAAAAGTGACAATTTTGTTTTATTTACCATACTGGAATTGTCTGTACATCAGACATTTTATTGGTGTAATGCATTTGGAAAACAAATTATGTGATAATTTCATCATCACATTGCTAAATGAAACTATAAAAAATTGATGGAATTAAGGCTAGTTTGGACATGGTTGACATGGGAATACAAGAGTAGTTGGAGCCAATGAATGGTGAAAAACGAAATTTTCATCCTCCTGCTACTCACACTCATTCGTGGTAGGATATATATCATATTTTCGACATCATTAATGACTTAAATGGTCTAGAGGTGTTATAAGGACCCGACCTTGAACATTACTTAATATTAAATTAAATGAATAATTCACATTTAGGATCATTTCAGGATTGGAGTTTTAGAGAATTAGGACATAACTATTACATCTCAATGTTTTAAAAAATAGACACTTATACATAGTTTCATTTTTTTTACAAAACATGAACTCTTGAAAAAAAAGAGTCACGTCTAGTTCCATGTTTAAGATAGCATGACTTTTCCTTGATCTCATCCATGACCCTATTCCACATTATGTCCTGTCAAAAACATTTCAAAAATAACTTGGGATGATCATAAAAAGAAAATTAAAGGATACACAAAAAAGGAAAACTGTCAGTTTTTCAAAAAAACAAGTACACCATGAATACTTTTCCAAAATAATACATTTTACATTTATGAAGTAGTAAATACTCTTCACTGAATAAAAGATCACTACTTTCTATTTTAACCAAAAGATTACCATAAACCCATATAAAGAACATATAACATATAAAGTTAACTTGGGACATAAACATACTTAAATGGAATAATCATACGGTCTAATTCCACACATATCACTAAATGTAATATCCATATGGCTAACTTCTGTACCCAATGCATTGGAGGTTATAACGTAACCACCCGTCCTAGTATTCACGACACCACCCATCATATGGTTTCTCACGTAACCACTCGTCACATGTCCAAGTACCATTATAAAATCATAACACATAAACCAATTATAGAGGCAAGAAAACATTTCCAAATTTCAATCACAATATATTACATAAATATATTGACATAAAAAATCCATTTTCAAATCCATTTTCAATAGAAAATTACATATAAGAGTATATGGTATTAATTTAATTTTAAAAACATTACATATTGTTGAGGAAGCTAAAGATCAAATAATACTCGTGGCGGTGGAAAGGTCATTGTAACCGTGTACGTTAAAAAGAAACATACTTTTTGTCGTTTTGTAAAACACTTCTTATAGACAAGATTCCTTTTGAATAAAATTAAAATTCAAAGGGGTTTATACACCTTATAAAAGAAATTTGTGTATAAACAAAATATACCTCAACTTATGGATATTGAGACTATGTCCCGTTCAAAGATGGTATCTTTAGATTAAGGATAAATCAATTACATAATTATGTGTGAAAAAAATACACCCAAAATAAGTAGATATTAAGTGTAATACAATAAGATTCATTGACACATATTCATAGAATGACATATTCATGGAGTAAAAGTTTAACCCAAAGGACTGAAATTGAGTTAAGATGATCCCATGCAAGAATTCGACATCCTAATGACGTCACTTTAAAATTCATAAAATGAGTTGATGAAAGAGAAAATGGTATCTCATAAATTGGACATAAAATTTACATCAATTAAGATATAGAAGAACATATCCCAAAATAATAAGATGTAAATTAAAATACATAACATAAAGAAGTATTTTTAAAAAGAAGAGGGTGAAAGGTTCCCTTACCGACTTGGGTAGCTTTCGAAATGTACACCCCATGAAAGAAGGACTATAAAAATTGATGTAAATACTAATAAAAGAATGTATATTACACAAATATTAGAATAATTGGCAGTGCATACACCACTCAAATGAAATTATGGAAAATTTAGCATAAATATAACAGGAATAATAGTGAGATGAAAAAAAAATCCCTTACGAAAACTCGGCAGCCTAACGGTGCCACTTAAACCTTCCAAAAATGGATTTATCAGATCAAATAGGTTATCTAATAATATGATCATAAAATTAAATAATTATTAATATATAAGAACATCCCCAAACATAAGAAAGAATAGTTTAAAATAAATGACATAATAGAGAGTACTTAAAAAGAAATAGAGATGTAGGATCCCTTACCTCAAGTCTTACAAGTCTTGTTCATTCTTTAATCTCCTGAATAATAGACTATAGTTAATTTATTATTGCTTAAGAAACAATTTTTTTTAAGTTCATTATTCCTTTTATATCACTTATTAAAATTTTATGAACATTATGTAATTATTTATGTTAATAACGGTCGTTTTGTCGAGAATTGGTACTTGAGTCAAAAATAAACTTCTTATAATTACTAGTAGTTCATGTGGTAACATATAAATTATATAAAAAATTATATTCATGATGTATATATCATATATATCTTATATATCTAGTATATAAATACATTTATAATATTACATAACATTTGGAGGTATGAAATGAAATGCACGGTTCATGGAGACTGTAAGCCGTACGTACGCATGAACACTACTTTCATTTCTATTTCGTATTTAATGGAATGAAATCACAATGATATAAAGGTCTATTATAATTACAATATAATATAATATATATAATATCATTATCCTGACCATTTATACATCCCGCATATGGCATTAACGAATCAAATAACTTTGAGGGGGCGGTGGTCCGCACTTCATAAAATGAAGATATCGCGTTTACCCATAATGGAAACCATTAAGGTATTCCATAAATGAAAAATACAGAAGCATATGGAAAGAATAAACATAATATATATTATATATAAATATAGTGACATCATAATGGCCGTAATGAGAAGTGGTTGGAGAAGATAGAACAATCATCGTTTCGTGTGGTAGTAATTCGTCATCCACAGAAACAGTATGTTATGTAACCATTAAACGAAGATGTGTGTAAGTGTAGCTCAAATTATTCTAATAAAAACATCCTATTATATTGAATATACTTATTTTTTTACTAAATAAAGTAATAAAAAGAGTTTAGTGGGTTGGAGAAGCAAAATAAAACAAAATAACATAAGATAAGACGTTACCTTTAAATCGGATAACTGTTTTTGATTTGAGCTCAACGGCTTACTTGGAAAGACTTATGCCCAAAGTGAGGCTTCTAGGAGTAAGAGAGGGATGTGGAGAGACAAAATGAGCAGAGGTTGGATGATCCAATGGCTTGAGAGGTGTGGGTAAGGAGGTAGAGGCGGGAGACTTTTATAAGAGGGAGGAGGGGCACGCTTGGAATGTCATGAAAAGATACTTTATTATAAAATGATTATCGGATATCAAAGGTCCCAAAACTCTATATTTCTAGGATAAGGTAACAAGGGTTTGAAATATACTCATCCAATAGGATTTTGACAAGTTTATGTTTTATATTTTACCTTATATTCTCATTTTATTTAAATCGTTCATTCATGAGGTAGTCGATGCATCATCATGGTGTCATAAATAATTTAACTTATTTAATGTATAACAATTATAAAAAAATAAAATTTTGTAGAAATATTTTTATCTTTATAATAAATATTTATAGTAAAAAATATGAATTTTATAACTCCATGTAAAAATTGTTTTAGTAAAACTATACATGTTTGTGACAATTTTATTTTAACTTCAAATAAAAAGTTATTAATGTCATTTTCTCATCCAAGTGGCTCCACGGGGTCCCCAAGATGACCCATGGATTTTTTGGCCAGAAATGACACATGAAATAAGGGTAGGACATGTTTCAAGGTAATTTCATATTATTATAACATTATTTTTACCTTAAATTACACTAATTACCTTTAATCGCGATTAATAAAACTTAAAAGTTACTATTCACCAAAAATTATTTTCATCCCATTGAACCACATTTTACATACTAAATGACAACCATGTATGTCTTATTTTTGAAATTCAAATCATAGAGGCAGTAAAATTTCATTTAAACGAAAAATCAGTTTTTTAACTACCATTGTGGTTTCCCTATTCATCAAAAATTGAAGTTTTTCAAAAAAATACCAAAAATTCACCCTAAGATATATTTGATATTCCTTATTTTAAAATGATTTCTATTTTAAAAAATTCAGAACATATAAGTTGAATTATTTAATTTAATAATTAATCCCCACTATCAAAACAAATAGCGTGTTTTTAAGAAACAATATCTATCAAAAGATTGAAACTTGTTTATGTCCAATTTCAAAGTGAAATTAATTAGAATGACCACCATTGGATTAAATGGTAAAAAAATATTCTAAATAAACTTTAATAACAATTATTGAAGACAATATATCCATATAAATAAATCATATTAAAAGTAGGGTTATAATTAACATACAACATTTTCAATAAAAATGATCTTTATCAGAAAAATAACAAAAATTAACAAAAATTAAATTTTGATGTGCCAATTATAAAAAAGGATTTTATTTGGTCCAATATAACATATAAAATTCTCAAAAAGTGGATTTAAAAAGGGTTCTCCATCAAAAGGCGGTTAATAGACCATTTATAGAATATTTCAATATTTACGATTAAAATTGGATTCATTAGAATTTTAAGCCTCTAAAATTTATTGGATAAAAGTGATAATATTTGACAAAAATATATAATAATTTTGTAGTTAGTTCTTTTCATTCCCTCCATTAAAACGGTTAGGCGTTAACTACCATTTAAAATAATATTATTTTATTATTAGAGTGCAACGTAGGATTTCCAAGAAACTCATTGTTGTGTGTTGGGTACGGCATAGAGCATAGCATTACCTTTAAAGTAATATTAATATTTTAATTAAAAATATTAGTAAATATGAAAAAGTAATATAATTTATTTACCTGGGATATTACATCCTTCCCCCCTTTTTGGAATTGTGTCTTTTCAATTTTAAAATTGGGCTCGGAAACTTCATTGAAAATCCCACATTGGAAAAAGAGTCAATAAAAATATCACTTTAAAATAAAGAAAGAGAAGTACAAAGGTCACACGAGTTTACCCACACTAGGATTCCATGTATGAAAAAATGGTCATGGAAGTGAAAGAAAAGGGTCATGTTCTGATGGACAGTGATAGAAAACATGTTTAGGATAAAGATAACCACAAGAAAATCACAAACTTGTGATGGGTTAAATAGTATTTGATTCCCCAGTAGGAAAAACTGACATACAAATTTTTTTGTAAATTACTTTTCATTGAGGAAATTATTTATGAGATTAACTAAAACATAAGGAAACATACTTACTTATCATTTATACTTTCATCTCTTACTAGATTTCTTGCACAAACTCATATTTTCTCCAAAATACGAGTATTTAGGATGTCTTGTTCACATTAAGAGTGCTAAAATCAACTTCTAGAGAATCAACTAATCCTAAAAAGAGAAGTGTATATTTTCCATTTCTTTAGACCAAAAACAAAACCAAAATTGTTAGTACATGATCAGATAATCCACAAAAGGATAATCCTTTTTAAAAATAAAATCTACTCTTAATCTCTAAAAAATTTCCATCAATACCCAAAGTTCAACGAATACTATTCGATAAACAATTTTTCCATAAAATACATCAAAGTAAACCAAACGAATATTGAAACCCAAATATTTGAAGGATTTAATCACATAGAATTCCAAGGTAAAAATTAACATTGATCTCCTAGTAACATCAGTTGCTCTTAAAGTCTCATGTTGACAAGTAACTAACCAATTACATATCCTCCATGATTGGCTAATCATTTCCATAGATAACCCAAAATCAACATATACATAATTCATAAGCTCTTCTAACTAAAAGGAATTTGTCATACTAACCATGGAAATCATATAGTCCAGTGGTAGGCGAAAAATACTAGTCGCACTTGGTTGTGGGATTGATTTCCAAAGCATCGTCTGACGTGATGGGTTGTCACACAGTCTGTGTGTTGTCCTTTTTCCAAAACTATATAATTCTCAAAACATTCCCCAAAAATAGATAAAATCATCAAAAATAACAATAACATAATTTAACCTCAATTTTATCTCATTTCTTTCATTTTCCATAATAACATATAGTATCCCATAATTACCTCAAAATTAAGGATCATATAAACCATAAGGGTTACCTTTATAATTATTACCTGAAATTCTACATTGAGTTTGTTATATCATACATGATGCATTAGAGAACTCACCAAGGTTCAAGTGGATATTCATCACTCCTTGATATTTGGTTTATAATAACCATGAGATTCCTCATTGAATCCCCCATTTCAGCCAGTCTCTTAATCAGAGAACCATCACAGTCTCCTTCAAACCCTTTGTCACATTGGTTCCTGCTAGATCAATCCATTAACTAAAAAAAAATTTAGTGTGAGTACATCAACAAAATTATCATGTATTAATGAGGAAGATAAACACTAAGATATACTTACTCATTCACTTTATCTAAAACTATTACTCTTTCTGAAATCATAACCATTATGGTAATGTCACTTATACTTAAATAATACCCTAACCTATAAATTTATCTAAACCTCACTCTGATACCAACTATAAGGACCCGACCTTAAACATTACTAAATATTGAATTAAATGAATAATTCACATTGAGGATCTTTTTAGGTTTTGAGTTGTAGAGAATTAGGAAATAACTATTACATCTCATAGGTTTACAATGTAGACACTTCTACATAGTTTCATTTTCTTACAAAACATGAAATATTGAAAAAAAAGAGTGATGTCTAGTTCCATGTTTAAGATAGCATGAGTTTTCCTTGATCGCATCCTTGACCTTATTCCACATTATTTTCTGTGAAAAAAATTTCAAAAAAAAACATGGGATGAGCATAAAAAGCCCTGTAACGGATACACAAAGAAGGAAAAATGTTAGTTTTTCAAAACAACAAGTAAACCATGAATACCTTATCAAAGTAATAAATTTTACCTTTATGAATTAGTAAATACTATTCCCTGAATAAAAGGTCACTAATTATCCTTTATAACCAAAAGATTACCATAAACCCATATAAAGAACACATAACATATATAGGTAACTTAGGACATAAACATACTTAAATGGAATAACCATACGATCGACTTCCACACATATCACTAAATGGAATAGCAATACGGGTGAATTCTGTACCCAATGCATTGGAGGTTATAACGTAACCTCCCGTCTTGGTATGCACGACACCAACCGTCATATGGTTTATCACGTAACCACCCGTCAAATGTATAACTACCATTATAAAATCATAACACACAAACCAATTATAGAGGAAAGAAAACATTTCCACATTTCAATCACAATATATTATTTAAATATATTGACATAACATATCCATTATCACTACCATTTTCCATACCAAAAAACATATAAGAGTATATGGTATTTATTTACTTTTAAAAACATTACGGCTTGTTGAGGAAGCCAAAGATCAAATAATACTCGCGGCGGTGGAAAGGTCATTGTCACCGCATACATTAAAAACAAACATACTTTTTGTCGTTTAGTAAAATAATTCGTATAGAAAATATTCATTTTGAATAAAATTAAAAGTCAAATGGGTTTATACACTTTATAAAATAATGTTGTGTATAAAAAAAATATACCTCAATGTAAGGAGATTGAGACTAAGTCCTGTTCAAAGATGGTATCCTTAGATTAAGGATAAATCAATTACATAATTATGTGCGACAAATAAATACACCCTACATAAGTGGATATTAAGTGTGAAACAATCAGAGTCATTCAAAAATATTCATAACATGACATATTCAAGGAGTACAAGTTTAACACAAAGTATTGAAATTGAGTTAAGAAGATCCCTTGCATGAATTTGATAGCCTAACGACGTCACATTAAAATTCATAAAATGAGATGATGAGAGAGAAAATGGTATCTCATCACCTGGACATAAAATTTAAATTAATAAGAATATATAAAAACATTTACCAACATAATAAGATGTAAATTAAAAGACATTACATAATTAAGTCTTTTTAAAAAGAGGAGGGTGAAAGGTTCCCTAACCGACATGGGTAACTTTTGAAATGTACACCCCATAAAAAAAGGACTATGAAACATTGATGTAAATAGTCATAAAAGAAATTATATTTCCCAAATACTAGATTAATGAGTAGTTCATAGACCAATAAAAGGAAATGGTGGAAAATGTAGCATAAATCTCATGAGAATAAGAGTGAGATGAAAAAAATATCTTACGAAAAATCGGCAGCCTAACGGCGCCACTTAAAACATCCAAAAATGGATTTATGAGATAAAATAGGGTCTCTAATAATATGAACATAAAATTACAGAATTAGGAATATAAAATAAAATCCCCAAACATAAGAAATATGAGCTTAAAAGAAATGTCATAAAAGAGATTACTTAAAAAGAAAGAGAGAGGCATGATCCCTTACCTCAAGTCCGACTTGTCTTATTCGTTCATTAATCTCTTGAATAATAAACTAGAGTTAATTTATACTTACTTAAGAACCTTTTTGATGTTTATTATTCCTTTTATATCACTCATTACCATTATATGAACATTATGTAATTATTTAAGTTAATAACGATCGTTTTGTCGATCATTAGTACTTGAGTCAAAAATAAACTTTTTATAATTACTAGTGGTTCATGTTGTAAAATATAAAATATATCCAGAATTATATTCATGATGTAGATATAATATATATCTTATATATATATATATAGTATATAAATTCATTTATAATATTAAATAACATTTAGAGGTAGTAAATGAAATGCACCATTCATGAAGACTGTAAGCCACATGTACACATGAACGATACATTCATTTCTATTTCATATTTAATGGAATGAAATTACAATGATATAAATGTATATTATAATTCCAGTATAATATCATATATATAATATCAATAACTCCATCCTTTATACATCCCACTTATGGCATCAATGAATCAAATCACATTGAGGGGGCAGTAGTCTGCACTTCCTAAAATGAAGATATCGCGTTTACCCCTAATAGAAACCATAAAGGTATGGCATTAATGAAAAATACATAAGCATATGGAAAACATAAAAATAATATATATAATATATAAATATAGTTCCATAATAATGGCCACCATGAGAGGTGGTAGGAGAAGATAGAACAATCATCGTTTCGTGAGGGAGTAATTCCCCATCCACGGAAATAGTATGATCTTTATCCATCAGACGGAGGTGTGTGTAAGTGTAGCTCGAATAAATCTCATAAAAAAAATCCTATTATATTTATGATACGTGTTTTGTTCCACATTAAAGTAATAAAAAGTGTTTAGGGGGTTGGATAATCAAAATAAAACAAAATAACATAAGAGAAGACATTACCTTTAAATCAGATAACTCTTTTTGATTAGAGCTCAAAGGATTCCTTGGATTGACCTACGCCCAAATTGAGGCTTCTAGAAGTAATAGAGGTATGTGGAGAGACAAAATGAGAAGAGGTTGCATGAGCCAAGGTCTTGAGATGTGTGGGTAAAGAGGTAGAGGTGGGGGCCTTTATAAGAGGGAGGAGGGGCACTCTTGGAAAGTCATGAAAAGATACTTTATTATAAAATTCTTTTCAGATATCAAAGGTCCCAAAATTATATATTTCTAGGATAAGGTGATTAGGGTTTGAAATATACCCATATAATAGGTTTTTGACAAGTGTAAGTCTTATATTTTACCTTATCTTCTTTTTTTATTTAAATCGTTCATTAATGAGGTAATCAGTGCATCATCATGGTGTCATAAATAATTTAATTTATTTAATGTCTAAAAATTATAAAAAAATTTCATAATGCAGGAAATATTTTTAGATTTATAATGAATATTTATAGTCAAAAATATGACTTTTATATCCCCATGTAAAAATTGTTGTAGTAAAACAATAGAGGTTTGTGACATTTTTATTTTAACTTCAAATAAAAAGTTATTAATGTCATTTTCTTACCCATGTGGATCCATGGGGTCCCCAAGTTGACCCATGGATTTTCATGGACGTACATGACACATAAAATAAGGGTAGGACATGTTTCAAGGTAATTTAATATTATTATAACAATATTTTTACCTTAAATTACACGAATTACCTTTAATCGCGATTAATAAAACTTAAAAGTTACTATTCACCAAATATTATTTTTATACCATTGAAACACATTTTACATCCTAATGACTACCATGTATGTCATATTTTTGAAATTCAAATCACAGAGGTGGTAAAATTTCATTTAAATGAAAAATGAGTTTTTTAACTACCATTTAGCGGTTTCACTATTCTTAAAAAATTGACGTTTTTTAGAAAAATACCAAAAAGTCACCCTAAGATATATTTGATATTATGAATTCAAAAATGATGTCTATTTTCAAAAATTCAAAACATATAAATTTCATTAATTAATTTAATAATTATTTCCCGCTATAAAAACAAATAGCATGTTTTTACGAAACAACATCTATCAAAAGATTAACACTTGTTTATGTATAATTTCAATGTGAAATTAATTCCAATGAAAACCATTGGATTAAATGGTGAAAATATATATTATAAATACACTTTAATCCCAATTAAAAATATAATCTATCCATATAAATTAATTATATTAAAAGAAGGTTTTGAATTAAAATACCACATTTTCAATAAAGATGATCTTTATCGGAAAAATAACAAAAGTTTACACAAAGTAAATTTTAATGTCCCGATTATAAAGAAGGAATTTATTTGGTCCAATATAACATATACATTTTTCAGAAAGTGTATTTAAAAAGGTTTCTCCATCAATAGATGGTTAATCGAACTTTTAAAGAATATTTGAATATTTACGCTTAAAATTGGATTCATTCACATTTTAGGCCTCTAACATTTATTGGTTAAAAGTGAAAATATTTGACAAACATATATAATAATTTTTTAGCTAGTTTTGTTCATTCTCTACCTTATAATGTCTATGCGTTAACTACCATTTAAAATAATATTATTTTATTATTAGTGTGCAATGAATGATTTCAATGAAACTCGTTGTTGCGTATTGGGTACGCCATCGAGAATGGTGTTCCCTTTATGGTAATATTAATATTTTATTCACAAATATTAAAAAATATGAGTAGGTAATATTATTTATTTACCTTGGATGTTACATCCTCCCCCCCTTTTTGGAATTGCATCCTTGCAATTTTAAAATTGGGCTTGGAAACATCATTGAAAATCCCACATCTGAACAAGAGTCGGTAAAAATATCACTTTAAACTAAAGAAAGTGAAGTACAAAGGTCACCCGAGTTAACCCATACAAGGATTCCATGTACGAAAACATGGAAATAGAGGAGAAAAAAAGGGATATGTTCTGATGGAGAGTGATAGAAAACATGTTTAGGAGAAAGTTAATCACATGAAAATCACAAACATGTGATGGGATAAACGGTATTTGATTCCCCGGTAGGAAAAGTTAACAGAAATTTTTTTTGTTTTAAGTTAATTTTCATTGAAGTATTTATTTATGAGCTTAACTAAAACATAAAGAAACATACTTAATTGTCATGTAGAAATTCATATCTTACTATATTTCTTGCACAAACTCATATTTTCTCCAAAAGATGAGTATTTAGGATGGCTTGTTCACATTAAGAGTGCTAAAATCAAATTCTAGAGAATCACCTAATCTATAAAAGAGAAATATATATTATCAATGTCGTTAGACAAAAAACAAAACCATAATTTTTAGTACAGGATCAGATAATCCACAAAAGGATAACACTTTTTAGAATGAAAATCTACTCTTAAAGTCCAAAATTTTCCCAACAAAAATAAAAGTTCAACGAAGACCATTCGATAAACAATTTGTCCATAGAATCATTCAAAGTAAACCAAACTAAGATTTAAACCCAAATATTTGAAGGATTTAATCACATAGTCTTCCAAGGTAAAAATTAACATTTATCTCCAAGTAACATTAGTCGCTATTAATGTATCATATTGAAAAGTAACTAACCAATCACATATCCTACATGATAGGCTAATCATTACCATAGATAACCAAAAATCAACTTATTCCTGATTCATAAGATCATGTAACGAAAAGGAATTTTTCATTATATATAGGGACTTCACGTAGTCCAGTGGTATGAGATAAATACCAGTCACCCTTTGGTTGTGGGTTTGATTTCTGCAGCTTCGTCCGACACGATGGGTTGTCACACAGTCTGTGTGTTGTCCTTTTTCCAAAACAATATAATTCTCAAACATTTCCCCAAAAGGAGATAAAATCATCAAAAATAACCATAAAATAATTTAACCTCAATTTTTTCTCATGCCTTTCATTTTCAATCATAACATATAGTAACACATAATTACTTCAAAAGTAAGGATAATATAAACCCTATTGGTTACCATTATAATTATTACTTGAACATTCACATCGAGTTGGTCGTCTCGTACATGATGCATTAGAGAACTCACCAAGGTTCAAGTGGTTAATCATGACTCCTTGATAGTTGTTTTATAATAACCATGAGATTCCTCATTGAATCACACATTTCATCCAGTCTCTTAATCAGAGAACGATCATAGTTTCCTTCAAACCCATTGTCACTTTGGCGCTTTCTAGATCCATCCATTATCAAAAACCAAAAATGTCAGTGTGAGTATATCAACAAAATTATCTTGTACTAATGAGGAAGATAAAAAATAATATATACTTACTCATTCACTTTATCAAAAACTATGACTCTTTCAGAAATCCTAACCATTATGGTAATGTCACTTATGCTTAAAGAATACCCTAACCTCTAATGTTATCTGAACCTCCCTATGATACCAACTATAAGGACCCGACCTTAAGCATTACATAATATTGAATTAAATGAATAATTAATATTGAGGATCTTTTCAGGTTTTGAGTTTTAGAGAATTAGGACATAACTATAACATCTTAAAGGTTTACAAAGTAGACACTTCTACATAGTTTCCTTTTTTTACAAAACATGAACTCTTGAAAAAAAGAGTCATGTCTAGTTCCATGTTTAAGATAGCATGAATTTTCCTTGATCCCATCCTTGACCCTATTCCACATTATGTCCTGTGAAAAAAATTTCAAATAAACTTGGGATGCGCATAAAAATCCCAGTAAAGGATACACAAAGAAGGAAAAATGTTATTTTTTCAAAACAATAAGAAAACCATGAATAATTTATCAAAGTAATACAATTTACCTTTATGAAGTAGTAAATACTCTTCACTAAATAAAATATCACTACTTATCCTTTGTAACCATCACATTACCCTAAACCCATATAAAGAACACATAACATATAAAGGTAACTTGGGATATAAACATACATAAATGGAATAACCATACGATCGACTTTCACACATATCACTAAATGGAATAGCCATACGGCCGACTTCCATACCCAATGCATTGAAGGTTATAATGTGACCACCCATCCTGGTATTAACGGCACCACCCGTCATATGTTTTATCATGTAACCACCCGTCAAATGTCTATGTACAATTATATAATCATAACACATAAACCAATTATAAAGGAAAGAAAAAATTGCCACATTTCAATCAAAATATATTACTTAAATATATTAACATAACAAATGAATTATCAAAACAATTTTCAATACCAAAATACATAAAAGGTTATATAGTATTTATTTACTTTTAAAAACATTACGGCTTGTTGAGGAAGACAATGATCAAATAATACTCGCGGCGGTGGAAAGGTCGTTGTCACCGTGTACGTTAGAAAGAAACATACTTTTTGTCATTTAGTAAAACACTTCATATAGAAAATATTCCTTTTGAATAAAAGTCAAAGTCAAAGGGGTTTATACACCTTATAAAAGAAAGTTGTGAATAAACAAAATATACCTCAATGTAAGGAGATTGAGACTAAGTCCAGTTCAAAGATGGTATCCTTAGATTAAGGATAAATCAATTGCATTATTATGTGGGATAAATAAATACACCCAATATAAGTGGATATTAAGTGTAAAAAAATCAGTGTCATTCACACATATTCATAGCATGTAATATTCAAGGAGTACACGTTTAACCCAAAGGATAGAAATTGAGTAAAGAAGATCCTTTACAAGAATTCGACTACCTAATAGCGTCACTTTAAAATTCATAAAATGAGTTTATGAGAGAGAAAATGGTATCCCATCGCTTGGAAATAAAATTACATCAATAACGATATATAGGAACATATCCCAACATATGAAGATGTAAATAAAAAGACATAACATAAAGAAGTCTTTTTAAAAAGAGGAGGGTGAAAGGTTCCCTTACCGACTTGGGTAACTTTCGAAATGTACACCCCATGAATGAATGACTATAAAAAATTGATGTAAATACTCATAAATGAAATTATATTACACAAATAGTATAATAATGGGCATTTCATACATCACTCAAAGGGAATGGTGGAAAATGTAGCATAAATCTCACGGGAATAAGAGTGAGATTAAAAAAATACCTTACAAAAACATGGCAGCCTGACAGCGCCACTTAAAACATCGGAAAATGTATTTATCAGATCAAATATGGTCTCTCAAAATATTAACATAAATTTACATAATGAGGAATATAAAATAACATCCCCAAACATAAGAAATATGAATTTAAATAAATGACATAAAAAAGAGTACTTAAAAAGAAAGAGAGCGGTAAGTTACCTTACCTAAAGTCCAAATTGTCTTGTTTGTTCTTTGATCTCCTGAATAATAAATTAGAGTTAATTTATACATTCTTAATAACTTCTATTATGTTCATTATTACTTTATTATCACTTATTTCCATTTTATGAATGTTATGTAATTATTTAATTTAATAACGGTCGTTTTGTCAATCATTGGTACTTGAGTTAAAAATAAACTTCTTATAATTACAAGTTGTTCATGTGGTAAAATATACATTATATCCATAATTATATTCATGATTTTGATATCATATATATCATATATATCTAGTATATAAATTCATTTATAATATTACATAACATTTAGAGGTAATGAATAAAATACACCGTTCATGGGGACGGTAAGCCGTACGTACACATGAGCGCTACTTTAATTTATATTTCATATTTAATGGAATGGAATCACAATGATATAAAGGTATATTATAATTACAGTATAATATAATATATATAATATCATTAACCCCATCCTTTATATGTCCCACATATGGCATTAACGAATCAAATCACTTTGAGGGGGCGATAGTCCGCACTTCCTAAAATGAATATATCGCGTTTACCAATAATGGAAACCAAAAAGGTATGAAACAAATGAAAAATACAGAAGTATATGGAAAACATAAACATAATATATATCAGATATAAGTATAGTTCCATCACAATGGCCACCATGAGAGGTGGTAGGAGAATATAGAACAATCATCGTTTCGTGAGGTAGTAATTCTTCATCCACTGAAACAGTACGTTCTTTAACCATTAGACGGAGGTGTGTGTAAGTTTAGCAAGAATAATTCTCATAAAAACATTCTATTATATTGAAGATACTTTTTTTGTTAAAAAATAAATTAATAAATGGATTTTAGGGGGTTGGAGAAGCAAAATAAAACAAATTATCATAATATAAGAGATTACATTTAAATTAGATAACTCTTTTTTATTTGAGCTCAAAGGATTCCATGGAAATAATTCTACCCAAAGTGAGGATTCTAGGAGTAAGATAGGGATTTGGAGAGGCAAAATGAGAAGAGGTTGGACAAGCCAAGGGCTTGAGAGGTTTCGGTATGGTGGTAGAGGTGGGGGCCTTTTATAAGAGGGAGGAGGGGCACTCTTTGAAAGTAATGAAATGATACTTTATTATAAAATGATTTTCGGATATAAAAGGTCCCACAATTATATATTTTGAGTATACGATGATAAGGGTTTTAAATATACCCTTATAATATGTTTTTGACAAGTTTAATCATATATTTTACCTTATATTCTCAATTTATTTAAATCGTTCATTAATGAGGTAATCATTGTATCATCATGGGGTCATAAATAATTTAAATTATTTAATGTCTAAAAATTATATAAAAATATATAATTATGTAGGAAATATTTTTATATTTCTATGGAATATTTATAGTAAAAAATATGACTTGTATAACCCCGTGTGAAAATTGTTTTAGTAAAACAATACAGGTTTGTGACATTTTTATTTTAACTTCAAATGAAAAGTTATTAATGTCATTTTCTTACCCAAGTGGCTCCATGGGGTCCCCAAGATGACCCATGGATTTTTTTGGTCGGCCATGACACATAAATTAAGGGTAGGACATGTGTCAAGATAATTTCATATTATCATAACATTATTTTTACTTTAAATTACACTAATTACCTTTAATCACGATTAATAAAACATAAAAGTTACTCTTCCCAAAAAATTATTTTCATCCCATTGAACCAAATTTTACATCCTAATTACAACAATGTATGTAATATTTTTTAAATTATAATCATATAGGTGGTAAAATTTTATTTAAACGAAAAATCAGTTTTTTTGCTACCACTTAGTGGTTTCACTATTCATCAAAAATTGAAGTTTTTCAGAAAAATACCAAAAAACCACCCTAAGCTATATTTGATATTCTGAATTAAAAAATTATATCTATTTTAAAAAATTAAAACCATATATGTTTCATTAATTAATTTAATAATTAATTCTCGTCGTCAAAACAAATAGCATGTTTTTAAGAAACAATATCTATCAAAAGATTTCCACTTGTTTATGTCCAATATCAAAGTGAAATTAATTCCAATGACCACCATTGGATTAAATGGTAATAATATATTCTAAATAAACTTTAATCCCAATTAAAAATATAGTCTATCCATATAAATAAATCATATTAAAAAGAGGTTTTGAATTAAAATACAACATTTTCACTAAAAATGGTCTTTATCGGAAAAATAACAAAAATTTACACAATGTAAATTTTGATGTCCCGATTCTAAAGAAGGATTTTATTTTGTCCAATATAACATATAAAATTGTCAAAAGTGGATTTAAAAATGGTTCACCATCAAAAGGCGATTAATCGACCTTTTAAGGAATATTCGAATATTTAAGCTTAAAATTGGATTCATTTGCATTTTAAGCCTCTAACATTTATTGGATAAAAGTGAAAATATTTGACAAACATATATAATAATTTTGAAGTTATTTCTGTTCATTCCTCCCAAGACAATGGCTAGGCATTAAATACCATTTAAAATAATAATATTATATTATTACAATGCAACGTAAGATTTCAAAAAACTTGTTGGTGTGTATTGGGTACGAAATCAAGAATAGAGTTCCATATAAAGTAATATTAAACTTTTATTCAAAAATATTAATAAATATGAAAAAATAATATTCTTTATTTACCTGGGATGTTACAGGTGTATTCATCAAATATCAAGAACATCATTCCCATGACCAATATAAAGTTATCGGGTTAGAAATCACATGACTTCCTTGTTTTGATGCAAGATCTAATGCATATAGCTTTACATTATATTTTCCCTAAAAATTTATGTCATAAATTAACCACGAATTGTTTCTTCTTAAAATGTAAATGTCGCATAGTTATAAACTCGGTGATGTAGCTGAATATGAATGGAGAAGTTTCTTTAATTTTATGTGAATTGTAAATGTTATGCCCACTAAATTTCATTGAAATGATGTTTAATTTTATGTTTCACATGACAATATATAATTAGAAATTTTGTCTTATAAAAAATAGATGGATGTACACCATTGATCTATATATGAATATTTTGAAAGGATATGACAAAAATAGAAATTTTTTTGACGGTTGCATTATTAAGTTACATATTGTTATGGAAGATGTTGAATTCTATACCAAATACCTATCCAGTGTGGAAAGAATTGGTCTTCTGAAATCTCATCATAGCAACCAACTTGCCGGTGAAATATTATCTGGGAGAGATTTTTTCATAATCAATATTACAGATCGAGAGCATGCCCACCTTTATGTTTTTCATAATCTTTAGTAGGATTCCCTATATGTTGAAACCCATAAGGAAAATATTAGTTATTTCAATCCATCAAGGTATGGAATATGGATATCAAATACACATAATCAACAATTTATATGGATGTTTTTGGGGAAAATTTATTAAGGAGTCAAATGAAAATCCGGATTAAATTTTAGAACGAGTTTGATCACTAGCCGGAGGATCAAGTTTGTATGTATTATCTTACAATGGTTATGTAATTAATGGTTATATTTTCTATACAAATGGGAATGATGAAGAAAATACCATTAAATATATATGAGTTACAAACATGGATGATTTGATGCTTTTTTCTAGTATTAAGGTCATAAATCCAATTTATGCGAATATGTCATAATTTGGCATCATCAAACAAATATGGGAGTTGGATTGTACAACATTCAAAGTGCCTATTTTTCGATGCAAGTGGGTTGATAACATAAGTGATTTTCATATAGAATAATTGGGATTATTGAAAGTTTATTTTAGTAAAGAAGGGTATACATGCGAGCTGTTTAAAATGGAATCATAGGTGGTACAATTATTTTATTTTATAGATCCTGAAAACTGAATGTGGTCAATTGTTTTGTTATAATCCAATACCACTAAAGGGTTAGATGAAAATTCAAACAAGGATAACCATTTATTGGGAACTTATAATAATTTCACAGTGGTCCCAATGTAGATTGAATTTTATATGTCATAGGAGACCATAATTATGGTATTTGGATAATATATAGAGTGGTCAAATCCTATCAGCCTTTAAAAAATAAAAATAATTCTTAATGATCATGTTACATTTTTTTATAATATTCATCATGTTACCCTATTTTATTATCTGCTTACTTCTCCTTAAATTCTCTCTAAATTAATTGTTAAACCAAATAAAAAAATAATTATATACAGATGTTTTGGTGCTCCCAATCTTGATGAAAAACGAGTCTCTCAACCCATTTCTGCTCGTAGTGCATAAGAACAACCTTATGCAAATTCTAGAGCACTCATTCTGAAGGAACAATATGTTTCTCATCCTTCTAGTGCTCCCAGTGCAGACGTACATCGACCATCTACAAAAGCCATGTTTAGTCTCAATAGGAACATATTGATGATATGCATTCTAGGTAAATTTTAGTTGATGAAGGACTAGTGTCACAACATAAAATAAGAGAATCATAGTTTGTCACTGTTATAAAAGTTCAGTAATGAAAATTTCAAAGGCATCAAATTTGAGGCCGGATAGAATGCATGGGGTCGGTATGTTAAACCCAAAAATGTCATGTTCAACCGTTATATGGGAATAATCACCTTGAAAACTCATGTCGCATGATGTAGATTCCTGGAACCATGTGGTGTCTGACCTGATGACAATAACGTGGGAAGAGATTATGGTAACATTATGATATCATTTCATTATTTTACTAAAAAAATAAAATTAAGAAAAAATTACTTACTCTTCATCATCTATTTCAGAGTGAATTTATAGTAGAAGAGTCCCACAAAAAGTATGTGTTAATGATTTCTAGATACATTCATAGGGGATTTATCACAATTCTAACAAGATATCATATTAAAGATGATGAAGGGACTATAAACCCCCACCCATCTGTTATCTATACACACCTAATTACCGAAGAAGTGTAGGATTCATTTAATTTCCACAGTGTGGCTGTGTCTTTTATGGTATATTATGTCTTGTAATACTTTGTTTAATGATACATGTATTCATCACATTGACAGAAATTTATTTTATGATATAGAAATTGAGAGCCGGAAATAAAGAACATGTGTCAAAACCAGTGTACCCCTACCATAAACCAAGTATGGTTTACACTTCACTTGAAAAAATGAAAATATTTTAAATATACAACAATACATTTTTTTGACCTGAAACAACATCATAACAATGTTTATTTATTTATATGTAGATTGATGAATCAAAATATAATGCCACTTTCACCAAAAAATATTCTATTGTATTAGACTTGTGTAAATATAGATAGAATACTGATAGATGGAAACATAGAAAATTAGTGGGAAACATGGGTATGTATTACAAAATATAAATTTGATTTTCTACAAATCTATATTACATAACAATGATCACTTATATTCCTATAATTTCTATCTGACGTAGTCCTATGAATAAGAAATGCTTTTCAAGATCAACACAAACTACCGGTGGCCTTAATGTGGATAGAACCATATGGACGCTTCAGAGGTGTGGGTTTTGGGTTGACACCCCAAGAATTTTTTGTTGTATAAAACAAGAGGACAATCAAAGTGAATTAATAAAATAGTTTAGTGAAAGAATATCTACCCTTGAAGAAGAATCTCTATGTTAGAGAGAGATGATGGAAACATTAATGGGGGGAGGAAAAGATATGATAGAACTCATGAATGACCACTGTATGGAGACTCCCTAGCTATAAGGCTATCTAGTCCACTCAGAGAGATTTTTTAGAAGAGCTAATCCTTGTCCTAATAAATGTTTATTTAAAATGTGAATCAGATAAATAATGATACATTTCCTATACTGATTTTATATAGGGTGATAATGACTATGATTTAAATTTAGCAATACCCACCCATCGCCTTGGGGAAAGGTGTACGGTGTTTAATATTCAAAAAAATAGTCTACACAACAGACAACTTCCAATAGGTCATGTGCGAGTTTCCATTAGCGTAGGACATGAGCCGATGGCAGAGATATCTATTCCAATTCCTAAAGATGATATTAATATGATAGAAAAGTCTTTTGTAATATTCATCTTATAGCAATCAAATTTGATAAAACATTATATCGACATAGAGGTATTCATTTCCAATTTACTTTTCATGATAAACCATTGAAAAGTATGTAAAAATGAATGAAGCAATCAATGATATTAAATAATGAAAAATAAAAGGGAATGAAATGAAATACCATCTCAGAACCATTGAAAGGATCAACCAACTGATTAAAACGGGTTACTGAAATTACTATTACCCCACTCGTACTATATCTTCATTTACTATAATTGAAGGCTCGTGTGGATACAATGATAAAAGATGGTCCTAATCACAAATTTCATTTTGCAGAAAATATGTGCAGATAGAAAGATCAAGAATTCAATGGTGATGATAGTGTTTTATGAAATCCTTTCTTATGATTGTCTAGTAAGCTCAGTTCTAAATGTATACATGAGGTATTTTTTCATGATTTGATTTTCCAAAAGATGATATACTCTGTTAATTATGTGTAAATACATTTCATATTTTTGGTAGAAATATATATGAACAATAAATGAAGTTATTTTACCATGAAAAATATTCATTCTTGTTAGTCCTTACATCTCCTCCATAGAACAAAAACAAATACATATCAAAAATATGAAATCGTGGGTGGTCTGATCAAATTTTTTTAGATAAAACATTCATATGAATGAATCTTTTTAATAATAAAGATACATGTGTATGAATCTATATTATAATCATATCAAACATATTTTCATTAATTTAATTACTTATTATTTCTTGAATTTTTAGGAAGCATTCGATGCTCAGTAGGATAAATTTGGATACTCTGATGATTTAGTTTTTTATTCAATGCATGGATATCAAACAAACCATTGACACATGAGGGAATTTTTTTAATTTTATTACACTACATTCAACATTTTTGGACTACACATCATGTTGTTTAATTTATATTTTCTTTTAATGAGGATACTATTAAGATTTGTTGGGAATAAATATCATAAAAAAATTAATGATGTCATGGGCTAAGAATAAGTATGAAGAAAAGTTGTACAACTGGATAAGTATCAGGGTATATATAATAATATTTCACTATCCAAACACATGTATAAAAATTACATACTCTCCTCAATGTTTATGTAGATACTGAGAAAAACCAATGGAAAATATTTTGGTTATTATGATTTCAAATTTATGAGAGAGGTCATATTCCATGAACAAATAGCATCCCTGGAGAGGTATTGTAAAATATAATTAAAATTTCATTTAAAATATTTATTAATCATTTGTGTATTTATATTTTTCCAATACTACTAAAAATTTCTAAAAAATAATATTACCATGATGACATAGATGTTCTTATAAAAAAATGTGCATCATAACTAATAGAAGAATGTAAATAAATAGCATGAATATGTCACATCAATAGTAGTAGATGATTGTTTCCTATTTATGTTTCATTTACATATTTTTATTATTACTCACATATGACTTTTTTTCATATACAAGTGGATTCATTTGTTTGAGTTAGGGTTATTCATTCAAAGATTCACATGCATGTTAGTGATAGGACATCGAGGATAAAACATACAATTCAATGAGAAGGTAATATTTTAAATATTATATGATTTTCTAATAATATTGTATGTTATATTCTAAATTAATATAATCTAAATTAAAATTTTGACTAATCATGCAGACAATGTATTCCACATACTTATTCTCCCTCAAAACCATTTCTCCCCTACATTGTCGCCATTTATATCTTTCCATCAATGGAATGGAATGTAAATTGAAGGAAAGTGATAAATGTTTACAATTATGTGTTTCTATTTCGATAATGAATGAAAATGGAATGCATTGTAATAATTCACGTTGGTGCTAGAATGAATAAAATAATATTTTTTATTTGAAATTGATATTAATTTAAGTAAAAACTACAAGTGACATGATGAAAACTGTGAAAATAGGTTTACATAGTTATTTATATTTGAGTAAAATGACCTATTAGTCATTGGGACATGTAGTAATGAGCCACACCTCAATACGACAAATTGTGTTGCCGGTTTCACTCGGTGTCTCTCTATTAATTTTAAATTACCATTAGTTTAAGTAAAAAAAAGAAGTGACATACTAAAAACTAAGAAAATGCATTAGATCAATTTGATATTTTAGGAAAACAATATATTTGTCATTTTTTATATTTATGAATCATCCACACCTCAATACAGTGAACATTGTGGCCAGTATTAGTCAAAGTGTGATTTTATTTAAAATTGTAATTATTTTAAGTAGAAACAAAAAATGACATAATAAAATCCTAGTAAACAAATTTTTATTATTTTTATAGTTTAGGAAAATGATCCACGTGTCATTTTTGAGGTGTAGGATTCACCCGCACCTCAATCTGACGCAAAGTGTGACCTAGATGACTAAAACTGTCCATTATTAGTTTAAAATTGACATTTTAGTTCAAAATATATCACTCACTGAAAAACAATAAAATGCACTTTGAATGTATTGATAATTTAGTACATCAATTCATATGGCATTTATGACATGTATAAAGTGGCCTCACATCAAATATAAATAACTATTATATTTATATTTATTATATTTATAATTTTATATAAATACCTTTTAGATATATATATTTTTAATTATAATTATAAATAAATTTATTTCTTAATGAATTTATATATATATATTGATTAAATACATATGTTTAATGTAATTTTTTAATGATAATTATATATATTATATTTATAATTATATATATACATTTTATAATATTATAAAAAATACATCTATTTTAGTTTTATAAAAAATATATATTAATATATATATACATATAAATATATTAATTATTATATAACAATATTTATTAAAATATTTATTAAATTTATAATTATAAATATATATATATATATATATATAATTTGAAAATTATAATTATTATACTTATAATATTTATAATTTTATAAATATATAAAATTATAGAAATATATTTCTAAATATATAACAAAATTTATACATATATACAAATATTTATAAATATAATTATAAATAATATATATATATATGTGTAAAAAATAATAAAATTATAATAAATATATTTATTATATCTATAATTAAAATTAAAAGTAAATATATATTAATTTATAGTCATAAATATAAATATATATATATATATATATTAAAATATATATTAAATTAAATTATTTATATTATTTATATATAGTCATAAATATAAATGAATATTTATTTATTTATTTAAATAATTATGATATTAAAATAAATATATTAAATATATATATTTTTATAAATAATTATTATTTAAAAAAATATAAATTTATATTTAAATAGTACTAAAAATATAATAAATATAATTATTACAAATATATCTATTATATTTATAATTATAATTATATATTAAAATATATATTTACATCCATAAATATAAATATAAATATATGAGTGTGTGTGTATTCAAATACCTATGCATTTTACATAATTATATTAATTATATATATTCTTTATAATTTTATAATAATTTATTTCAATTATTTTGAAATTTTTAAAAATATATATAATTATTATATTTATTTAATTTTCATAATTATTTAAATATAAATATATATACATTATATTTATAGTTACAATTATAAATATAAGATATGTATATATTATAACTTTATTTATTATAATTTAATAATTATGTAAATATAAATATATATTTATTTATATAATTATGATATTAAAATTATATATATAAAATTAATGTCCAAATTATTTTGGGGAGTAATTCATATATCATTTTAGGAAAATGTTCTATTAATCATTTATTACATTTAATAATCACCCTCACCTCAATACTAAGTGGAATTTTTCACGTATAACTAAAATTGTCTCTTTTTATTTCAAATTTGCAATAATTTAATTGAAAACATCAACTAAGATACTGAAAACTGAGAGAAAGAATTTGGATTGTTTTGATATTTTATTAAAATGATCTATTAGTCATTTATGATATGCATGAATTAGTCTCAGCTAAATAAACCACATGGCATTTTTAGTGTCAATCAAAATGTCTCTTTTTATTTAAAATTGACATTAATTTAAGTAAAAATAAAAAAGCGAGATATTGGAAACTGAGAAAACACATTCGGATTGTTTTGATATTTCAGAAATATTTTATATTATTTATTTTTAACATTTAGGATTCATCCACAAAACAATATGATGCACAATGTGGCTGATATTACTCAAAGTGTTTCTTTTTATTTCAAATTGACATTAATTAAATTAAAATAACAATTGTCACACTGAAAACCCAAAAAATGAATTCGTATTTTTTTAATATTTTATAAAAATGATATATTAGTCATTTTTGATGTGTAAGACTTAGAAAAACATCAATAAGATTGAGTTTGTTTCCTGTATAATTCAAAGTGACTCTTTCTCCAACTGACTATAATTTAAGTAAAAACAACAAGTGGCATACTGAAAACTAAGAAATTTATTTTATTTTTTTTGTTATTTTAATAAAATGATCTATTAGTCATTTTGATATGTAACTATCATATGTACTTCAATAAAATTAATATTTATTCCAATATCACTCTAAGTGACTCTTTTTATTGAATATTTATATCATTTAAGTAAAAATTACAATTGACATACTGAAAACTGAGAAAACGAATTCAGATTGTTTTGATATTTCTTAAAAAAGATTTCATATTCATTATTAATGTGTAATAAGCATCCAAAACTCAACAAAAGACATTGTGTGGCTCGTATAACTCAATGTTTCTCATTATATTTAAACTTGATATTAATTTAAGTAAAAAACAACAAGTGAAATTCAGAAAACTGAGAAAAAACATTCATATTGTTTTGATGGTTTCATAAAATGATCTATTAGTCATTTTTAATGTTTAAGAATCAGTCTTACCTCAATTAGATGCATAAGGTTTCTAGTACAACTCAAAGTGTCTCTGTTAATTTATGATTGACATTAATTTATGTAAAAACAATAAGTCACATACTAAGAACTGAGAAAACACATTAGGATTGTTTTGATACTTTAGGAAAATGATACTTGATTCATTTTTTATGTGTAAGAGTCAACTAAATTTTAATATGATGCACAATTTGACCGGTATTACTTAAAGTGTCCAGTATCTGTATAAAATCAACATTTTTGTTCAAAACATGTCACTCACTAAAACCAAGAAAACATGAGCTTATTACCTTGAAAAATTAGAAAAGTGATTAATAAATCATTTGTAATGTGTGTGAAGCAGCCTCATGTCAAACCATCAAATTATGTGACTGGTATGACTCAAAATTCATGTATTCAGCTTTATATTTCATTTTAGTAAAAAAAAACTTTGATACTGAAAAACAAGAAAACTCATCTAGATTGTTTTGATATATTAGGAAAAATAACCATTAGTAATTTGTGAATGGTAAGAAATAGCTACCACTCAATATGACACACAATGTGTCTAGTATAACTAAAATGGTGTCATTACTTAAATTATATATTAATTGTATTAAAAGAACAAGTTACATACTCAAAAATGAGAAAATGATTCCAGATGGTTTTGATAATTTAGGAAAATGATCCATAACTCTTTTATAACAAGTAGGAATCAACCCCACCTCAAAAGGACAGATGGTCTATCCATTGTAAAATCAAATGCACCATTTTTATTAAATTTCTACATTTTGTAAATTTGTTCATTCAAATCAATGCATACGTTTTTTACTCGTAGTATTACTAACATAATATTTGTATTTTTATACTTGTGGAATCTTATACTCTGGTTGAGATGATTTGATTGGTAGATGATACCATGGGCATACATTTTGGAGAGGGGATCACAAGTGTCAAAATATTAAATATTAATGTTTTAGAATGTCTGTTAGATAATTGTAAATGTAATTATATAAAACAATTTGTTTCAAATGTAAAAATAATTTTTTATATAACATGTATGGAAATATTTTATTCATGATGTCTGTTAAATATATATAACATTGTTTGGAATTATAATATTGTTTGAGATTTTATGTAAATTTCATGTTTTTTCTTATGGTGTTATATTATATTAACATGTCATGAAGGTGGCTAGGATTTTATCAACACTATTTTTAACAGTAATAAAGGTTTTCATTATCAATTCTAAAAAAACACAGATAAAGTAGTTCCTTTAACAGTGATTTTTAGGCAGGGATAAATGACCCACATCATAATTTTTTTAGCATTGATAATGGGGACCCTCCCCCTATAATCGTTGTGATTAATGGTGATTTTTAGAACTATTAAAGGCCATTTTACATGTTGTGAATTTTCATATGTTTAGTAGTGAATGTTGTGGAATTTGGTCATCTCAATCAGAAAAAATCCACGAGGCCATGTAGACCATGTGTTATATGGATCTACCTACACCATGCCTTAGGGATTACTATTATCTGATTATGATTGGATAACAGTTATGATTCCATTCCACCTTAATTATTGGAGATAGAATTCAAATATATTTCAATATCTTTATAGAAGTATATTTCCTTTAAATTATATACATGTGCTTCTATATTTGAATATGTGTATTTCCTTCAACATAGTAGAGATATATTGACATGTTTATTTCCACATATATATTCGAGATATGTGGTGAAATGTATTTCCTCCAGCATCACAATAAAAACACAATTATCCATTTTAATTAAGCCACATTAAAAAATTTGGTTATTTAATATTTATAGGATTTGTAAAATTTTCTGAAAATGCAGGTTAGTAAATTAATATAATTTTTAAACATCACTATCCTATCTGTATAATTAAATTCGTCTAAATATTTTGAGTTTATAAAATCTCAAAAATTATATAATTTTTTAAGCATCTCGATAGTAGTTTTGATTTTAAATTCCACAAAAAAGTGAAAAATTATTAAATGACACATAGTTTAGAAATACATACGAAATTTTTTTCATAATTATTTTTTCCATCACATTCCCCAAACCCCAACTCATCCATATTTTATGTTTATAATGGACACTTCCTTCCCCAATATTTCAACAATCCATATCCCTTACTATACCCATATTGACCCCCTCACGTACCTTAGTCACCATGGCGCCCCTCCCCTTACTATTTCTAGAAGCTAACCATGGATCCACTATTAAATAAATTTATTCTATTCAATATTTTATAGCATTAATGTATGGAAATTTTGTGTCCCTAATTATGTAGTGTTTTTAATCATCTTCATTATTTATAAATAAATTTTATTCTCTCTATGTGGGTGTATTTATGAATTTATATATTAGTGATCATTTATTTAGTTATTATTGATATATATAGATAAATATAATTTGATATATAATTTAATGGTAACTAATATAGAGATTCATAAATATATATATTTGACATTTATTTCTAATGTTTTGTGATACAATTATAATTTTAATATTATCAATTTCTGTATATATATAAATATTTAAATCAACATATGTGTACATGTTTGTGTGTTTGTATTATAATATAATATAATATATTTATATATGTGTGTATGCATTGTTATATTAATATAGATATAACTATATATTTATATCTACATTAATATATATATATATATATATATGTTTGTGTATATCTATTAATTCATATATATGTGTGTGTGTGTGTATTAATTGACTTAGTAATGATCATTAGATTAGTTATTTTTGAAGAATATAAATGTATATATATATGCTTTCTTATATATATATATATATTTTATGGATATGTAATATGCTGGTATATGTATAATAATATCAAAATGAATATATATATATATAACAACATATATATATATATTAAAACTATTCATATATATTTATATAAATTCATATTTATAAATATCAATGTGTTAGTAGATATATTTATTTAATGTATTAGAGATAATATGAAAAGTAAACCCAATACCCTAATCAGATATTAGGGCTCAAACCCCCCCCCCCCGACCCTGGAGGATAAGCCTATGACAACCCAATTAATTATAAATTTTAATAAAGGACCAATTTGAATTAAATACTATTATATAGTTCTATACCCATGTGTTCTAGTAGTGTAGAACTGGGTTCGCACCACATCCCTACATCATCTTACCTACATCACCACCGACTTGCAAAACTTCTATCAAATATCATATGGGGCTTCTATTATGTGAACTAATGTCAGATGGGTGTATATAAATTAATATATTATTCAAAATTTCTTCAATTGTTATTAATTAATTGTAATATTATTTTAAAATTTTTGTGTGTGTTTTTATATGTGTATGTGTTTGTGGCATCAATGATTTGTAAATCTCTCTACCTAATATATATATATATATATATCTAAGTGTGTGTATTATTTATATTAAATGTTTATATATTTAATTTTGTGTACATAAATACTTATATGTTTATATACTTATTTATATGTTGAATTATTAAAATATATATATCAATATTTATATATATACCTTAATATATTTACATATGTTAAATATATATTATATAAATATATATTCATAATTAATTCACACACACAACCATATATAAAAATTAATATATTTATATATATTTATATATATGTATATATTATTATAAATATACTGATGAAATTATATATGCATATGTATAATTTTTAAATTGTTATGTTAATACATATTTATATTCACATATTTAATCTTTTATTATTAATTATCATTTATTTTGTTATTATTAATAAATTTTATTTATGATTCCACAATGTGAATTTATGTGTTTATATATGTATCCATGTGCATCACTATATATATGTACGTATTAATATATAGATAGATAGATAGATTTATTTATTTATTAATTTATTTATTTTATATTTATTTGTAATATTATGTGAAACTTTTATAAATATATACACAAATCACGATTTCCAATATCCAAAGACGCATCACATGGATCATTAATGAAGGAAGAGAGATAACGACCATTGAGTCCCGCCTTTAGTAAGCCTACGTAGGTGAATAACACTATGGATATATAAATCTGGAAAATGAAAGGCATTACCCTCAATAATAACATAGGGCTTGAATATAGGAAAAATAAGCAATCAATCCAATCAATCATAAAATATAAATGTAATAAAATATCATCCCACAATTCATGAACAAATCCACACACACACACACAAATATATATATATATATATATATATATATAATTCTCCAATTAAATTAGAAAAATCATTTCATATTTCATCAACTGAATAGAAGATCAATTGTATGAGACAATAAAGTATCTCACAGTCTCTAAAATTGTTTCAGAAACTCAAACATAGTAAATATAAACATGGAGGATCATAAAATTAATATTCTGTAGGATCCCACACAAAACCTGTAGTACACTTGTGAAAAGTGCATATTAATACACTTGTGAATAATAAACAAAACCAACAGGAATCTAAATGAGTCAAATAACTAATATCAAAATCACTCTGGAACACTCCCCAAATATCACATAAAATGTAATAACATATTATTAATTAATATAAATAATGAGGGCACCACAATCACTCCCCCACAAACATTCTTCTCTCACACCCAAACATCAAATATATCGTGCTCTCATTCTGTATGAAAATATAACATCACATACTCATCCACAGATGATGTAGTTCGAGATATATCCCAAAAAATCCCAACCACCCATAAGGTCTCACATCTGGTCCTATCATTGCATGTGATCACATCACAACCTCATCCTTATGACTAGAGAAGTATTATATCTAGAACATGATGGGTTTCATCCTTTTTCCATCATCCTCCCAAACCTAAAACCCACTAAAACCCACATCCTAATCATCTCTATGTTGTGACAAAAACTAAAACTATATAATTGGGTGATCGACAAAACCAACCCATATCTACATCATTACTACTAAATGAAGTGTAGGGAATAGGGGTAATGTAGCCTTCTGCTTCACCACCATACAAGATGCTAGAGAAAATACCCATAACCCAAAATATATGGGCATTGTTAAGGTCATAGAAATATACTGAGGTGAGTAATGAAATAACATGAAATTAATAACAGATATATAAGACATAATACCCAACCTATGGGTTAGAATTAACCATAATAACATACCCCAGATCACCACAATTTCCTCACATGATATTTTTTAAATCTATTTCCACCACCAAATGAAATACACTTCACAACCAACAAAATTGGAAAAAAATCAACATTAAATTATAGGTTCCACCATTATAAGAATTGATGTTTCCACATACTCAAATTTACTATGTCTTATAATTGAATAAAACAAACCCAAATAATTTATCATTTATTTTATATAAAATGAGTACCACAACTAAATTTCAATTTATTTTTATCTCAAATTTCATCCCATCCATATCCATTTACTAACAAATATCATTTAAATTTCACCATTTCAACATATTCCATGTTTAATCGAGAAAATAATTTAACTACTCCACATAACAGTTATTCCATCCTATATCCACGAAAACTGCATTGAAATGTAGGCCATAACATGAAACAACCACACATAAGAACTAGAACACATAATCTTTCAATTCATATCAATCACACAAACCATAACTTCTCTTCTAAACACTCTCCAAACACAATATAGTTACTAATATCACAAAAAAATATCCCAAAAATCACACACAATATCATCATACACACAACATGCACAACAAAACATAATAGAATGTTTCAGTCTCACCATCATTCTAGAATTCCATGTTTTAGGGCATCCACATAACATCAATCCTTTAATATCATGGATGTTATTTCCAAATTCCATTTTCCATTTCCATTCAATTAATTAACCATATATAAGTTTTTAGTTTTATTATTATTAGTGATCTAAATCAATGAATTCAAATAATGGACTCATAAATCACAACTTTTACATTGAGAATAAAGTTCATAACAATCAATATTTTAAATAATTACATAATGATGTTATCAATATATTGTAAGTATCAAATAAAATTAAAACATGAGAATAATCCCCATTCCCTTCATATTCATATTTATCAAATTAATTATGTTAATAATCCGACCATTACTATTCTTCTAATAGATATCAGGAAAATAAAATCCCAAAATATGCTCAAAAAAATGACAGAACAAGTTTCCTCTAACCCAAAAATTCATTATAAATTTTTGTGTATGGATAAATCAATATAAAGATATCTGTAAAGCACCAAAACATAAGGTAAAACCAAAATCGACCTAAAACTCAAGAACCCCATCAATATCTCTCGCTATAAACACTGAAACCATCAAACAAAAATGTCAAAAATGCCTCTCAAAAAAGGAATAGGTGGATAAATGAAAATAAAAAAAGAGAGTAATCATATTAAAATTTTAGACTCATGATCCATAAATTTTATGGATTCATTCCAACATGAATGGGGTCAAAGACAAAGAAAGATGTCTAGGATTTCCATAATAATTGAGAGGGATGATTATAGGTGGATGGGGAATGATGGAGATAATGAATTTATATGTAAACAATAAAATAGAAAACTATGATTCCATACACAACACTATAGTGAAATCATATTGCATAAGACAAGACTGTGACATGATGGAAAGGACCAAGACACAATTGGTTGGTTCAAACCTACATCTAAAAAAATATGGTCTATACCACAGATTATATATAATTGGATAAGGAAAACCATGTAAGGAAAATCAATATTCCAATTAATTTAAATTCTAATAATATGGTTATGTCTCAAACCAACTCTAAGGAAAATCTAACCTAAAATTGGTACATGTACATGAATCTCTCTTCTAAGGCTCTAATATGAAGCCTAAAATTCCAGACTCAACCATGATAAGAAATGAATAAAATTTTAATCCTAATCACAAATTTTCTACAATATATCCTACCATTCAATTTTATAGACAGTCCCTTTATGGTATAACATAATCCTCCTCTAAATGAAATTCCTATATATCTAAAATTTTAGTTTCAAATCCACAATACACTCTTCTACTCTATAAAAATATTCACCCAAAAACTATCACATTAATTCCCAAATAAACATGTTGGGAAGTCTAGATCGATACAGTTGATAACTGAAATAATTATCCTCATGAATCAGAAACAAACCAAATATATAAAAAAGTTATGGGTCTAATCAAGCACACCATGATATACCTCTCGAGGAATTTTTTATAGCTGAAACACTAAAACTAACTCACACCATCCAGAAGACACATATAATTTATAGAAGCATCAGTAAAAAAATTAAAAATAATCATATAATATGACAAAAACTACCACAACCATCACACAACATATCGACAGGCATACAAATCATGGAATCCCACCCCCATATCATGATATTTCTTGTTTGGGAGCATAGAGGAACCTTCATGGCTTTTGAACATGTCTTAAATATAAAATATCTTGATTGGGAAGGATTTTTTTAATATTAATATATGTTATATCATAAGACAAACAAGAATTAAGTTAAAATTATATATCACACAAGTCACCAATATCCATGAATCACATCATCAAAGAAAAACAAAAAAATTGAAAAACTCAAGAAAACTTTGGATGCTGAAAACACACATACAGGTCCCAATATCATGTACTCTTCTAAAATCCATAATGCAACCAAATCAAATAAAATAAAGGGATATTCCATCCATGTAACAACATTGTTTTTTGATCATGGATCTCTACTGGCCAGACCACAAGTGTCATGTTATCCTCAGCATACAACACTCCACAATCAATATCATTGGATTACTTATCAAGATATATATGAATAGGGAAACATGATAGATTTCATGGATATAATATAGTATTGGTGGAAGCACTAATTATATTCCACTTATCTAATGAAAAAAATACATAAAGAGGCTTGAAAAAATAGCAGAAGAGGCTTACACCCTCTATCGAAACTATGCTTCACCTAATGAGGGGAATCCCACATGAACTAGTGGTCTATAACCTTAAACTTAGGTGAACTAAAACTGTGGTAAACATAGGCATCCTAATAGTATTTTTATTTCTTCATACACTCATGTACCATATGGATCTTCTCGATCTTGTGAAACACACCGTTGGGACTATGTTTCACTATCAACCTAAATTTTTTCTAGAATAATATGAACTATAGGAAATCCAATGAAACTCATAAAATAGAGTCATACCAATGGAGATTTTATTGATGATATTGTATGAATACTTAACTAGATTTATGTTTTTTACCCACAATCCTCCAAAATCCATGATGTAGGATCAGTATAATGACCCAAACTCTTTACTCGATAATTGTTTCATCACTAAATGTGGGTAATATTATATAATATTGTATTTTACAAAAATAATTGTTAAAAAAGGAAAATACAATATTTATGTGACATCCTATGTTTTCATGAATTTATGGCTCCTTTTTTAACTAATTTAAATTTATTTGAAAAACATTAATATTGATTCTTAATATTTTCCTGGAGGTCTCAAGTGCATTCGGGGCCCATTTAGAGATTTGATCTCTGAAATGGAATGAAATGACAGGGCCACAAGGTTAGAAAAAATAGTGCATCCCAGCCATCACAGTTTCCCTAAACCGTATAGTTGTAGATATTACAGGCGTGGGGGCCAAAACGTTTGTATAAAACTATGCGACTCTAATCCCATGGCCTTGAGGTTCTACAGAGGTTTTGGAACAATGGGTTTCAAACAGTTTTCACATCATTAGATATATACTATGGTTTACCCCATTCAAGTAGTGAATGGTGCATGTTTGGGGCAATTATTGGACAACCATGTGGACAAACCATGTTCCCTTTTTAAGGGTGAAATTACATTTCCCCCTAATTAAATCAAATTACCTATTTCTTCTTCTCCTTTAATTTATTTAGCATAAAACCTTATGTTTCTTATCTCATAGATTTCTCTACTCCGAAACCTAGGATTTGTGCTAACTCAATCATATTTTTCCAAATCATGACCTGTTAGAAAAATTATTCAGTCTTGGTAATATCTATAATCCTCTCCCTTACTATTTCAGTTTATCTATAGATTCATTTAAGTATTTTCGTACAAACCATTTCCCCCTATTTCAGTGATTTTGACCATTTCATTCAATTCTTCCAACCTACTCCAAATATCAGGTGATATAGATTGAGGATTCGTCTACATCCTTGAGGTAAGTGGTCTCATCATTTCCCCCCATGAGTATTGGTGTTTTGTAGATTTTTCATTGTTCTTTACAATGAATTTATACAGAATCTTTTTTAATTGATTTATTCATATAAAATTGATCAACACACCTTGGTGCACTTCATATGAGAATTTTTTTTGTAGGTTAGAGTATGTTTACCTTAGTTATGAAAAACCCTATGGCATTCCACCTTGAATTACCCCTTCAGGTCAACTATTTAAAATTCATAGAATTCCATTTTAGAATTATTCATATATTTAAAATAGGTTTTACCTAGATATATGAATGTTTATTTGAATTCAGGTAACTTCTTATGTTATTTTACCACCAATAATAGAAATTTACAATGTAGGATATTGCCTTGTTGACCATATCACCTCTTAAATGATCTCTTTGTGTCTTGAAATAATTTTCCTTATTTTAAAGAAATAAGTGTATTGATTACAGGGGATGACTTGTTCATGATGGTTTACATTCCTTAAATTAGTTTAGTTATTAAAATGAAATGAATTATTAAGGGTGGTAAGGAAATTTCTGTTGTTACATCTTCAATTAAATGATTAATATGAATTGTAATGTTTTATTGGAATTGGACCTGTCTTATGAAAGATATTGGATGTAATTTCTCATATATTATATTATATATGATTATGCCTTCATAGAGGCCATGGTATAATGGTATGGTTTTTTTTGTGCATGACAGTATCATGCTCCCTTATATCGGGTGTCTAGCATGATGTCTTAGACCATTGACACTAGATGGACTGTGGGATTGATGTTGCACTTCCATGGATTATCATGTTGACATTATGGCACACTTGCCATGTTGAGTGAGGGGTATGATGTCTCCCGCTAATTAAGAGATATAGGGAATGTAACACAGTGCTTGAGCATATATCCTCCTTAGACTGACTATGTATGTTTAAGTTGCACCCCTATATGGCCAACAACTAGTATTCCATGTATATTTCCACAACTGTTTTCACGTACTTGGTTCATATTGGTGGATTAAATTTTCATAATATAACTATAATATATATATATATATACTATAAATATAAATATTTATATATTGATAATACATTTCATTATAGCACTGAGCTAAAGCAGGTAGACCCTCCAGGTGTCGCATAGGAAGCTGATCAGGTCGGTTATTTATATCAGCATTGTTAATTAATTACTTATGACTGCACAATTTTTTTAGGATCACTTTGTGGATTACTTATAGACACCATTTTTTGGTGTACTAATAAGATATTATATGACACTATAATTATGTTTCCTTTGGTACACATTATGATTATCTTATAGGAGGTACTTACAAGGGAAGTTCCATACTACCGATTATTAATTTTCTTTACCTTCAATTGGAGCTTAGCAGTAAACAACTATGAATTGGATTGAGATGATACTATAATAGTTTTTATCCATTCTGTATTTTTGTATTAGATGATTTTATATTACTGTCCCATATTTTTATTTTATATATCATCATACCATGAATCCATGTACATGACACTACATAGTGGGTTTTGATTACTATTCATTTGTTAAATTATTTATAGATCCACTGCCTATTTATTATGCCTATTTATATCTATTTGTAATATTGTTTGATTTTTTATATACATTGTTCCAATTTGATTATAGGGTTTAGTCTCCCCACCATACTACCATTACACCATCACTTCTATTCATAATCTTTTAGTGTGTGTGGAGGAGTGCCTAAGGCCATGGGTCCCAAAAGATCATGGCCAAAGATAAATGGATCTGGTTTGGGATGTTAAAAAGTTGTATTAGTACTAATAGATTTTTTTATTACTATTTTGATATATGATTGGATACTATCAGTTAAGGTGATTTAGAACTAACACTATGCCAAGAAGTAGCAAACCCATGTACAGGGGAAACCCAAATTACTTGGGATAGAAATTTTATTTATGGATTATTCCATTTATGGTTGATATGATTTCGCTGTTGGGAGAAACACTTATTTTATGGTGTCATTGAAATTTTTATTATTGAAATAATGATTTATTTTATTTATGTCCTATAAAATGATGGAGTTGTATCCTTTTTTTTCATCATTCAAGGCACAATAGATCTAATATGACTTGAATTTTTCAATGTATGTCTATTTTTCATCATTCATTTTCCTATTTCATATTGATAGTGCCTTCATTATATATTGAAATGTTCGAACATATATTTTAGGGTTTGTAAAAAAAAATTGACATTAAATGTTTCTTCCTTAAACTATGAGTGTTTTTTGGAATAGGTAAATGGAGACACTATAAGTATTTAATTATAGAACATTGAACTATAGACCATTGCTTACATGGGCTAGAATGTGTTATAGTATGGGTTAATTGGATACCATATTTTTGTTAATAAACAGTATTGAACCTTATGGATTGAAAATGGTAATCCATCTAATTCAACCATATAATGTGATATAAATATTTTAATGAGCACAATTTTAAAATTAAAGACTCTTAAAGATAAAGTATATCTTATGTAAATATGTGAAACTAAGACCGAGACCTGATCCCATAATTAGTGGTGGGTAGTGGGGTATCTTTGTGTTCTTATAGAATTTATGGTCTCTGATACAACCCATATATGGAATTTGAAGAATTCATTGAGGTGTGATCATTTCTATAATATTGTTGTGCATCTGCCCAATGTTTCAATTTGTAAATTTTACTATTTTAAAATCACTTATATTGAATTTGTTTGGAATTTGTTATTATTCCATCATGAAATCCTATGGTGATACATCTTGAAGAAAGGTATGACCATGCACCGGAGGTGGTGGTCCATGAGCAGCTAGTAATTCCTCCTCGGGTGTGATGTGTAGATCATCTTAAATTAAACCTATTAGAATTTATGTGAGGTTTTGATAGGGGTTTCTGCATATATTGTAGAATATGTAATGTGTCATTCAACATGCTCTGAGTATGGTAGTGTCTTTTTGGGAGTTCCAAAATAATGATCATCCCATTTGTTTAGGGGATGGAGGACCACCTGATCCTGAATCATGGCTCAATGTCATTCATTTTATAATCGAGTACCTAGATACACTTCTATAGAGGAGGGTCAATCGTGGATCATATATGTTTTGTGATTTTACCTTGTGGTGGTGGGAAGTTATCACTAAGGTATATTGACATTTTTATATCATCTGTGAATATTTATAAACAATATTATATGACTATTTATTTCACTAAACCCATAATAATGAAAGAGACATAGAATTCATGAACCTAGATTAGGGAAGTATGTATGATTTGGAATACTTTACTCATTTGACTACGCTACAGTGGTTATTTACTAATCTAGGTGGTGATGGTCTTATGATCTCTAGGAGATTCATGAATGTGATTGTATATTCCATACCATCATAGGTCAATGTTTGAAGGTTGACCACTATTTTTGAATTCATTAACCAGACCATTAATATAGAAAGGAAATATGAGGGAAGATATTCATCCAAGGAATGTGGTTCAGTACCTAGAGCTATTAATGGTTCTTCTAGAGAACACAATCATCATTTTCATATATCTCATCAGGGTAGTATCCATCAAGCTCCTCATACATTTAGTTTCCTTGTATGTCACTAGTGTGATATGACATGACATACGAATCCTCAATCCCTACATGATCTAGTGGGGTGTAGAGACTCTATATGAATAGGACATGTACATATTTTTTCATAACATTCAATATAGTTCCCAATGATAGATGATATTCTCCCACTCCACATTCAATTATGGGACCCCTATTATCATATCAGACAGATAGTTAGAATACCATCAGTCATTCATGCCATGGTGGGGGTTGAGGAAGATGCAGTCAGACTCGTGATTATCAGTGCCAACAGAGCACACGTACTTAGAGTAGTAATGTAGTGACATAGTGTCGTAGTACAATCTTGTTACATGTTTTCCAAAATATACTTTAGGATAATATCATCAAAAAGTCTTCCATATAAGGTACTATCTATTAGAATCCACTATAGATTCATATTTATTTGAAAGAGACACGTATCACACATTTTCATATAAGTTAATCGCACAATTTCTAGGTCCCAAGATCGATAAAATCTATGGATTTAGGACTGTTGATACATTTTTAGGAATTTGATAAGAGGATGTTGGCCATTGTAAGGATTTTACCCTTTGGATCAGTGGGTAACTCTTCATTTGGAATCCTTTCTCCCTCAATATGGTGTATTTTTATTTAATAATTGAGATGAGATGATTCTTTCCCTATGAAGCCCATATTGACTACAATCACAGCATGTTGAGTTTTACATCACCAAAGTGTTGTAAGATTATCCATAAGGGAGAATGTTGTGTTAGTGTGGCATGAGATGGACCTAAGTAGCAGTGTCCTCAAAATGTGAAATCTCCTATCACCAGTCTTTTCTTTAGTGACCTGGGCTAAGAATCCGTTTTTTCTATTAGAGTTTTATATTTTAGGGATGTATTTCTTGATGAATTCTCTATAATTCCTCCTATGTGAGATTTAGAATTTACCATTGATCTTGTTCTAGGAGTAGCATGAGTGACTATTTCTCATTAGATTATTTCACATAAATAGCATTTGGAGATCATGACACAATTAAAGGATATAGAGGCAAAAGTATTCATGCACCCTATTACCATTCAATGGGGTTCACAAGTCATATTTTCAAATAATAAAGATGGTACCCTTAGGCATTGCATGGATTATTGTAGTTTGAAATAGCTCATGATAAAAAATCAGTATCCACAACCTAGAAAATATGATGTCTCTGATCATCTACATGGAGTGAGAGTATATTTAAATACGTTCACACTCCAAAAATGATCATTCCAACTATATTGAGGTCATGCTGAATACACTGCGAGAGAATTAGTTTTTTGAAAATTTCTGTAAATTCCAATATTAGATCAACGGAGTACACTTTTTGGGTCATGTTATCTCAGAGTTGTGAGTTTTAGTATACCTAGATAAAGTGAGTTTTCATTTATAAGGATAATCCTATGAACATATTTTAAATTCATATTTTCTTTGGGCCAACTAGATATTACAGATTTTTTCACCAGGATTTTCACCTGTTGATGTGATGCTTATAGGCTTGACATAGAATGGTTTGAAATTCATAGGGTTAGGAACTAGTGAAAATTATTTTAGGTATTTGAACAGTCATTTGAATTGTGCCTTGATACTTATTTTACTAGAGTTATGTAGAAGTTATACTATATACTATAACATATAATGTTTGATCATGTAGTTACTCCAATGAATGAAGATAAAATTGTCGCATTCGGGTCTCATTAAAGGAGGCATCATGAGTGGAATTACCCAACACATGAACTCGAGCTAGCTGATTTAGTTCACTTTCTATACTAATAGAGACACTATAAATTGAGTTAATTTTTTTGTATACACTTAACAAAAAATCTTCAAGTACCTATTTACATAGTGAGTACTCTATCTCAGGCATCACTTGTTAGTTGAGTACCTACGGGAGTTTGATTTTGAGCTTCCCAACCCACATGGTGAAAGAAATTATATGGCCAATTCCTTAAGCTAGATGACTCGGGAATGACTAGTTTAGGGAGAATGTGTGGAATGGAAGCTCAGGGTCATATTCTCAGAGATTCACATATAGGTTTTTGAGGACCATGGTTGGACTATATTATCGGCCATATATGTAACTTCTAATCTTCTATAATGTGTACCAATGAGTAATATATCTGATCATTAGGGCCTTATTCTATGGGAAGGAATCCCATGTGATGATACATGATCATGTTAGACCATGGATAGGGATGATAACATAATATCCCATGAGAATTTATGGGTCCTAGTACACAATAGAGGGGAGAGGATGTGGGAATTCCATGCCATATCATGGCACGTTCACCCTAGTGTAACCAAAATGAAATGATATCTATGACACTAGTATTTGTGGCCTATTATGAAACAAAATATTTCGAGTTTCATCACATGATTTTACACCTATTCAAAATTGATGGTGGAGCATTAGAATCTATCATGGATGTTACATCCATTGTCCACTCATGAGTGAAAATGCGATGATATTTCAATGAATTTCATGAATTTTCAACCTATATTACCTCATGGGAACAATAAAATGTGGGTTTTCATTGATTATATAACGAAGGTTGAACAATTCCTACATTTGTGGGAGACCTTATAAGAATATTAGATATGAATTATGTTTGTCAGGGAGGTTATACATCTTTCATAGAGCTTCGTGTTCAATCCTTTACGACAGAGATGCTCACTTTACAGAATGGTTCTGGTAGGGGTTGCAAAAGGATTTTGAAATGCATGTGCTTCTGAGTATGGCCTATCACCCTCAGACCAATGGATATATGGATCATACAATTCATTAGATATATTATATTATACGTGCATGTGTCTTTGACATTGGGGGTTCCTAGGTTACACACATTCCCCTTGTTATGTTTTCATAAAACAATATCTTTCAAGATACCATCGAGATAGACCCTTATAAAGCATTATATGGTAGTACACACTATTCAAATATATGTTGGTTAGAGGAAGTGGATGAAACTATTCATAGACAATTTCTTATTTAAGAGACTACATATTAGGTCAAACTGATCAGAACGTGCATGATAATCGCTCAGTCCAAAAAGTGATTGTATGCCAAAAGATGTCTGTGAGCACTGATGTTCAACATTAGAGACTGGGTTTTATTGAGAATCTCGCCTAGGTTTTTCAATATACATATTCAGATGCAGTATAGTCTCGCACCAAGGTTATTTGGACCCTTCATGTTTTTGAAACAGATCAGACCAGTGTATTTACAATAGGTGATTCCTAAAAAATAGAGATCTATGCATGATGTCTTCCATGTTACTCAGCTTCGCCGAAGCTATCCATGACACACACATGTTTTCATACAAAATGATGTTCAAATAGACATAGTATATTTCTTTGACGAGTTTCCCAATCATACTGTTGTTCAAAGTTTCAAAACACATCGAGGTACGTTAGTCCCTTTTGAAATTGTGATATGGTTTCATGACTGGGTAGATGATCAGTCCTCGGAATGGGAAGCTGATATATGAGTTTAATAGAAAAACCCCTTCACTAATAATACCTATTTACCCTAATAATTCCATCTTAAAGAAGTGTTTATTTAATGTGGGGATTTTTTAATGACCCTTAGTTTCTTAAGGGTGAAACGTTTTTTTTTCAATTTAAATTCCCTCAGACAACTTTAATAATGATTCCTAATCACTTTAAGGAGGTATTGGGTATCTATGACGCTCAATTGCAATTATAACTATGATCCCATAAATGGGAAGAACATTATGGGCCCCATGGTTCGGAGAAAACATATAGACCAACCCACAGGGTTTCCCTAAACTGTGTAGTAGCTAACAATGGAGACCATGGGATGGGATAGTTTTTCTAAAACATTATCACCCTAGGACCATGGACATTTAGTATTATAGAGGTTTTGGGTCAATGGGTTTTACATGTTTTTCAAATGATTAGATAGACCATGTTCTTGACTATGAGGGGTGACCCTTTTAATAAGTTAATGAAACATGGTTGGAAAAATCTTAGGCCAAATGTGCTGCCAAACCATGCACCCTTATTTTTTTGGGTGAAAATACATTATCCTCATAATTTAATCTATTAACTTATTTCTTATTCTCCTTTATTTTCTGATGTAATTGGACTCATTTTTTCCATTCTCGTAGCTTCTCATCCTCCACAATATAGGATTTCTTCTAAATATCACATCCATAGTAATAATCATGTTCTATTGGAAGCATCAGATCCATCTTAATAAGATAAATGATCGTATCCATTCTAATTTTAGATTGTATTTGGAATTTATGTGTTACATATGTGCCAAATATTTATCCCTATTTATAGGGATTCATATCATTTAATTTATTTCTTCATAAATCATATAATCGTGGGGTTTATATCATGAAAGGAGTCATTTAGGTCCTTAAGGTAGGTTTTCTCATCATTCTCACCTTGATTGTTTGTGTTTTGTTGCTTTCTCATGGTACAACTCAACATATTTTACATAGAATCACATTTTAAATAATTTATCAATAGAAAATTGATCGAAACAGTAAGATACATTATATTAGACACTCGTTTATTATATTAGAGTATGTTTCCCACAATTATGGTTAAAATTCATATTTAGAATTTAACATAGATTTTAAATGAATTTTATTTTTATATATTAATGTTTAATGGAAACCAAGGTACCAGATAAATATGTGGACAACCAATAATGGAAATCACCCATGAAGGTAGGTTCTTTTTTGAACATTTCACCACCTAAATGACACATTTGAGTCTTGTAAATGGCCAGGCCATATTATTGAGAATTAATAGGTTTAACTACATGGGAGTAATTATTCCTGATGGATTCCTTTGAATATAGTAAATAAGTTTTTAAATTGAAAATACATATAAATGTTCGTAATGCCACACCTATTGTTTCTTTTTTTATTAAATTCCTAATTAGAATTATAATGTTTTATTGGAATTGGACTTGACTAATGATATATATGGGAGGAAATGACTCGTGTATTATGTTATATATGATTACACCTCGGTATAATACAAGTTATGATGATTTTATTTTAGTTGATTATTATAGTATAATTAACCTTACGTCAGATGTTGAGCATGACATATCACACTAGTTACATTAGTCAGATGATGGGATTCATGTGCCATGCCCCTTGTTCTGAGTGTTGACATGATGGTTCAATCACAATATCATGTGATGGTCATGATATATCACTCTCATTATTATATGTATGGAATGTACCCTAGTGGTTCATATTATAGGCTCATCAAACTGGTTATGGATTTCTGGGTTATACCCCGGTCTAGCTATGAACAAGAATTCTATATATGTGGCCACTCATGTCCACACGTACATGGTCCATATAGGTGGATGCAATATATATATATATATATATATATAATATTACTATGTATATTGTGAATAATAATAAATTTCATTCTAGAAAATGACCTAAAGCTGGTAGAGCGTCAAGGTGTCCCCTAAGAACCTGAGTAGGCCAGTTATTTATTTCATTATTTCTAATTAATTTCTTATTCTTTTACATTATATAGTTACAAGAACTTCTTGAACTACATATACACAACATTGATGGTGGCCTACTAATATTTTATCGCATACCATAATTGGGATTCTTTGTTTACCTGAGAATATTATCCTCCTAGAGGTACTAATGATGAAATGCAGATTGCTACTGATCCTTGATTGTATGTACATATAGTTGGAGAATAGGAAGAAAAACTGAGCATAGTATTGAGATTATAGTTGTACATTTTATATAATTTTTTTACATTATTTATATCATGATATTATATTACTATCCCTTATTCCCATTTTTTAAATCCCTATAACTTGAATCCAGGTGTATGACACTACCAAGTGGTTTCTGATTACTATTCATTAGTTTAATTATTTATTCATCCACTTCTTATTTATGTTCCTTGTTTATCTATATTTACACTACTATCTGACTTGGGTTATATATACTATTCAACATTAATAAGAGGGTTTATAATCCCTACTAAACCATTATTACATGCTCGTTGATAGTCAGTAGCCTCTAAAGTACAATGAGGCCTTCTTTAGGATATGTGAACCACTAGATCAATGAACTGGTAATTTGAATCATGAGTTGGGACATTATATGTTCCTTAATGAATAATATCACATTAGTCGACAACTAAACCCTTCAAAATTACTTACAAAAATGCGGGACAAAAAAATATAAATTTGGAAATAGTAACATGTTAAAGTTTGGATCATTCTAATATGATAAGATCATTTCCCCCACAAAATAATAAGGAAAATAAAAGAATATTTGTAATCAAATTGAAATTTTTGAAAAGGAAATGATATAGAAACTTTATAGTAATTATTAAAATAATGAAGGAGGAAATAAAAAAGTACTTATATTATGTAATATGATCATTTAAATAGTATTCCAGCCATTGGTCAATATGGATATCAGTTAATATCACCATTCACCAATATTACCATTGGGAATTATGACCATTGGTAATAATGGATTTGATATATTTAGTTCTCATAAAATGAAATTAAAGATGGTAATTGATGCATACAAGAGAAAATACGACCTCTATTAGAATCCTATCCTTTTACCCATATTATTTCGTGATTTTATGCATAAATAAAAAATATATTCCAAAGATCTAGTACACTAGTGGAACAGGGTTCTGCTGGGCATCCAAAAGACCTAGGATCAAATCCGGGAAGGGACTAATTTTCCATGTACTGTAGCAGCACTGAAGTAGCACTGTAGAAGTATTGTAGCAGTGGCAGAACTATAGCAGTGATGACACTGTAGCAGTGAGGGCACTATAGCAGGAACTATAGCAGTGGTAGTAATGTAGAAGATACTATAACAGCCTGAGTACTATAGCATTACTATTCACCGAGGGGCTCATTGGGCCAAAAAATGGGCTTTCAAGCCCTGTATTCAAGCCACTTCTCCATGGGCCTTCGGTATATGTAATGGGTCTCCCTCTACCCGGTATAAAGAGGTATTTTTTTTAAATAATAAAATTAGGCTTTGGATCAACCCTTTAAAAAACCAATACATAAAAACCAAGGATCAAAAAGTTTGGTTTCTTTGGGAGACTAGGTAAATAATTAGAAAACATGATACTTAAATAAAACATGTTCTTATAAATCTATATAATTATATTCTAATATCCATTGAGATATTTCCACTACATTGGATAATTTAAATAATACATAGACAAAATAGATGATATAGAAATCTTAGTAAGTCAATATACATCGAAAAGAGGCATAAAGCATGAGTCGAAAGGCATAACATTATAACCTAAAATTGGTGGACCATTAAATAAATATATGGACACATATAATATATATCATTGAGTCATATGAAAAGAGAAATAATTTAATATAGAAAAAACACTTAACATGACATAAAAAAAAGTCATGGAGAACTGCCAAGACGATATCACATTATAGTTAAACACCCATAATGGATAATGACTACTCAATAATCCCTTACATAATGACTCGTGAGACTGAAAAATTACCAAGAGAAATGGAGCTATTTATTAGTTCACACATCATAACATGTAAATGACTATGTGTTCTAGATAATGAAATAAAATATAATGAATAATCATAAGTGTTACCCACAAAATTAAATTGGTTTTATAATCATGTTATAAGTCATAATTGAGGGGAAAATCATAATGGTATTAATGATATAAGGGATTAAATCATTATTGTATATTAATAAGTGGAAAATAATAATGTATCGTAGACAAATATTTATATATAATGTGAAAACATGGAAATAGTGTTTAGTTAACATTATAAAAGTTCAACTTATTCACAATTTTACGGAATAAAACAAATAAACAGTAACGAAAATAAATGTATAATTATTTACTTAATTCATGAATAGATGTAAAATATTTTATCATTATAAAATCAGTGATTTTATAAAATAATTGATGATGAAAACATTTTATGGATTGTACCTAAAAATGGGTTGGAGATAGAGATATTCCCTTTAGTCGTGTTTTCTTATTGAGTGGAATTGATAAGGGAACATTTTTGAACATGTATTTACCCACCAAATAATAAAATTGTTCTTGATATATATGTCTGGAACACATATACAGAATATAGGATTATTAATTTTTAATAATTTATGTGTAAATTGAATCAAATAATGATAAATAAAACACAACCCATAGGAAATACAGAGGTTTGGAGAGATCCCTTACCTTATGTTTGAATAAATTCTACACATGCACTTAAAGTATTAGATAATAAAAGTATATTTATTAATTAAATAATACATAAAATTATACATATATTGTTTATTTATATTAATTTTATTAATTTCATTTATGGACATTTCAATTAGTTATAAAGATCAACATCGTCATTTTGGGAACATTAATTTCATGGTTTCATGGTTGGTCCACCTGTGTATAAGTATTGATATTATTGTAAAATGGAAATAAAAATCCAAAAGTGATATGAAATGGTAATAATTCACTTCCATAAGTTTAAAAGTACTAATATTCCATATTTTGAAAAGAGTATGACTCATTTGATAAATCGTTACTGATAAAGGTTTTTTTTATTTGGTCCATTTTTAAGAATATCAAGAACTTGTTTAATATTAAATAATATTATGGTCGTATATTAATGATAGAATGTGATAAAATATATAGTATACATGTTAATGTGATTTTTAAAAAAATATATTTAAATTTAAACACACCACAATAATGTCAATGGGAAATTAGAAATCATCATCCATAAATTTGGGTAACTGACATATCACAGATTATGTTTTTATATTTTGAATAGAAGTAGAAGAGAAAAGACTTGATTATTTGATATTAATTTAACATAATAAATTTATAGTATATATATGATACTTTATTTCTCATGAAACATTGTATATGGCTAGAGGATAAGTTAGATGAATGAAAAATTTTAAAAGTGGAAGATGGAGGATTTTTCCTCTTGAATGTCATATCCTTGAGGACCACCTTAAAGAACTTGGAATTGGCCATTGAATTGTACTACCAATAAATTAATGTAGGGAAGAGACATGGGATAATAATTATATATAATATATTCATGATCCATTTCTTAGAATGTGTTAGGAGAAGGGGTGGTGATGGGTGGTATTAATAAGCATGGAGATGTATTTTTTAATTATATTCATTATTATTTTATTTTAGCTACTTTATACAGATATCATTGATTCTTTTGAATATATAAATAATTAGTACATTTTAGTTTCAACTAATGGGTTATTACCCCCTCCCTGACTGAAAATTTTATGTATTTTTTTGTAACGGTAAATTTCATAAATTATCATATTCTTGTATTCCCCAAAAATTCAATTATTTTACAAAAATACCAAAAATTAATCCTAAATATTTTTCATATATTAGATTCTAGAAAACAAAAAATTTAAAGGAAATAATTTTTTACTTTTTTAAAAATTGAAACATTAAATAAAATAATCCTATATTTAAAAAATATGGATTTTAATATTATAAATTTTTTTATAAACATCTAAAAATAATTTATTCTCTCATTAAATTATCTGAAAATTATAATAAAAATTAAAATCTATTTATGAATCCAATTTATGAAAATTAATTTAATTTTTAATAATTATATCCAATATTATATTGGAAAGAATACAGTTACGTAATACAGATATACTATCAATGATTTTAATATTTTCAAAATATTTATATAATTCTCCCAAGATATAAATATATCATAATTTAATTTTATAAGATACCTAAATATTATTTTACATTTCCATATTCGAGGATAATATTTTTATGGTTATATTATTATTCCAGAAATCATGTTTCTATCCCAACCATCATATTAGTATTCCACCTATCAAATTTATGAATGTAATATAGGTTTACTATATTCATTAAATACCTCTTATTCTAACCACTATTCTGTCAATAATCATGTTTATATGTATTTTCATCTTCAGAAAGGAAATTTTATTATAAAAATTATTTTTTACTTCGATAATAATTTTCATTAGCGTGGGCATTCTACTGGATTGATCATATCCAAATTATCATATTCTTATTTTTTAAATTTTTTATTTATTATCCCGCTACAATATTTGGAATTTATATTGTTTAATTTATATTTATTTTTTATTCTTAATTTATTAGATTATGATTTTTGGTTTCATTTAATGACATAATTATAATATGAAAATTTACATTGATAAATTTTTTGGGTGGTTACATTCTTTCCCCCATATGAAATTTCACTCGTGAATTTTTTTTCACAGACTAATGGGAAAAAGGTGAGGGTAATTATACTTTATTACATCATCTTGAAACCATGTTTCCACCTCGTATTTATTGTTCTTCCATGGTATATTGACCGTGTGAGTAGTATTGTTTCATATAATGTTATCTATATAGTACTAGTCCTTCATTAGGTACTCTCTATAAGAGATATCATTTTTAGGATATACCACCTCTAAATTTAGTACATATGGGAGATCAGGTATATAATTTCTCAATATGAATATGTGGGATACATCATGTACTTGAGACATGTTTGGTTAGATTTCAGTTAATACTCTATTGCTCCAACATGATCATGATTTTAAAATGGGTTGATGTTCCTATAAAAGAGCTTTCCCTTCTTCCCACGTATTATGAAAATATTCTATAGATATATAAGGAGGAGTTCGATGTCTCTATCCTCAAAGTCCAGTTATTACTGATTATTAATTACATAGCTCTACAGTCAACATTGGGAATCCCTGATGTGATACTAAATGGTTATCAATATTCCTACCATTTCCTCAACCATTTCAGGTCCTATTAGTTTGTTTTTACTTACTTCATCCCCGCATGCAAGTGTTCTACATAACTCCCTCTAAAGGCTTCATATGAAACTATTTGGATTCTTGAGTAGAAACTATTATTGTAAGAGAATTAAACTAGAGTAATATGTTAGACACATCCTCCTTTGATGCCTATCATGTCTGTTATCAACATGTCATTTAGTTTCTGAAGAGTCTTCTCAGACTAGACATCCGCTTGAGGTTGATAAACCGTAATGATGTTAAACTTGAAGCATAGATAATGTAGGAAACTTTTTCAAAACATGGAGTTGAATCTTGGTAATTGATTAGATACAATAATTAATGGGACACTATTTTTCTTCATCACTTAATTGACGTATATCAGTACAAATTTAATGAGTGATAAGTCCTCTCAAATTGCAATAATATTATCATTTTTATAAGGTGATCAATTATAACCCATATAGAATTATTTCTTTGGTATCTATTTGGAAGTCTTGTGTTAATGTACATGTAGATTTATCCAATTTATATGTAGGTATTAGTAATGGTTCCATTATTCCATTAGACCTTTTCCATTCTTAAATCACTTCGTAACATACTTGGTACATTAATGTATTATCAGTGATTGTTTTATTCATATTGCCTCACCAATAGTACTCTCAGATATATTGATACATCTTTGTGCTATGTGGTTGAATATAGTAGGTTGTGTTATGTGAATTATTCAAAATATATATCATTATCTCTAGATTTTATGGTACACTTAGTCATGACATAAATCTTATGAATCCTCCCTTGTTAATTTGTAATTTTGAGGATTTCCAATTTTTGATATCTCCCATCTTCTTCTGAATTACTACATCAAGTCTTTGAGAATCCATTAACCTAACTAAAGGGAATTAATGGAAAATAATTTGACAATTGAATGGTGATTTTTCTCCCTTTATGATTACCATTTCAATACATTTCATGTCAAAGTATATTATATCCTTTTCAATTCCAATAATTGATAAAATTATATTATCATTTTTTACTTAGAGAATTTGTCACATTTTTCACCCAACTGAAATAATATTGGATTGAGTATTCATAATCCTTGATAAGATCGTATCATCTCTGTGGGATTATATTAACTTCTATCTATGTTAATTTATATTTTTGGACCTTATAATCATTATACAACTCATACATCTCCCCTAGAGATAATTCCACCGGATATTGAATTCAAAGATAACAACCACCAACTCTAGATCATGTGTGGAATATTTTTTTGAATATTTTTTTTGTTTCTGTTATAACTATTCTATTACATCATTATTTAATAATAATAAACCCTAATCCATACCTTCATGAATCGTTTTATACCACAATTATTTTTCCACATGAGGTTAGTGTATGTTTTAGTGTAGTGTTAATCCGTTACATAAACTCTTTGAAGAAGTATTCACATTCACATTACTAGAAGAATATAACTCCATTCCATGTAATATTGGTTAGTAGGGTTTTATAATTGACATAATTTCCTAAAAAATCATTGATAATACCCAAATCGGCTGAGGAAACTATGGATCTTTAAATCAGAAGCTGGTATGGGCCACTCCTTAATTGGATTTGTCTTAGAAGGGTCTAATGAAATCCATTTTTCGTTGCTTGTATTACCTAATAATTACAATTCTTCCATCTAGAACACATATTGGTTGTATCCTGAATATATTTTCTCCCCTCACAATGTATTTAGCACAATATTAATATTCTCCCTATATTCCTCCTCTTCTTGTATTATAGAAAAATATCATTTACAAATACTAAAAAATAAATTCATGTTCATATCTTATGAATCTATTAATTATGTCCATGAAAATTATATAAGTATTACTATGTTCGATGGGAATCACGTTGAACTCATAGTGTCCACTCCTCATTTGACTTTTTTGTTTTGGGAATTTCAACATTCTTCAACTGTTGTTTGTGATACCAAAACCAATGGTCCACCTTAGATTAATATTTTGCACCACATAGTAGATCAAACATGTCATATATTAATGTAATGGGTTAATTGTTCTTTATTATGAAATTTTTGAGATCATGATAAAAAAATATAGTGGCACATTGATCCATTATTATTATTTATGATGAGGACTAGCACACCTGATGCTAAAGGACTCAAGAATATAAATTCTTTGTCCATATTCTCTTGTAATTTCCTCTTTAGTTCTTCAAACTCAATTGTATCATTCCTCTAAGGAGTATTTGTTATAGGAATAGATAATGGTATAAGGTAAATTAAGAACAAATCATCTTTTTTATAATGAAGATAGTGAAATTCATTAGGGAATCCATTATTGTAGTCCCTGAAAATAGGAATGTCTTCAAGCATTATCCTCTCCATTATCTCATTCATTTGAGATATTTAGGATTTATTATAAGGTAATATTATCCATGTATTATAAGGATACTCCAATGGATATGCATCCTCTACCTTTCATTTTTACAAAAGTAGAGGATGGATCTTCATCAGAAAAGTGATCTCCCTCTCCCTAGATTTGATTTTAGATTTTAATAAAGATATCTAATATATGCTTATTATATAATCAAACTCCACCAATGGAAGTAATACCTGAATTTCTAGGTTTTTTGTCCATAATCAATGACTAGTGTGGATTTATATCATTTAGATTCAATAATTTCCCTATTAAATATTCTAATGGAAAAATCAACCACCATATTTTTGAGGTGGATTATTAATAGTTCTTCTAAACAAGAAATATATTAAAGAATGTATAGAAACATTATCAAAAGGTATGGTCTCTATTCTTCAATTAATGAATATCATACCTATCACCACATCAATTTTTGTATCCACCATAGTATTAATATTAGTATACTCCCTTCATTACTCCCTTGGGGGGTTTTTTATTATCATTGAAAACCATTGGATTAGGTAAATGAGTCCCATAATTCCCCTATTATTTATACTTTGTACAATGTACTACACGAATAGTGTTAATCTTAACCTTCATTTTTTCTCTACCATTAGTGGACTTATTCACATAACTTCGATAATGTTTATCTTGATTCCCCACATTTCAGAATTTGAAGCATCTTGTAATTCAATTTATACTGTTCTATGGATGATTTTTCCCAATCATTTAGCACATTGGATTTTGGGCTCTCTTTCCTCAAAAGAATATATCTATTTATACTACCTAATAAAATATAATTTCTTGATATTATCTCTATGATCATGATACCAATAAGAGTGTGTAATATCTATCTCTCTCTTAAGGGAACAATAGATAATCCTCTCATAGATACCATAGTCTCATATATCCTAGGATTTTTGTGGACATGGAATCGTTCCACTAAAATTTTTATCCATCTTACTTTCAGTGTTATTGACAAAGAACAGGATATATCATACCAGCCTTGAAAATTTTTCCTCAAACACCCGGATATAATAATAATTATTTTTTCTTAGAATGAAAAAATCCTTCTATATTGTAAGATTAATAGTTCAAGGAAAATTTTTATAGACCCATATTTTCTTTATCCCCTCCAATTCTGTTGAATATGTTTCCTCTTTATAAATTATTTTCTTCATCAGTGTCCACCATGGATTAGCTTACCCAAAAAAATGATAGACCACTAGCACATTATTCTCATCATCAATTCAATATAAGATAGATAATATCTTCTCAATAGAGTTAATAAATTTTCCCCTCTTTTGGGGATTAGATGATTCATTAAATATTGGAGTCATTTGTTGCATAACAAATTCAAATGCATCATTGTATTTATTTAGAAGAGGATGGAGATACCTGACATTCATGTTGTCATTGATGACTTGATCAAGTTGATCCAACACTATCATGATGTTTTGAGATACCATTTTCATCAGGTTTTGAATATCATTATGGAAATCATCACATTTCCTATTACATTTCTTATTAGAACGAGATGTATTGTTTTCATAATTTAACTATAAATAAAAATAAAATTAGGGGGCTCAATTACATAGCTAATGATAATATAAAAAACATACATGTGAATAAAACGAATTACACATAAATTAAAAGTATATCCCAACTTATAATTCCCAAGGTTTTAATAATGGACATCATTGGTGATAGAATTATTACTAGGGTTATTTCTAATTTTTCCTTCTTCAAATACAAAAAAAAACTACACCGTCCAATTATATATACTATTGTTACCCTATAATTTTAAAAATATTATTATATGATTTTATGTGTAAATATTCATTACATATAAACCATGGATGAAAAAATCTATTGTCTTTGGAGGACTAGGAAAATAATTAGAATACATTAAACTTGAGTAATTTTTTTATTAATATCATTAATGATATCCTAACTATATTTTCTCCTAAAACTACATTTTATAACCTAGGTAGTTCATGGAGAAAAGGGACGCGCTAAATATTTAAATAATTGAACATACAATGAAAAAAGCATAAATCATGGTTCAGAGGGCATAACATGATACCAAAAAAGGAATTTTTAATGAATTAACATATAGATACATATCATATGGAACATGTAATCATATGAACATGGAAAAATGGAATTTGGCGGCAACACATAACATTAAATAAACATTAGTCATGAATAATTACCATGATGATATCGTATGGGGGACAATGTCCTATAGTTTATTAGGTATACTCCCTAATCAATTACATAAAATCTAATGAGACTAAACAATTACCCAAATCATTGTATCACTATCTGGGAAAAGATGTAATAACATGTATGTTTATATGTACTCAACATGATTTAGTCATACATAATGAATAATCATAAAGGTTACACATGGAATGAAATGGCTTTTCTAATAATTTCATAAGGAGAATCCAAAGGGTGTATCATAATGGTATCTATGAAATGAAGGATTAATTTATTATTGTTAATTCATAGTGTAATTATAATAATGGATCTTGAATAAAAATTTACAATAGAAGTGAAATCATAAATTTTTTTTGTTAACTATATTTATAATTGTGCATCATAAGCACGGTTCTAGGGAATCAAATAAAGAGTCCTCAAAGAGAATAATAGAATAATTTTTTCCATTAATCAAAAAAGGTACTAATTTTTTTTTCATTAAAAAATGAGTGCATTTTGGGAATATGGGTGGTTAAATACATTATATAGAGTGTATATGAAATGGGGTAAGAAAAAGATAAGTTACCATTAATAGTGTATTCTAATCAATAGTAATTGATAGTGGATAATTTTAAAAAAATTATTTTCCCATAAAATAATGTTGAATTGAGATTTATATGTCACAAATATATAGAATACAAGACAAGTATGTAAGAAGTATGAAGAGGTAAATTGAAGTAAATAGAGAGACAAAATTAAACCCATATGAAATATAGAGGTATGGAGAGATCCATTATATTATAACATAATGTTTTCTTCCCTTAACCTTATTAGTTCTAGATTATAAATTTATATTTGTTAATTACTTATTTCATAATTTTTTACACATATATTTTATTTATTATAATTTTATTATGTTAATTTATTGACATTTCATTAGTTACATATAACAATATAATTGTTATAGGAGAGATCTTTTATTGGGTCAATAGTCAGTACAACTATATATATTTATGGAAATTATTGTTAAATGGAAATAAAACTACAAAATTAAAATGAAATTGTATTAATGAACATAAATAATTTTAAATGATCCTATTTATGAATTTATAACAAGAGGGTTATTCATTTGATAAAAAATTATTCAAAAATGTTTATTTTATTTGGGATGTTTTTATAACTATCACAAACTAGTTTCATTTAATATAATATTGCGGACGTAAAGTAATTAATGAAACTGAGACCATATATAGTATAAATATTTAGTTCATATTATTCAATTATGTGTTAATTTAAACCTATCATGAAAATTATAATGGGAAAATAACTCATAATCGATGAAGGTGTAAAACTGACAAATCACAAGTGATTTTAAAAAATTTAAAATAATAGTAGAAGAGATGTACTTTGATTATTGATATTACACTAAAAATAAATTTCCATTATCTATATGATACGAGATATATCATCACACTTGGGATAGTGGGTGAGGATAAGGTATCTGAAATAAAGAATATATATGAGGAAGATGGAGGGTTTTACCTCTTGAATGGTTCCTCATTGAGGACTATCATGAGGAACATGGAAGTGGTCATTGGGAGAGAAATATAATAAAAGGATGTGGGGGAATATTCCTTAGAAGGGAATTTAATTGAATATTTTTCATCTTAGAGGTTTAGAATGTGTATGGGGAATGGGTGTTGAGTAGTTCTAATTATAATCGGATGATATGGGTGTTTATTTTTATTATATTTATTAGATAAAAATTCTATCTAATGAATATCTATCATATTAATTCATATGAATATATGGAGTATCTATTTATTTTCACTTAAAATAATTGGTTATTAAATCATCAATGACTCAAAAATTCATGTATTTGGTTTATAATATTTAATACTCTAAATTAGTATATTTCATTATTTCCAAAAACAATAAATTATTGTAGAAAAATCTAAAAAATTCACACTATAAATATTTTAATTATGGATTTATAAAATATATTACATTATATGAAAATAATTTTCTAAATATGTTAAATTTAATCTTATATAAAATCATAACTGAATCCAAAAATATAAAATTTAATGACAGAATGTATTATATGACCATTGTAATACTTGTTTAAGGTCTTGTGAAATTATTATATAATTATAATATGATAAATTATTAATTTATAAATCCATTTTCTAAATATAAATTTTATTTTAATTCATTCTATAAATTATAAAATTGAAAATAAAACCGTTACATTTTTCAAAAATAATAATACTTAATTAATCAATTTTAAAACTATTATTTACTTATATCATGATTAGAATTTTTCATATAATAATTTTATAAGACAAATAATTATTATTTTATAATTCAATTGATGTGGATTCCATTATAACGATCAGATTACTATTCATAATATTGAGATAATTATTCCAAGTTGCAGTTTGTTATTCCAACAGATAGATACAATTTCAATGGTTATATTTATAATGGGTATATGGATTTTCTAATTACTATATTACCTATTACTACATTAATTCTTTATTCACATATCAATTATATATTATTTTCCTATTAAAAAAATAATATTTTATTGTTAACATTTTATTTTTTATAGATTTGTTTCAGAGTGTGGTTATTCTAGTGGATCAAGCATATCAAAATTATCTTATTATTACTCTTTTATTGTAAATTTTATATCCTACTTTAATGTTTGTAATTATTATTGGATTTTTATGACTAATGTATGATAATTAAATTATAATAAAAATGTTTCTTTTCTTTCATTGTGTAACAATATTTTAATAATAGAATTCCCATTGATAAAATTTTCATGTCGTTACAGACCTAACTAGTTGAGTCAAGCTGTTTGAATAACCATTGACCTAACATGTGGGGTACATAGTATCGCCTTGTTTCACCCTTGACCAATGAAATTTATAGATACAATAACATTTTTCTGAATGAAATCATTTATGAGATAATTCCTAGATTGTAGAGACCACCACTAGGTCAATGTTAGCTAAGACACCCCATGAAACATTCACTGTCACACATCATACCTTTAGTGTTCATGAAGATGTCATAAAAGGATATGTATCCTGAAATTTGTATAATAAAAGAGTAATGTCAATTTTATAAATAAAATGGATATCTTTCCAATCCCATTTTCAGTATTGTTTTAATAAAATATTCATGAATATAAGATGAAATTTATAATTTTATTTTTTAAACAAGTAAATTTTTTATTTTCAGAAAATATATAAAGTTTTATAATAAAATTAGGTATTATATATAATTCATAATTTAATTATATATTCTTATAATAAAACATTTAATTAAATATAAATAAAAATATCATTTTACAATTGGCCAAGAATTTTTATATGTTTTAGAAATTTGACTATGTCATAAAAAATGTCATTGTTCATTATAAAAATTGTTATTTGAAAAATAAAATATTCATATATATAAAATTACATTTATTAAATATAGAATACATTAAAAAAAAGATCATTGAAATTTTGTTATGGTGATTTTTTAAAAAATTTCTAAAAGTCATAATTTTTTTAATAATTAAAATACTGTTTTGTGTTTTCAAAATTGGTTACGAAATCATATATATAAAATAATTAGTTAATAACTAATTATAAAATATTCAGTATATAAAATAATTTTTTATTAATATTATTTCTTAAAATGGATTTAAATCAATTTCTCAACATAAAAATGAATTTTTGAATTATAAAAAAGATATTATGATTTTAAAAAAATATTTCTTTGGAAAAAAAATTTCCCATGTCCAGAGTAATATTAAAAAAATGATTTCTATTTTAATATATTTATATATTATAAAAATGGATAAAATTTATAACCCCATGAGAAACAACCATGGAAAAACTTGCCGGTTTTCATGTTCAACGACATATAATTCAATGATGTGCCTTTGGAAATTATTGAAATATTCCCCTTTTTTCTTGAAATACACACCCATACACAATTTATATCCTCCCGAAATCCATTATACATTATTTTATGGTAATTTAACCTCCTAGACAGTCCCTCTCAGGGTTCCTTATGTCCTCAGGGTTAATTCCTTATGTTTTACGTAGCAACTCTCCATGGATAGAGAATTTTCGACTTTCTCATTTATGTTCATGTACATATTTCGCTAAATGTTTTATAAATGATGTATTAATGTTTTTTAATTAAATTTTTTATCATCCCAATAATGAATAAAATATATTTCTATGATTGTTATATCATCATTCCCTATAATTATTACATTTTGAATAATCTTTATTTTATACTGTCGTGCTACCGAATTAATTACTTGGACTTCCCTCCTTGACAAGAAGAATTCTTATATACGGAATACCCAAACCATAACTATAATCATTGGTATTTACAAAAGGGTAAATATAATATATTTATTATGGGATTTATATGTTCAAATCCTATATTCCCTTTTTAGTGGATAACATTTATTTAATGTTCAATTATTTTATCACTTATGTACGCAGTGATTTTATATAAACCGTGTTCTTTTATATCGATGGTTGATTGATGAGATTATTTGTTTTGATGAATGTGTATCACAAGAATTACGAAATAAGAGTGGTGTAAGATGATATTTCCATAGTTCATTAGGAAAATAATAATCTCTGGATATGAAATGTTTTACGATACATTGGTGAAAATTCTTGGTAATTGTTATTTATGATGCCGTTTTGATAAACCATGGTGATATGATTCTGAATGTCTCATTTTTATATTATATAAACATTTCCATTTTATTATTTAAGATATTTTTATTATGATATTCCCCATGTTATTATGATCATTCCCTATGGTTATTTCTCATGGTCACATGCTAAATATCTCTTTTATTTATTCCATTATTATACATTATACCCAACCTCTTCTTTTGAGGGTTTTCCCTAGGATATGAAAAATTATAAAAGAAACATAGGATGATCATATAATATATACATTCATGAATATTACAATATTCTTCATTTTATTCATGAATTATGTTTTTAATATCCATGATACAAATCCTTAAATAATAATATGTATTATTATATGGTGTATCATATAATAAAATTTTATGTATTAAAAATGCGGGATGCCATAGTTTATATCAGAGTATGGTTTAGTTATTAATGGAAATTAGTATTATAAAAATTTTTATAAACCAAATAGTTATGTGTAAATACATGGGAAAATCCTATATTGTTTAATGTATTTCTTGATATGTTTTTATAGAAATAAAATCCATGAATTTATAGTACATGCTTATATGTCTTGTGTATTGTTTTACCTAGTGGTAATAACATTGAAAAATTCCCTCATGAATTGACATGATTGCCACCTGGGGCACAATAATGGGCCTCCTACATGCTTGGTTTAACACTCATGGAAGATATGTATTCTCAATTAAATGATTATTATAATCCATTACGAAGGATTAAATAAAAATTATTTCTTATTATATGGGATTAAAAAAATAATTTATTCAAGAATATTGTTCTAGGAATTAGACACCATTTATATATAAATTATTGAAAAAATTAACATATTTCACACTAAGGTTTTATTATTTTTTAAAGTCTACAAATAAAATAAACCATGTAAATGATGATTTATATGAATGATCCACTGATGGACATCCAAAAATGATGTAATATCAATTGGAAATCATCATGATCACGACGAATTAGATATATAAAGTTATGAATAACAACTGAAATCATGTTTAGTGGATATATTTACCTCAATGGGAACAAAATTTAGTTGATTCTTTTATGCATCAACCACCATCATCCTGTAGTGGATATATTAATCCATTAATGTTTGAATAATGGAAAAACCCTTTTGAAAAGTTATTTTATATACAACATAGTTCTAAGATAGAGAAACTCACCATGGAAGTATAAGTCCATGAAGATGGTGTTTTCAGTATTAGACACCGACTAAGGAAATAAATCCATGGGGGGGGGGGTAGATGATATAGAGTGATAAAAGTTTAGGAATTTTTTTAATATTTTCTACATTATATGAAAACAAAAGTTAATAAATAACTCTCATATATGAATAATAATGAAAATTAATATATTGAAATCTATGAAATGAACATTAATATAACTTCATGATATATATATAAAATTATAATGGATTCTAAGGGAAATTCTAATAAGTACTTCAGAGGATCGAGACCCAATATGAAGAGCAATCTAGAAAATTAAAACAATGATTTATAAATGGAGATAGTGCTTCATTTTATAGTTGTTGAAATTGAGTTTGGTGAGACACATTAGTCATATATGGTAAATTAAAAGATGACACAAATAGAACCAATAATATAGGAATATTTATGATCATGGAATAGGTGGAATGAAACAAAAACTACCCATGTTCCTCCATTGTTGGAATAAACATTTAAGGAACAACTATCATAGTATTGGATAGCACTAAATGTGTTGAAAGGAAATAAATAGTGCTCGTAACTATCATTGTGACATGAAGTCTGAACATCAAAATGAAAATTACAAATGGAATATGGTGTATGAAATAACTAATGTTATATTATTCACAGTGGTAATCATGGGTATATTTAAATCCAATTACAAAAAATAAAATATAATTGATGGAAACCACATACAAACTCATAAAATTCCAACAGATATTTTTTTGTCTTTTGCAATCATAATGGATGAAGTATATGCTCCAAACAATTTGGTGGTAGGTATAATAATTTTTCTCTCAATTTATCATGTATATTATTTTAATCTATTTCTATGCATTCCTTTATTTCATCCATGTTTTCATCGAATGTATAATACAAAAAATATATACTTGATATATGGTTATAATTTAAATATTCTTAATGAATTATTCTAGAATCAATGGTTTATAGAAATTATAGTATCATATTTAGAAAGTACTATCATATAGAAAATAAAATTTTCAATCCCATGGTTGAATTAGACATGTATCTAGTGTTTTATTGTCACTCATTGTTTAATGATAAGATCAATTATTCAATCTAGAAAATTTTATTGTTCATTAATTGAAATCAAAGATATAATTTTAAGGGAGATATGTTCAAGAATAAACTATGTGTATAGGAACCTCTTATAACCTTCATTATAGAAATGTTTGGTGAAGAAAAAAGAAAGAGAATGTTAATGTTATAAACTAACAACAATTTTCAGGAATATATTAGTTGGCTTCCAAAACATTTATTTAGACCTTCTAATAAAATAGAGGTTGATTTATCAATTAGCATAATAAATACTATGATTTCAATACTAATGAACCTGTATAGAATTCCATATGTGGAGATAGAGGATCAAAAGAAGAAAATTAAATATAATTATCTTATAATATTTATTTTAATATGTGTGTCTCCATGGTGAAAACATGTTTTCATTGTGACAAAGAATAATGGATTAATGTAGTGATGAATTTATTATTGATAATATAGTGGGATCAAAATGAATAAAAATTATCTTTTTCTATGGATTTATGGTTTTTTCGACTCGCTCCATTGGAATTAATTAATTTTGAAGAATGACCTTTGATCGGATTATCATTGGTAAATGTGGAGGAAATAAGATATTATATATAATTCATTCAAATTAAGATATGTGTAATTCCATATTTTTTAATTCCATTAATCTTTACTAATTCTCTTGTCCTATTTATTTATTTTCTGAATTGATTCATTTTAGATTACCCTGATAAATCCTTGATGGTTGGTATTGATGATAATATGATATATTATAAACTCACGTGGAAAATTATGACCATATCAGGGTTGTATTGAAAAATTTGAGGAAGGTGAAGGCTTTTAATAAAATAAGTGAATAAAAAATTCTTCTCATTACAAGTTGTATTAATTCATAGAGACCATTGTGAATAGTGACCAAATATCTATTTATCCTACCAATAAGAAAGACATGGAGGAGGGGACATGTCTTACTAATTTAATTGATATTCATAGTTTCGTTGGTATACGAAGAAAAAATAGATGGTTTTTCGAAAAAAAATACCAATGAATCTCTAATCATATAACGATATTAAATATAATAATATTTAGGTTTATCTGGATACATGAGAGTGATTAATGTATTCATGAGTTGAAGAATTTTTAATTTAGAGGACATATGATAGAATCAACATCTAATGGGGAAAGAATTTACATTTACTGTGATACATCCTTAAAAAATGATGAATTTTTACTCATACACAATTAAAAATTGATTTCATAATCATCACAATAGTTAAATCCTCATGAACTAAACTATTCTTCTCATGCCTTGGTACTAGATGCAATCATCATTATTAGGAAGATTTAAAGGCACTATCATAAGGGGGAATTTTCTATATATATAAATACCCCAAAATTTTGAATAATATACTCACATATAATGATCACAACATACATCATTGAATTTTGTTATTCCTAATAATGATCTATGATTTCACTATTCACAATGATATAGTATGGTAGAATAAAGTGGTTGATTCTATTAGTAAAAATGAACATGCTACACTATCCATGATGTAGGTTGAGTAATAACCATTCTTATTTTATACATATGGTATGGATATTTAAATCATAATATAAAGGAATACATCATACTTTTCACAAATTATTTCCCAACCATAAATAAATGATAGGATCATAGAGGCATAAATGGAGTATTTGTAAATCCAAATAAATGTGAAAAATCTATAGGGGAAGATTCAATAATTACACATAGATTAAGATGTTTCCACTCTGTTTGGAAATATAAATTTCATTCCTTCATCACCTAAAATAAAAAAAATCCTTTTTAATGATACACATAGCTTATATTTCTCTATTGATAATATGAGTACAAATATGTACCATGATATTTGAGATACATTCTTATGGATAACATATTGAAGGATATCATTGGGTATTTGTCAAAGTAATTATAATGCATCATGTTAATGAATATTAATATAATTCCATGGGGATGATTAAAAATGTTTCCTTATCCACATGAAAATTGGAGAATATAACTATAGACTTTCTCACTGGTCTTAAGAAGGAATCCAAGGGAATCAATGTAATTTTATTTTTGTTGGATCATGTCACATTTACTTCCCACTTCATTTTAATTTGGGAAGATTTATCCCCTGATCAACATTCAAATACATATGTAAAATAATGTTCTGAGGATGAATGTGGTTCATAAATCAATCATTTATGATCAATATATTAGGTTTACATCCAAATTATAGAGAAGTTTTTATCATTCTATAAAAATTGAATTAAATTTAATTAAATCATATCACACCTAAAATAATTACCAATATTAATGGAAAATTATGCTACACATATACCATCTGAAAGAATTATTAATTGAATTTAAAATTAGTTTGTATCCACTAATACCTTTAGTTTAGTCCTCATTAAAAAATTATTTCCACTCTTGTATTAATGTGGATCTATATGATGCACCATACGGGAAATTATGTAGAACTTATATATTCTTGGATGATGTTTGTGAAAAAAGATATTTGGTCATAATATTATTCAAGATAAGATAAAAAATGGGTAATGAAATCAAAAAACATATAAAAACTTCTCATATTCATCATATAAGGTATGTTGAGAACCGCTGAAGGGATAAAATGTATATTGTTAGAGACATGTTTTTATACCAAATATAACTATCGATGAGAATCATGAGGAATGTATTGAAAATAAATAATTTCCCTATACACATTTCCCATTTGAGATCATTTTTTTCATAAAAATATTGTATTATCAACTCCAACTTATATATCCTAAGGATGTACATATTAAACCCCCCATATGTTCTAAATATGAATATGGTACAACTAGAGAATGACCTCTCTTATGTGGAGTATCTAGTGAAGATCTTGGACCATAGAGAAGAATTCATACATGACTTGACATGTCAATTTATCATTGTGTTGTGGTAAAAAAAGATTTTTAAAGTGGATATGTGTGAAATAGAATAATCAATGCACTATAAGTACCCATATATGTTTTCAACTGAGAATAGGAGTTCATGTTTTTGGAAACATTTATATATTGTGGGGGTAGAAGAATTTAATGACCCAAACTATTTAAATGACAGTATCTAAAAAAATTAACATGTGTTATATTATAAACCTCTTCATTATAAAACCATTACTCATAGAAAAATTATTATTAATTAAATTATTTAATATACAATTTTACATTATTTAGAAAATGAACCAATGAAAAATATAAACATTACAATCATATAACAATATAAAAAACACAATCCCAAAACGTTAATCATTCCAATATACTAGAATCATTTCTAAAATAAAAAAATATAGAAAATATAAATAATATTATTGAATAAATTTTAATTTTAGGAAAATAAAATTATATTAAATCTGTAGAAGAAATATATTTAATAATGTATTAATAAATTACAAGGTATTTTTTGTAGGTAATATAAACTTTATAATAGTAATATAAAAATAGTTTAGTGTGAAATTTTTTGAATATGGTCATTGGTCAATATTTATATGGTTTAATATGAGTATTGGGAACATCAAAAATTGTTAATAATTCTAATTTTACTTTTAGAATTTATTAAAGAAAATGACAAATGAAAATTGATTCAAAAAGGGAAATTATGGTATTAACAAGTAATCTCATTCCATTTAAAACCCATATTTTAAAAATTAGAAGGGGTGTTGCATCATTTGGGTTCAACCTTGAAAAATCCCATGAATATATTCAATGTGTGATGGTTGAATGAAATCAACTATAGGCGATGTTCATGTTAGTGGAGATCACCACTAGGTCATTACTAGTAGAGCCACACAAGAAACTACCACCATCACATATCATTCCATTTATGTGTATTCTAGTGTAATAAGGGGTTGTGTTTGTAGACCTTAGTATCATAAAATAATAATTTAATTTTTTTTTAAATTTAATGGTTTTTTATTTCCATATTCCGAATTCATTTTTTTTAAATATTTATTGAAATAAAAATCATTTGATAACTGTTTTTTGGGTAAAAATAAAATTATATTTTCAGAAAATATTCATGATTTTTATAATAATGACATTTATTATATATATATTTTATATGATTTAAATATACTTATATATATATTTACACCCCAAGATTTCATAGTATGTTATCTTTTCAAAGTAATTCAATAACTTCTGCTACACGCAGCACCGAGTTTGAGTGCACCGTGACATACCAAAAAAGTCATTTGAAAAGAGGTTGTGAATAGTATTAACTAAACTTTTTAATTTTATATACTTCATATACTTGTAGATTCATTATTATGTGTTTCTTAGACATAATATAAGAACAAATTAATTTTTTCAGACCAATGAAGTATTTATCAAAAAATGCAATTTTACCTCCTTTTAATGGAGAACCCTTTTTAAAAACAATATTTGATACTTTTATATATTCAATTTAATGGAATTAAATTCATCCTAAGTAATGGGAAATAAAAATTTAGTTTGTATAAATTTTTGGTACTTTTCTGATAACATTCATATTTTGTTGAATAGGGAAAATAGCAAATTTTAATTGAAAACGAATTTTTTATTCGAAATAATTTATAATGATAAATTATGAATTTTAATGGTATAAAAGTATAAATATATTATTTATTTATCATTTAATAAAATATAGGTCATTATAAGTGATTTCATATTTAAATTTGACATAAACACATGTCAACCTTTTGATAGTATTTACTTTTTAAGAACCCAGTTTTTTGGATTTGACAATGGAATTAATTTTAAATTTTTTAATGAAACCTATAATTTTTTTTAATTTCATAAAATAGAAATCATTTTTTAATTTGGAATATCAAAATTATCTTATGGTGAATTTTTGGTATTTTTCTGAAAACATTCAATTTTTTGATGAATAGTGAAAAACTCTACGTTATTGTTTAAAGATAACTTTTTATTTAAATAATTATTTATTTTATTTCAACTTTTTTTAAGTCCAAATAGATATATAATACATACATATGTTCAATTTAATTCATTGTAGTCATTTTATAATAAAATTAGATGTATAAATGTTTATTGAACATTTTAATGTATTTTACCCACCATCTAGACACATTTTCAAATTTGCATAAAACTTAATTTTACTACTTATGGGAATTGAATTTCAAAAATCTGAGAGACCTGGTTGACATCAGTAAGTAATGTGTGCTTCAATAAGATGAAAATAATTTTTTTTGATTAGTAATTTTTGACTTGTACTTACAACAGTTAAAAGTAAATATGGTAATTTAAGTTAAAAATGATATTAGAATTACCCTAACACTTGCCATAATTCTATTAGATAAGTGTATTTCGACCAAAAAAAACCTTAGTAATAAAATATGATCCTTTTGGTCCATTTGGATTACATTAAGACATTTATTATTATTTTATATAAAGGAGAGTTAGAAGTGTTATATTCAATGTTTAATGACTAAACCATTTTTAGTATAAGGTTATACATCAGATAAATTTGACAGTAAATATTAATTAGAAAGATAAATATATTAAAAACATAATGGTATTTTATTTATAATTTTTAGAGACAAAATAAAAATATTTATTATTGACACAATGATGATGCAGTAATTACTTTATCAATAAAGGATTAAAATAATTGAAATTATAAATATAAAAATAAATGTAAATTAAGGCTCTTGATACCATCCATGAATTTTCTTGGTTAATATGTCATTTTATGGTTTATTAAATTAATTTTGTTTTATGTGATAATGTTTTTATGAATTTAAGGAAAAAAAATACCAAATAGTGTCAAAATTGACATAAATGTGTTTTTAAAAGAAATACTATATTATTAATTGATATAACATTTATTAAAATATAAGATTCAGAAAAAGGACCTAGATAAGATTATATATATCAATAATAAACCACTTGGGTTCTCTTTATTTTAATAGTATGTTTATTAACCAGTTAATATAATAATACAATAAAAAATGGTAAAAGTTAAACTATTTAACTACGAGGTAAATATAGAAGATATGGTTAATATGGTAACCTAAACTTCTATAAAACATATTTGTTGAGTGGATTTCAACCAATATACACCATATATTTTAAATAAATAAATTTAGAGCCACTAGAAACTGAAAATGATTTTATAATAAAATAATATTTGAATCTTTAACTAAAGTGACCCTCACCTCTCTAATCTAAGGTTACATTCCCTTCTCTCAAAATAACACCTTAAAAGACATTTGAAACGACCCAACCCTACCCAAATATCCTCCCAAATTACCTCAAATAACCTTAGAGGACTTTACTTGAGCAGAAATCCAACCTATGGATCCATTTTGTTCAAATCAAAAGGAAACACCCAAAGAAGAGATAATTATTTTATCACCTCTTTCAAAGTTCTTTCCTTATTCCACTTCCTCTTTTTTTTTACATACAAAAATAATAACTCTAGAAAAATCTACATTCTGTAATGTTATTATAAATATTTTACAACCATAATAATTATTCTATCCATCATATGAATGATAATGTCATCATGCGTGTGTACATATGACTTACAGTCTCCACATCGTGGTATACTTTGTTATTCAACACTATGTTTTTTGGATGGGTATAAGGATGAGTAATATGCATATAAATAATGAATATAACATTGAAATTTCATTTTAAAAGTAATATACCATACAATTCCACACCTTTTAATCATTAAGGAAATGATATTTCTTCGGTTGTGTATGTACGGCTTACCGTATCCACGATGAGATGAGATTCATTTTCCTGGATCACCATTCAAAGATGATTATAAAAATATATATTATATATAAGTATGTAATAAATGAAATTATAATTCTACTAGATATATATATATGTGTGTGTGTTTGTGTGTACTTACATATATCTTATTCACTTACTTTCATTCAATACAATTTGAAAACAGAAACAACATTTATGCGTATGTACGACCTACCGTCTACATAACCTGTATTTTCAATTTCATGTAACTATCAATAATAAGTTTTTATATTATAAATTCATATTATATATACATGATTTTTTGTATTCTAGAAATTATTAAATCATGATCTAGAAGATACGATCAAGAATAAGTAGTTAAAAGACGTATGACAAAAAAAGCGATTATTATACGAAATGTTAATTTAACATGGAAATAATTATTAAATGGGTAGTATAATGTCATAAATGAATAATATATGATATATTATATATTAATATGATTCTAGTATAATTTAATACCAACTATGTTCATTATAAAAGAGGTTAAATGTTCCCTCGACCAATGGAAAGTGCAAGGTAAGGGTTATTTCCTTAATCTCATTATTATCTGAGATTGTTTATCTGCATGTATTTTTGGGACATATTTTTTTCCATGTCCATGATTCATAAAATACATTTCCAAATTATTCTTTAATGGTACTATTTAACTATAACAACATTTTAAATGTTATAAATATTTATTCTTCTAAATATTTTTCATTAAGCTCCATGTTTTCAAAATGGTTTTAAGGATTTATTTATATGGAAATGATTTCATTAAAATGATAATTCCATTCATAAGATTCAAATATTTATGGGACACTTGGATTAAAAAATCTATTTTAAATGAAATCCTTTATAAATGTGTGACTTGTAAATTATTTTACAAAATGGGATATTTCTCTCAAATAGTTTTACTACTCATTTTCAACTATGTCAACATTCTTTACAAGATATTATTCATGATTACAGTTATTTTATTATAATATAATCTTCCATGTTGCATATAAAGAGTTATGATATGTTTGACTATGGATGTGATATTTTTATACCCTTTATGTTTTATGGTTGAAGTATTGACAACTTGTATGCTAGTTTTGATACGAATTTTTATGTTATGTTCGAACGTTTTCATATGAGGAATGCAGTTGAATTAGTAAGTGATGGGTGGGTCCCACTATAGCCCCTCGATGCATCGGTAGGTCTCATGAGACAAAACAGTGTCTTGGAACAAGGCCTTGAAAAAAATTTAATTTCTAGTATGGGCATTAGGCCTTGACTAAGTTGTAATGATGTCCTACGTTAGGCATTCCCTCATTATGAAATTAATTATTACATGTGTTTATTCGACTAGTAGAATATCCATTAGAATGTTTATATGGTAATGTATTATTTATTTTCTCCATATTATGTTCGTGTTTATGTTTAAAAGGCTGTTTTTTTTAATACAAATATTTCCTTAATATTTTATAGCTTTCTCTAAATTATTTACCCTTACTGAGCATCTCATCACACCAGTTTCTTATGGTTTTTTTACTAGGATTACAAGAAGTGTATTATGTTTCATATGTAGGGATAATCTAGTGGAATAATGATGTTCTCAATGGATTATTTATATTTTGTTTTAAGATTTAATATATAATTTAACGTTCGTGTATGAAATCTATTTTCTAAGGCCACTAAACTGACTGGTCCTTTGGGACCAGATTCCTTGTAATCATTCCAATGTATTTAAATAATGGATCGACTCCAATATTCTAGGGCCAGGGAGTTTTAGTTGGTATCATATGATTATTATTACAATCCTTGGAAACTATATTTATAAAAACTATTATTATAAAACATTACCCTAATGTAGAATTTGAGGATTATAATAGAATAATCTCCTAGAATTTTTTTTATGTTGAGATTTTGTGTAATTTTATAGAAATACATCCTTGTATGGATATGAGGAGGTAGAGGCGGCTCTGGCACAGATGTATCTAGGAGTGAAAACTCCGACAAGGAGTTTCAGGCTTGACCCAGGGTATCTCTGTATATATTCAAGGGCCTTGCTGGACTCTTGTCTATGACACTCCTGGTGGTATTCTTAGGATAATTCAAATTTTCTTTACAAGACATTACGAAGTATTTGGGAGTAAATACTTCCTCAAAGAAAACAATTTTTTATGATTATAGCTTATATGAATAATATTTTCAATTTACGTTAGGTATTTTTCATGTTTGAATTATGCATTGAGATTTATAAACTAACCTAGTATATGCCATTGTTTAGAAATGGCACCAAGTAGAATGAATTAGAGCGCCAGAAATAATCACGATCCATAGTGTAATAAGGATCACATATTTCATGGTATTAAGCCATAATATACAAGGTAAATTGACTCCCATGTATTCTCATCATATGAAAAAATAGTATCATGTGTAATTTAGATAAGGAAATAATTCTCTATTTCATATGGCTTTGAAGGGAAGCAAGATAAGAAAATTATGGTAGAGTGAAAGATGGATAAAGGGAAGAGGGGAAAGAAGGATTTTCCTATATGTGATAACTGTGAAAAGAGTCACCTTGGTAAATGTTTGAGGGGAATGATAGTTTGTTATAAGTGTGGAGAAAAATGACACCATGTATGTGATTTCCAGGGTAAGAAAAGGGTTTTATATATACGATTCTTTATCTGCAAGTAGTTGGGACACTACGCTAAATCAATGTATAAATCATCATAGTATGACCCAAATGATGCTATTAGATAATAATCATGTTATGATACTACCAAAGATGAAGAGGAATGACTAGTGTTCTTATTTTGTTATTAAATAATTATTTCATTTGAGTGTTGTATCAATGATGTACTGGTTATATGAATTTTTGAAATAAATAAGGATTTTATTGTAGTACTATTTCATTGAGGATTTTAGATTATATAGTTCTATAAAGAGTGACTCAATAGCATGTTAAACTTATTAGGAAATTTATGGTTGAAGAAAAGATAAACCATAATGTGTTTCGGATACTAAGGTATTGATTTTGGAATAATATATGATTGATTTGGATAAATTATATTAGATATTATTGACTACTTTGAAACTAATTAATTGTTTGTCTATTCCATTATTATTGGAGTTTACAAAAATTTTGGATATAAGGAGTATATTCAGTATTATACAAGGAATACGGGATCATGAATGTAATCAATATGTTTTTATGGTAATTCAGTGTGTTAATGTGTTTTAAAATAATACATGATGAATTTATTCACATGTTTTTGTGGAAGAATAGATCTTCATTGTGTCTACCTTCATTATAAATTTTGGAATGTGAGTTTGAATAGATATATTTTGGATATGTATACTGTTTGGAATGGATTAAGCTTGACATTGGATACTATTGTTACGGTATAATCATTTATTAATATTATTTTTGGATTGTTATATAAGGGACCACCCAGAGGTCAGGCGACAACCCATCACGTCTGACAAGGCCGTGAGAGGCGAACCCGCAACCAAAGGGTGATAAGGGTGCATCACCTACCACTAGCCTACGTGATTTCCTGGTTTGTATATTTTAGTTTTTTAAATAGTATGAAAAATGGATTATAAATTCATTATTTTTGGAACCCTATACGATGAGGATAAATAGATTATTATTGGATTCTATTATCTTTTGGAGTGAAAGATGAGTTTGTGGTATGAATTATTTGAACGAGGAAACTTTACTTGTCAATTATATTTTTTCCTCATATTCTATGAATAAATTAATTATTTAAAATTAGGGATTGGATCTTAAAACCAAAATTTTTTATCCTAATAACTAAGGTCTTTTGGAACCGATGATATTTTAAATCATCATAGATTGAAGGATATGAGACCGTCAATTTTACAATTGTTTGTGATTGATGACCTCAATCACTCCCTAAAAACATTTATGTTCTTCCTCTAATTATGCGTCTCTAATTTTAACCAATGTTCTCATAATTGAGATCATAATATGGCGGTGACTTTTTCATTTCTGTTTCCCTCTTACTAAAACTAAATTTTATTAACACAATTTTTGATTTGGGTTTTCCAACATGTGATTTTTCTATTTTTAACCATTTATTTTCGAAGAACTATTTCAAATTACAAGGATGAAATTTATTGAAGGAGAGGAGAACATAATACCCCAATATTTCCTAGTATGTTATCTCTTTAAAGTAATTCAATAACTTGTGCAACACGCAACGCTGAGTTCGAGCGCACCACGACTTACAAAAATAGTCGTTCAAAAAGTGGTTATGAATAGTATTAACATAATTTTTAATTTTATATGCTCCATATAATTTTAGAATCTTTATTATTTGTTTCTTAGACATAATATAAGAACAAATTCATTATTATATGTATAAGAAGTATTTTTCAAAAATGAAATTTTACCACCTTGTTATGGTGACCCCTTTTAAAAACTAATATTTGACACTTTTATATATTCAAATTAATGAAAATAAATTCTTCTTTAGAAGTGGGACATAAATATTTAGTTTTGATAAATATTTTTTACTTTTCTGATAATTTTCATATTTTGATGAATAGTGAAAATACTAAATTTTAATTGAAAACATCATTATTAATCGAAATAATTTATAGTGTTAAATTATGCATTTGAATGGTTTAAAAGTATAATTAGATTTTATTTTTTTTCATTTAATATAGTGTAGGTCATTATATGTTATTTTACATTTAAATCTGACATAAACAAATGTCAATATTTTGAAAGATTTTATTTTTTAAAAACCCACCTCTTGGTTTTGACAATTTGAATTAATTTTAAATTATATAATGCAACTTCATTGTTTTGAGTTTTTTAAAGTAGAATTCATTTTTTAATTTTGAATATGAAATTTTTTTAGGGTGATTTTTTGGTATTTTTCAGAAAACCTTTAAATTCCCCGATGAATAGTGTATAACACTATGTTATTATTTAAAACTGACCTTTCATTTAAATAATTATTTATTTTATTTAAATTTATTTTATGTCAAAATAGTTATATAGTACCTATATATGTTCAATATAATTTATTGGTGTCATATTATAATAAAATTAGATGTATAAAATTTTATTGATCTTTTGAATGTTTTTACCCACCTTCTAGGCACATTTTCAAATTTGAAAAAAATATAATTTTACTACATCTATAAATTGAATTCTAAAAATCTTAGAGACACAGTTGACATTATTATGTATAATTTAGTTCAATAAGATTAAGATTTTTTGGTGAATAGTAACATTTGACTTTTATTTTAGCCGGTTAAAAGTAAATATGGTAATTAAAGGTAAAAATGGTATTATAACTACCCTAAGACATGTCTTAATTCTATTGGATAAGTTTATTTCAACCAAAACCAACCTTAGTAATGAAATATGATTCTTTTTATCCACTTTTATTAGATTAGGAGATTTATTATTATTTTATTTAAAGAATAGTTAAAAGTGTTAAATTCAATGTTTAATGACTAAACCATTTATATTATAGGGTTATACATAAGATAAAATCGACTATAAATATTCATTATAATGATAAACTTATATTCTAAATAATGGAATATTATTTATAATTTTTATATATTAAATAATTAAATTTATTTATGACACATTGATGATGATGTAATAATTTTATCAATGATTGATTAAAATAATATATATTATAAATATAAAAAAAATTTAAATTAAATCTTTCGATGCCATACCATAATTTTATATCTTAATATGACTTTTTATGGTTAATTAAATTTTTTTTTGAAGTGATATTGTTTTTATGACATTAACAAAAACACAATACGAATTAGTGTCAAAATTGACATAAATGAGCTTTTAAAATAAATACTACATTATTTACTGATATATTAATTATAAAAATATATGGTTCATTAAAAAGAATTTGATACTGTTATATATATAAATAATGAACCACTTTAGGTTTTATTGGATTTTTTTATTATGTTTATTAACCATTATTTATAATAATACAAGAGGACATGGTAAAAGATAAACTATTTATGTAAGAGTTAAATCGAAAAGATAAGGTTAATATGGTAACCTATACTTTTCTAGAACCTGTTGTTGAGAGGATTTTTACAAATTCCTAACTTATCTTAGAAATAAATCAATTTAGAGGTATTAGAAACTGAAAATTATTTTATAATAAAATTATATTTCGAACATTTCATAAAGTTACCCTCACCTATTTTATAAAAGGGTACTTCCCCTTCTCTCCAAATAACACCTTCAAAGACATTTATATTGGCCATAACCTAACAAAATTTCCCACCAACTTCCCTCCCTTAATCTTAAGGGACTTCCCTTGAGGATAAATACATCTTAAGGATCCTTTTTTTCAAATAAAAAACAAACACCCAAAGAAGAGGTAATTATTTTATCACCTCTTTCAATGTTCTTTTCTTATTCCACATTATATTTCATTTTTATTTACATACCAAAATAATAAATAAAGAAACTTCTACATATAGTGATTTTATTAGAAATACGTTGCAACCATACTCATTATTCTATCTATCCGATGAATGAAAATATCATCATGTGTGCGTACATACGGCTAATCGTCTCCATGTCATGGTGTAATTTGTCATTCCACACTATGTTATTTGGATGGATATAAGGATGAGTAATATGTATGTAAATAATTCATATAACATTATAATTTCGATTTACAAGTAATATACCATCCAATTCCACACCTTTTAATCATTAAGGAAATGATATCCTCGCTCGGGTGTACGTACGACTAACCGTCTCCACGATGCGATGAAATTCAATTCCAATTTCACCATTCAAAGATTATTAAAAAACATATATTATTAATTAATATTTAATATATGACATAATAATTCAATGGTATATTTTTGTGTGTGTTTGTACTTACATATATCTTATTTACTTATTTCTGTTCAATATGATATGAAAACGGAAACAACGTTTATGCATACGTACGACCTACCATCTACATAAACAATGTTTTCCATTTCATATATCTATCTATTATACATATTTATATTATAAATAAATATTATATATAAATAATTTTTTATATTTTTTATGTATTTAAATCATCACTTAAAGTATATGATCACGAATAACAAGTTAAAAAATGTACGATAAAGAAAGAGATTATTACCTGAAATGTTAATTTAACATGTAAATAATTATTAACCGGGTACTATAATTCCATAAATGAATCATGTATGATATAATAAATATGAATATGGTTATATTTTAATTTAATAACATAATATGGTAATTGTAAAAGAGGTTAAACATACCCTCGACCAAAGGAATATGCAAGGTAAGGGTTAATTCCTCAGTCTCATTATTGTCTGTGATTGTTTATGTGTAATTATTTTATGGGAAATAATTATTATCAATGACCTTGTTCCATAAAATACATTTCAAAATGATTATTTTAAGGTATTCGTTCACTAAAACATCATTATAAATGTTTTTAATATTTATTCTTCTAAATCTGTTTCATTAATGTCCTTGTTTTTAAAATGGTTTTAAGGATTTATTAATATTAACATAATTTAATTAAAATGTTAATTCATTTCAAATGATTAAAAGTGTTATGATACACATTAAATGAAAAATATCTTTTAAATGACATAATTTATAAATGTGTGACTTTTAAATGATTTCACAAAGAGTGATATTTCTCACAATAAGTTTTAAAGATCATTTTCAAATATGTCAACATTATTTACTGGATATTATTATTTATTAAGGTTAATTTAATATTAAAAATCATTTATATTGTATCGAATGAGTTATGATATTATTGGCTGTTGATGTTCGATTTATATACCATTCATGGTTTATGGTTTAAGTATTAACATTTCATATGCTAGATTTAATACGAATGTTTATGTTATGTTTCAACATTTTCATATAAGGAATGTTGGGACTTAGTCAATGACGGCTGAGTCCCGTTATATCCCCTCAATGAATCGTTAGGTATAATGAGAAAAACTAGTATCTTGGCACAAGGATGTGACAAAAATATTATTTGTAGACACGGCACGAGGCCTTGAGTATATGGTAATGATGTTCGACGTTAGACATTCTAGCATAATGAAATTATTTATTATATGTGATTATTAGAGTAGTAGAATATCCATGTGCATGTTTATATGGTAATGATTGATTTATTTTCTCCATATTATGTTATATTTTATGTTTAAAAGGTTTTGGTTTTTATTACACATCTTGCCTTAAAATTTTACAGCTTTCTATATATTATTTTCCCTTACTGAGAATCTGAGCTCACCCCTTTCTTATTTTTTTCCTAGGATTACAAGAAGGGTATTATGATTGATATGTAGGGTTAAACTAGTGGAATAATGTTGTTCTCAACATATTATTTATGTTGTGTTTTATTTTTGAATGTGTAATTTTACATTCATGTATGTAATCTATTTTCCAAGACTACTAAACTGATCGGTCCTTCAGGACATGATTCCTTATAATCATGACAATTTATTAAAATAATGCACCGGATCTAGGATTCTGGTCTCAAGTAATTACATCTATGTTAGAAAATAAAATAAAGTAATATTTTATAATGGCCTATGATATTATTATAATTGTTAAAAAATGGACCATGTCATAAAAATAGATAATTTTCTATAAATAAGTTGTTTTATTGAATAGATAAAATTGTAATGATTATAAAATTATTGTGATAAAATAAAAAATATAGTTTCAATCAAATTTTCAAAATTATATATGAGTTATTTTTTTGGGAATTTCCCAAAATACAAAATTTTTAGTGAATAGTAAAAAACTGTATTATGTTTTCAGTATAATTTTAAAATTAATATATATATATATATGTAATATTAGTTTAATAATTATATAAACATAATAAATTTAATATAATATTCATTTTTTTTAATATTATTCATTTTATGGATTTATCTCCATCTAAAACAAAAAAACAACTTTCCAAAGTTGAAATAAGAATTATGATTTTAAAAACAATACTCTATGTTAAATTATTTTTTTCATTTCAAATGTATTATTAATATTTTAATTTCTATTATAATATAATTAAATAACAAAAAACATGATTCATGTGTCGAAAAATAGGGGAATACCCAATGTCAAGCCTATGGTTTTTAATTTTCTACAACCAATAATTCACAGACAGATAATTTGAAATAAATAAGAAATTATTCCAAATTTACAATGAATACAAAACCATAACACATTAACCCAAATAAAAATATAAATTTCAAATATTTATGGTCATTTTACCTCTAAATGAATAAATTCATGGTTTCCATAAGTTTTCATGGTTTCATCCTCATGTTTTAGATAACAAGTATTCAAGGTCAGTAAATTCTCCACTTCCAATTTTCCATTTATGTACCTCTTAAGTGGGAATTTTTTTAAATGTTGTATTTTAGTATTGTGATAGTTTTTTATCAATTGGAGTCCTTCATCCCCTCAGATTATTCCTTTTTCATAATCCATATTTTATATTATCATGCTACCTATTTGATTTCATTAATTTTACCCTTTCACAAGAAAAAAATTATATTTTTCATACCCAAACCATTTCGTTGTCTATGTATATCTATTTGGATGAATACATAATTTAATAAATCTTGGATTTATATGTTAAAAATCCATATTACATTTCCATGGGTTTAAATGATGTGATATTCATGTCTTTAAGAACTAATGTATGTAATATTCTTATATGAGAACATATTCAAATTTTTCCACACATTATTGTTGAAATGTTTTATTATAATCAATGATGCTAACATGAATTCATACATATGAATGATCCTTAATAATTGAGTTACAATTACTTTCTTAAACAATTAAATTCTATAGATTATATTTTTTAGGATACCTAGATGAATAAAATTAGTATTATGATTTACGACGCCCTTGTGATAATCAATGGTGATATGTTTATGAACGTATCATTTTTATGTTATAAAAACATATCCATGTTTTGATTAATGATCATTATTTTATGATATTCTAAATGTTCTTATGATCATGCCCTATTATTTTTCCTTAAGGTCACATCATCAAAATAACCTTTATTTGTTCCCATATTTGGATTTATGCTCACATATTTCATTTCATATATGTCCCTATGATATGAGATACTAGAAATGTATCTTAGGATGAACATATAAAGAAGACATTCAAGAGGATTTGATGATTTTTATGTTATTCATGTATTATGTTTATAATTTCCATGAATGTAAACCTCAAAAGATCAAATTTTTTTTAATTAATTTACCATATAAATAATATTTTATGTATTAAAAAGTTAGGATTCGATAGACAAAATATATCCTTCAATATCTGAATAGTAGGCTCTATATGCCCATCTGAATAAGATAAAAAATCAATGCTATTGTGAAACTGGGAGACAAAGTCATACTAAAATATTCTCAATACCCAAAATGTAAAATTATGGGATCAGTAATAATGGATGGCCCTTGGTACCCCATGAGGCTTGACCACATAAACCAAACAACAATTTTCCAAAATATCCATGAAAATCTATTCATGGATTTCTACAAAATGGGTAGAATTCCCCGCTCAATCCATTATCACCCAAACTACATCAAAAAAACCATCATCTCATGGTAACTAGGTGACCAAATAAATTAATATACACTCTCAATTACCCATAAGAACATCCATATTCTACCAAAACCCACTAGGAACTCAGCATTTGGATTTCACTTTCTAACAAACCAAACAACATTCCATAAACTCTTATATTGACAAATTCATCACATGAAAATTATGATGCCTCTATATTTCATTATACATCATTGACAAAAAAATATTACATAATATGGTTGTGATATTAAATAAATATATAACCCTGTCATGCAATACTAGAAAGAATACAACCTTCTTTAAAACAAAATTTGATTATAATAATTTCTCAAGAGGTTCACCAAGGAAAAAATTGTCTTACATCACCAATGACTTTGAATATAGCCACTAAGACTCATCTAGTTACTTTACTAGGGATGACTCCACCATCAGTTGATATAGACAACATTTGCTATATAACATGAATCTAAGATGCATTACTACAGTCATTGATGTCACTTTCTAAACATCATTAGACTCTCATACCACATCTCTTTAATACATATGATAAATTACATTGGAATCTAAATTGTGCTTTCTTGCTGTATTGGAGATCTCAAAAAAAATGTTCTTGAAGAAACTCCATCCACCTCCATTGGGGTAAAATATTATCCTTCTTTGAGAAAAAATATTTTGAGATCTTATGGTTTGTAAAATTCATGAAATGATTATGAATGAGGTAAATACACCACAACTATGACACAAATACAATGGATTGTAACAATATATCATTGGTAGAATAGTTATTCGTGTTGGGGAATTATGTAGTAGAACCATAAAATATCATATCACATTGTTTCATCAAGGTGAATCTCAAACTAATATGATATGTGTTACTAAAATCCTCATATCACATTCTCTACCATGAACAGAAGTACTCGGAACTGATTATATTATACATTAGGTAATTAAAAATGTATAGAAATATAATAGTTAATATAAAATGCTAGAACATAAATTTTTTGTGTGTTAGTGGTGATGAAATGTGAGAGAAATCAGACACAGGCCTCTGATAAAAACTTACACGGCCAAGGAAACTAAAAAATCATACTTGATTTTGGGATCTAACGATGAAAAAACCTCCCCAACCATTAATGTGTCTAGATAAACACTCTACTAAGTCACTACAAGTGTATAGAAATACACCTATCATTTATAAAAATTACACTTGGTCATAATTCTATCAAGTTGATGATGATGAAGGACCTATTTGAAAACTTCCATATTATCAGAATGATGTTCCTAAGTAATTGATTATATAGAGATTTTATCATTGAACATGAGTATGATCTAGTCTAGGAAATCATAGGATACAATGTTCACAGGTCACATTAACACTGTTGGTTCATTACTGAAAAAATTTACATGACCATGAACTCTAAGTTCCTATACCTACACTCGAATATATTAGTTATGATGTCCCCATCCTTAACCATCATCTAGTGATATACATACATCAATTTGATATTCAATAACCAACTATATCGCATTATATTATCAAATATATCATCTATACTTGGAATGGGGTAATTGTTTCATACACGTTATCTAGTTCAACCACTGGTAGTCTATTCAAAACCTTATACTACCCTTATTTTTGGAGAATAATGTTAGACTACCCCATGATGATACACTAGATCCTATTAAAACCCTCTCAATCAGAACATTAACCTACAACCTCAACACACACAGATTTGTAGAAACTATTCCAAAGGGGTGAATAAAAAAATGATATATCCCTATTTGACAATTTGTTCCTTACTTGATTTCAAATTAATGAGGTAGTTTTGATCCTCTTCTATGATGATGTCATGAAACTCCTCCAAAACCCTGGGAACATCATTTCCCAAAGGTTACATTAAATAATTCTACCAAATAATATAATACATATTTCACATTCCTACCACCCATATGGAAACCTTAAACACTAGAAAATTGTACTCACTAGGCTTCCATATAAAAAACTATCTTCTAAACAAAATCAATAAATTCATTTAAATAATACATCGAATCTATGCCATGTATACCATTTTACTATTTTATCTATATTATGAAGAAATCCCGTAACGACTATTTCTTCCCTATAACCAGTACACATCCCCGAAACATATAATACAATGTGGTATGGCCTGCAACTAGAATGGACAAAATAAGGGGAACTAGAATTATATCAAAATCATATCCCAATTAATGGACCAAATCTATAGATTAAAATAGTGATATAATCCTGAATCAAATGAGAAAAAAAATTAGGGAATTTGATAAACACATTGTACGTAAATATATGTTTGAATGTACATGTTTCAGGACCTCCCTCAGATGCTTCTGAACAAACCCATCTCCACTTCCTCTATGACGACGACATCCATTACCACTATCAATTATAGGACCCTGAGTATGGGTACCATCACAGAGATACCCTCTACTGACTTTATATAAACTCTACTACTAAAAAAATATCGACAATCCTTGCTACTCATAATGGATGTGAAGCAAATGAGGCTACTGCCAATAAGGCGCTTGAATGGCAATCTAATATCATCGTTTGTGAGATATTTGACACAAATCCATGCTTTATGCATTTTCATTTTAGAGTATTCATGAAAACAGGAAGCTCCTGGTAGATTCCTAGAAGCCACTTTCCCCATGAGGAAATGAAATGCTACACTATGATTGGCTCTCCAATGCTCAGAACTTTGCCAGTCCAAACATTTGTGTTGTACTAGCTGAAACACTAAACCTCAAGATTCCATGTTAGAAACATTTTTGGATAACCTCCCAATGAATGAATCCATCCTATGAATAATACCTTTTTATAGACATCAAAATATAAAGGAATCACATATTGGGTTACTTTATATCTGATCGTTGGGTGGATCGTATCATCTATACACCATGCTCTAGGATCCTCATTTGGGAAGGCATCATGACAAAATTGTTGGTGGTCTTTGAACATGACCTCATGCTCCCACTCACAAATCCTTTCCCTACGAAGGTATAGAATATCGTAACATTTTTATCCCTTAATCTTCGATGATATGAATAAATATATAGACATGTTCTTGAATTCATCCCATAAAACATTTGTCTCCATCCATTCAGCAAGATACAAAATCCACACTTTCAAAAAAATTCCCACATCTAATAATCTTGTAGTGGTAGTCAAAAACCACAATCAGATCAAATTAAGAAGAATGAAATCTCACACTCTTCCAACAACCACTTCTTCACCAAAATAGAGAAACTTTCCACTTACATCCCAAATGAACTACCACAAGAATGCATCTAAGGGCTTCTTCCATGCCTCATCCTACTCTGTTGGGTCAATCATCAGATAATCAAATGATTCTGCATGCCGATCCTCAACTACATGAGATTCATATGGAAAATGACCATGATAATACTTAAAAAATCAGGGACAAATACTAATCCCAATATAATGTAATTTCAACCAGTTTGTTTTTAGGAATATTGATTTAATTGCAAAAAATTAACTATAATGCATAAAAATGTCAGAAAATCATGAAGCATGTACCATTCCTAGGTTTCAACCATAAAAATGGTACCACCCCATATGGTCATTAGAAAGCATCATAATCATAAAATCATACTACTGTACCTAATATCATGTTTCCAAGAAGGTCTCCCTATCCTTTGGTAGAAACCATGATCGAATGGAGAAGTTTCTTTACCCAACCTTGCAATCTTCATAGTGTGTAACCCAAAAATTCACCCTATATCTAAACTGAAACCATTGATAAAACAATTTCATGACTCAATTCCTTGAATGATACACCTACTGGTACAATAATAAATGTAAATAGGTTTGGACTCTTAAATACTACCTTGATTAGACCGTGGGATGGCAATAAGACCAAGGGTATAAATAAATCACATAATGAAGGTGTTAACATGGACAATATTATAGGATCAGGAGATAGAATAAATCAAAAACAACTCCATCACATTGTAAAAAAAATTTCAAATTCCATCCCATTATGTGTGAAAAATATAACAAATACTATAAAAACATTGATGTAAAAACCCAAATAAATGTACAATGATAGCAACTCAATGACATTTCCAACCTTCGTTCTAGTAATGTTAAATCGATTTTATGAAAACTTCATGAAATCATAAAATTTATTTGAAATTTACATTGGATAATTAAAAAATTTATAAAATTTACGTTCATTCTCATGGTCTCTTGTGAAATTATGAAAATATCATATTAATGCAGAATTGATAAAACAACAGAAGCCGAATGTACCTAAAAAATTTAGGTATCTAATCTGTACCTCCCCATGATACACTCACTAAATAAATAATCAAAAATGATGACATAGAATCAAATAATATAAATATATGGTTCACCACAACTACCTCCCCACTAATTAAATACTCTCACACCCCAATTTTACTATATTTTACTCCCACTCCTTCAATGCACATATTATCACACATGAATCCATCTCTAATGTTATTCAGGATGCATTATAAACTATTCCAACCTCATGAAGGGTCTAACATATTTTGATAGAATTATTCATCATTATATCATATCCTCAACCAAAGGACCATGTAAATAGGGTATCATTAATGTTCAGTATGTTTACCCCATCTTTTCTCCCACCATCCCTAAACACTACTACATATAAAATCATTATAATCTCAAGGTAATCTCCAAAACAAACACATATGACTGGGTGATATTCGTCACCAATCCATATTATCATCACATATAGTAAAGAATGACCTAGGATGATAGGGTTAATGGCCAGCTACCAAGAAATTTCAGCCATAAGAAATGCATCAGACAATTTATTAAGAAATAAAAAATAAAAAAGTGTAGGAGATGAGGTCAAAAAGAAGAATTTTTTATCCAATAGAAAATAACCTTAAATACCATAGTACAACATATCGTTTTCATAATCATAGTTACCAAAAGTATCCCACTCTGATTGAGACTTATCTTAATTAAAAATAGTGAGGATCTGCATCCACCTTCCATGAAACCTTAGAAGAAGATCTATTAGACACAATCCTATGAATATTAAAATAATTCTTGTGTGGTCTCCCCTTTGAGGGTTAATAGGTGAAACTCCCACTATTAGTCATCTTTTCCCTAGTGCTTAAGATTAAAACCTAGTAATAGGAATGCCCACTACTTCCTGAAACCCTATGAGGCGTACAAACATTCCTCCTTTCAACCTCAGAAATATTTCACCATTTCTAAGATAATTTAGAAGGATGAAAGAGCTTCTTGATTTTTAAATAATTGTCAACATGGAGTTGTGGATCATTCAGATTGGATACAACCATTGAGGGTGGAGTTGATGTCAATCATGAAGACCATTTAGGGGTGTCCTCAACAGAATTAACCTATTTAGCCTAATCATCCCGAGTTGTAGAGGGTCCAATATTCACTTTCAACAGAGACACATCAACTAGTTGTCTTTTACATTCAAATGAGTCACATGGGAATTATATTTCCCAGCATTAAAAACATTATCCACAATAGTAAACCTCCCTTTAGTTTAAACACCATCATAAATGGTTAGATTTGAAAAAGTTGAGTCTTTCCCCTTTGACTTCCTTCGACAAAGATTCACCTAATTACCTATCATCTCACATTCCTCAAATGAAACATTCTTCCAAAATAGCACTGAAGAGTTTCAGGAATCCGTATGTTGGTTGAAGAAAAGAGGGTTTTTCCATACTCAACATCAATTTGGTTATTATCAGATGTTGTAGAACGGTTTACCTTGTCAGTTATATTAGAACTGAGATGGTCCTCCTCCAATATCCTGGAAAAGTGATTAAAACCATACATCCTCAGTTTCCTTGTGAAGAAGAATAAGATTACGAATTCTTATTTCAATATCATGAAAAATAATAGGATTCAAAAAAATTGATTTTATAAAGACAAACCCAAACCATATAAAAGAAATTTACTACACGTGATACATTTATTTCCAAAGACTATTCGTGTAAATGAAGCCATCTAGGGTTCTGAAACAAGGTACCAATGCTCCATTCCCTAATATTCAAGTACTCTAAAGAAAATAGGATGTGAATGAAATCATCAACCACGAGAGACACATTTCTAGTTATAGAAACCCCACAAAAGTGGTGCTCTATGAATGAAATCAGAAAGCTCCCAAGGTTGTGTAGATTTATGTAGAGCAATGCATGCAATCATGGATTTTTTTTCCAATTTCCATTATCTCATAGTATGATACAGATTTGGATTCAACATGAGTTGATGACCCCAAAATAAAAATTCTAATAGGGTAAAAAACCGTGAGAAAAACCAAAGAACCATCTCCATCCAACTTTGGACCTGAAATTGAGTTCTTTATCAAATAAACAAAAGATTATGATCCCGGAAAATTAGATCCTCTGGATAGAAAATTATCCATCAGATCATCTCGCAATGATACATCAGATGACGTCATTGCTACATCATTTTGGCTAGATGGAAACTGAAAATCTCCACTCAATAATGATTAATAAATAGGTATTTGTAACACATATATAAGACTGGTGAGATCTGGAACTCATTTAAGGTAGGTTGAGTCATCTGGATACCCTACAGTTGTAGAGTAGCATACATTAACGGACACCCGTGGTGAAGTGGGAACCACTTCTAGAATAGAATCCTTTGTGATGTATCAATATCAACCAACTCCGCAGCTACATTATTCTATCTAGATGACGAATTGGGAAACACATCCACATAAACTAACATGACAACTCAATATAACATATTTCTCATAAAACATTAACTATTTACAAGAAAAATGAATGTGAATCCAACAAACCTCGATGACCACAGATCACAATCACCATACATAATCCCACATCATATCGTCTGAAAAACAACCAACTCTTTGCTACCCCAAATTCTTCATGACCAAGCCAATCACCACCGTCACCACTATATCTCGAAAGAGTCCTAGAAAACAACAATATACTCACATCATTCACATAAAAACATAACATAAAATTTCAACTTCCACATCATACTGTGATTTCAAGTAAAAGGGTATTCGAATAACATCACGTCTATATCAGACCATGTATTATAACAAAATTAATGTTTTCCAAGTGTAGAAAATTCACTAACCACATAAATTTGTTTATCTATTTTCATCAATGTTGATGTAAAAAAAACAGAAGGGGATTCATAAATTGAAAAATATAAAGTGAAAATATATTTCCAGCCGTAGATATATTATCTTTTGTAAATAAGAATGTTTAATCATATTTGATATATCAAAATAATAGTAAACACGTGTGATTACTCCCTATTAACATTAAATTAAAATTTAGAAAATTTCTTTTCCTCTAATGTTGAAACTTATTATTCTACCAATGGGTGTAAAAAGAATGTAATCCCTTTATATACATGAATAGATAATGAAAACAAGGATTCCCTACCTCAACAATTATTTCTATTTTTATTCAATGATGTATTAGGATGATGAAAAAACCAAATAACCACAACAAAAGAATACCACCTCGATCAACAAAGAACAATGTATCCCCAATAATCTCCCCTTATAGATCCATCCAACCATAAAAATCCCATGAAAAAACATTTTCATATGATGGTAGAGTTGAATAACTAAAATGGTTTAAATGGACGTATCAACATACAATTTCCAACACCTGATCTTCATATTCCAATAATGAAAGACCAAATTCTGGGGGTGAAGGCCTTCATAACATCATCTTGGAGTCATTAATGATTAAATATAAAAGTCTACCGGAACATAGGGAATAAATGGGTTTTGGAATTTATAGGAAAACATGAATATAGATGACTGTGATGAAACAAATACTCTATGGCTCATGGGTACTGACCGAATATTGGACTGTATATTAAATGAAATTACAATTCTACTACATGACTACTGAAAAACAAATCTAACAATCATGTTGAAGTCTATATCACTGATCATATACACTAGTTGATAGAACTTTGTGAAAGGGTATTCGACACACCATATCATTCAAACCCTAAAATGAATGATACCCCACAACACACATACGGTAAAAAATCCCGAAATTGAATGAAATACAAGAATTCCACCTCCAAGGATCTATTCCGCTGTATAAAATCCATGATTTATCCATGCCATGGATTTAGAAAAAATATTACCTTTCAAATTTATTTAAACTCCCATTACTACATAGCATATATATCCATGCTTGAAAATGCTTCCAATGATAAAATTTCATTTACTAGGACACCCTAAACTCTTCGACTCCCTCAAAGCATCCCCAAAACTCTACTATCTCATGAACTCCAATTATGTAACATCTATGGATGTTCAGAACACTATAAAAGATATAAATATATTTAATTAATTAGTTAATATTTTAATATTTTAAACATGTTCAAAATAATAGGGAATTATATTTTAAAAAAACACGGATAATTAAAAATTAACGATGCATTAAAATGCCGCTAAATTATTGATGTTTTTTACTGTGATTTAATTAGAGATATTTTAAAGTGTCACTATCTTAATTATATTTTAAAAATCATAATAATTATAAATTCTTGAATAAAATCCAAATAATTATCATTTAGTAACATGGATGAAATATAAATGATTTAAAACATGTCTAATTAATTGACATTTTATGATGTAAATAAAATAAAATAAAGAGGCATTTTATAATGCTACTAAAAACACAAAAAAATAGTAATAGTTTTATATAAACCTCGATGAAATAATATTTTGGAATATTTTTAGAAACTGTGAATAAAAGATATTCATAAATTAAAATTTATCTTTTTTTTCAAAAAACACAACTAAAAAATTACTACGTAGATGTTTATTGAAGTGAATCTCTAAATTATTGAATCAATGGTGAAGTATATTGAATAATTTAAATAATGGGATATGAGATTAATTTATTTTATATTATATACTATAGAAGTAATGCTTGATAAATTTCATGTTAAAGGGAACTCAACTATGGGTCTCTAGATATAGTCAAATTTTGATTCAATCCATGTTATTGATATTTATGGAGATGTCATATGTCAATAACTTGATTATCAGTGAAGCAAATTGAATCTAGTTTTTTCATCATGTCGATTAAATCCATGGAACAATAAAATAGGAAATTTTTACACACACCCTATATGAATAGACATATGTTTCTCATATTTTATGTGTTTTAATCATTTAGATTAGCTATTACAGAGTATAAGAAACCATAATGCTTTCAGATAGGGGTGGATGTTGACAACTAGTGATGTACAGATCCTTAAGAGGACCACCCATAGTATATCAGAATTATTGATGTCTCATAAAGAGATTTATGTTATGTTCCCAGTGTTTAGTTACATATGATTGTTAAATTACATAATTTTTCCATGTTCTCAAACTATTAATTTTTCATTAGTTTCATTGTATTATGGTTATTTGTATATATATGAGTAGGTTCTTTATAATTCAATGTATATATTCGTAATTTATGAAGGATGTTGGTGTATCATATAATTATACTAGTTTTTTAGAGGTAATACCTCACATGTTCATGTGAATACCACAACACTAGTAATTACCCTTAGCCTTGTAATGGTGGCAATATGGAAGTTACATACCCGTACAGCGATATTACTCAAAACTATATCTACACCTTCTTTTCACATATAATTGTATTATGATATTAATAATTTAAAATTAAATATGACTAGTTTTATAGTAACTGATGATATATATATGGTTAGGAATTATGGATGGTAGTTATTGTTCTTGAACTACATACCATGATTTTCGTGTGTATCCAATTTCCATTGATGGTCTAAAAAATCGGATTTCACTTTAAGTTTTTTCAATATTTTTTATTTTAACCATAAAATTTGTTAATTATATTGACACATTTATTCAAAATCATAGATAGAATCCTAATTTTATTAAACACATTTCATTTTTAATCAATACATGAATTTGAAATTATTTTTCATTTTCTATTTACATGATTTATGATGATTATCGATTGATCTTGTAATTATGCATAGTTAATCAAGACTAAAATATTTCTACCCTATCATTTTATTATATCCTCATTTTGGTAACAATCATTTTTTATTTTTAGTGACATGATGGATTTCATGTGTTTATCTAATGGGTGAATTGAGATATCATTATGTAATGATAATACATGTTTTGTAACAATATATAAAAAATTTAAATCATATTGTAATTAAATATAAATAATATACCTTATATATCTCACATTAGTAATTTTTAAATGTATTTATTAATAAGAAGAATATTTTTTTCATTAAATTATTTGTATAATGTATTATTTTTTGTCGGAATATTCAAATTATAAGAATAGTTGGTTTAAAAAATGAAATATAAAATATAAATAATTTCACATAATCTATGATATTTGAACTATTAAATATATAATAAATATGTGACATCTATATTTACTCCCCACACGAATTATAATAATTCATCTAACGTAATTTGAAACTGCCACTTTTTATATATGTTACAATATGGTTGAAATTGATAGAATTCCCATTATTAGTCACCATGTGACTAAGAATTTCTTCAATATATAGAAAACTAATATTATATTTACTTATATATGTAATTTAAAAAATATTCCTCTATTTATATGTGAGTTTTTATTTCCCCATAATAATTTACCATTTTATTTAATAGATCACGATTTTTATTATTATTTGAATTAATTATTTATAATTTATTTTGATTATATTAGACATATTAATTTTAATTTTTTTCAATAAAAGTGATGAAATATTGAAATATATTGGATAGGTTTATAAAATATACCTCTCATGATTATTTTTTTATTTAATGTAGGAAATATTTATTTTTTGGATCACATACCATACGGTGTCATTTCATGAATTTTCCTATATATAGGAGAATTAATTATCCTTTGGATATGAAAGACATGCAATTATAGTCTATTGATTTTAAAGGTTGTCATATATTTTTTATAGAACACTATTATAACCTAAGTCAAAATATTTTTTATATTCTATCAACTAAAAATAAAGGCATTATCATCAATAGAAATTTTCGTCATCAGTGCTAAATATGCACTACTGTCTTCGGCGTATTAAAAATTTTATAGATTTTACCATATATAAAACAAATCTTAATTAAATATCCCTCAATAGGTGATATGAATATTAAATTTAATCTTGTCCATTTTTAGTTGGTTATTATCACTAATAATGGGGTCCCTTTATCAATTCATTTTAACATTAATAAAATCTATCCTATAGTATTACACTATGTAATGTTATATGATAATACAATAAAATATTATTTAATTCAAATTTCACTTATATAACAATACATTAAAATATATTCTACAATAATTTTAAAAATATGAAACTTTTTTTATGTTAAATTACATTGGTTGAAACAATTTATCAAAAACATCAACAAATCCAAAAACATTTTTTTGTTTCGTTTAGACTCGGTCTCAAAATGGCCTAATCATGATACCATTTTCTAATAAAAATGAACCATATCAAAAAAGAGTTTACGTATATAATTTTTTAATACTATAAAAAAATAAATAAAACATAAATATGATAGAATTAGAAGTAAAACTTCACTATTAAACTGAAAAAATAGTCTTTTAGTTATAACGGGCACACCATTTCCTAGATAATCATGTGGTCGATTAAGATAATTTATAAATGATTTTTGGAGAATTTTCTAATATTTCCAAATAATATGACCATGTTTTCTTAGTTTTGAGTATATAATTCATGTTTTCAGCTAAAATATCAATTTTTTTAAAAAAATATGCACATTTAGTCACATTTGTATCACCATGTGAATAATTGATTTGCGGATGATTGGTAATCATCCAAAATGATTTATTGAAATTTATCCTAAAGTATAAAGATAATACATGTATGTTTTATTTTTTTTAAGTTAGTGAAACATGTTCATAACTAAAATGTCTTTTTTAATCATAAAACACACATTCTGTGTCATAATTGTCGCATCATATATTTTATTGATGGGTTTATAATACCTGCACATCACAAATGACTTCTATAGAATTTTCATAAAGTATCGACACCATATGATAATGTTTTTGTAATTTTATATAACTGAAAAATGTTTTTAACTAAAATGAAACTTAAACTAAAAACATAGATTAAATGGAATACTAGTCACATCATGTATCAGATACAGGTATAGGTGATGCATTAATTTCAAAAACAAATTACAAATCATTATCCAAATATAGAATAACAATTTGAATTTTTCTCTCTCTTATTAGTGAGAAACACAACTTTTGAACTAAAATATTAATTTTAAATAAAAATAATCAATTTTAATTTATTTGGATAGATTCTGTGCCTAATTTATGTGTGGCTGATTCTTAGACAAAAAATCCAAATATAGATCACTTTAAAAAATAATCACATTTGAGATTGATTTCATGGTTTTTAGTGAGTGACATTTTTTAATCAAAAATATAATTTTTAATATGAAAACAAGCACATTTATCCACAACATTAACATAATGTATTAGATTAATATGACTCTAATTTCAACTCATAATAATTGAAATATTGGAAGATTTTCAAAAATTTACAGACAATAATTCCATTTTTCTACGTGTTCATTTTAAGGAAATTTTTTACAAAAATGAAATCATTAAACCTAATACACACACTTTGATTCATACATGTCACACTGTGTATCATAGTGATCTTCTGTTGAATCATATATGTCAAACATGACTTATGGAATATTCAACTAAATTATTAGGAACATGTGGGTATGGATTCTCAGTTTCCCGTGAGTCACACATCTATTTAACTAACATGTAAATCATTACCTAGAAACGCATATTTCATGTCACTTAGAAACATGTATCTAATTGAGGTATGACTAATTCCAAAACATCACAGATGTTTTATTGATCATTTTATTGAGTTATCAATATAATCTGAAATTTTTTTATTAATCTTGAATATATCACCTACATTTTGAAAAAAAATAAAAAATTTACAAAATATATGAATTTTGAGACAAAATATCCACCCAATGTGTTTGATTGATTTTTAGTTGATTCATACACAGTAAAAATGAAATATATTGAATATTAATATATCTTCAACACAATCCATTTTTTAGTTTTTTTAGTGAATGACCAATTTTTTTAACAAAAATTAATTTCTAAATTGAAAACATGAATTTTGAGCCATACCAAGAATATCATGTATCATATTGACAGGTGGATAATTCCTACTCATCAAAAAATAAATATGGATAATTTTTTGTAAATAATCAATAAATATTAATTGTTTTTTCTTGGTTTTTAGTGAGTGGCATGTTTTGAAATAAAATTGTAGTTTAAAATGATTACATGAAATTTATTTATACTGTTCACACCTTGTATCATATTGACATGGGACATATTGGTAAACATAAAAAATAACTAATTGGTAATTTTACTAATGATTAAAATCAATATTAATTTTTTCACTTAGTTTTCCATGAGTGACACAAATTATTAAAAAATATAACTTCTAAAATAAAAATAGGCAATTCAAACTGTATAGGTCACACTATGTATCGAGATGAGGTGAGGATGTTTTCTATTTCTCAAAAATTGAAATATTGATCATTATATTAAATTATATAAAAATTATGAATTTTTATGATTATTTTTTAGTTATTAACACATCATTGAACTATATTGTCAATTGAAAATAAAAATATCATCTTTCAGTCATAATAACAACATCGTGTGTCTCACTGATGTCTACAAGAGTCATACAAGTCTATAATGAATAATGGATCATTATAAAAAATATAAGGAAATTATATTCTTATTTTTTATTTTTAAGTGTGCAGAACAATATTTTTTATGATTTCCATTTTTAAACTGGTAATATGCACGTTGAGTCACCTTCTAATTCTTATAATTTTTCAATTTATCAATCCATATTATTACTAATGAAAAAAGTCCCACCCTTTTTTATTATTTTTTAGCACTGATAACAAAAAAATGTAGAATAAAACCTAATTTGTAGAAATGTCATTTTCAAACATTCTTAGTGCATATAGTTAATTTTGTGATGATATTTATTAATAATATGATCGAAAATAACGGATTATAAAATTTATAATGATAAAAATGGATTTAATAATTACACTTTTACATTCATTATACATGGTTGAATGGTTTTCATAATACACGGGGGAAAAAATTCCCAAATTGGTTTTCTTAATATTTATTTTATTTTTTAGGTTATGGAAAAATTTATTTGGGAAATAGACTTCAGAAAAATATTATTTTTTAATGATTTCAGTCTTCATGGGATTCAAAAGCATTAATCTATTTCAATTTTTTTAAAAAAAAATCCATCACATTCTTTTGTGAAATATATATATGACAAATTTTAAACATTATTTTAAATAATTTAAATTTATTTTCTTTTAAAATCATTAAATGAATCTAAATATTAAACTATAAATATCTTATATAGATCTTTTTTGTATGGGTGGAGTCCCAAAAATAAAAAGAAAATTTTCCATATCATATTTAGTTTTCAATTTTTTAGTGCTAGAATTGTAATATATTATTAATAACAAATTAATTATTTTTATTAAAAAAATACATTTATAAATTGATAAAAATTAAATTCATTTAATATATGTAATAATTGAAAATATATCAAATAAAAAGTGATAATATAATTCATATAATTAATGATATGTTAGGAAACAATTAATAATTAATGAAATAAATACTTATTAATTATTTTACATTCAGTTAATAATATAATTTATCAATATATATTTAGGGTCAATAAATAATATAATTGATAACTGTTAATATAATAAAAAAATTGGGGGCACGACTATGTTGAGGGAATACCCCACACCACTAGGATTAGGATGAGAAGCAGATGACCCCCGATTGATTTTAGGGGTTCTGGTGATTCGAGCCCAACACCACAAGGTGTGGGTTATTCAGCCAATAATCCAACCTACCTCTCATGCCCAATGATGAGGGTGATGGTAGTCAGCCAGTGTCAACTGAAATCTACTTGAAGAGGATCCCGAACGACAATGGGGAATATGATGATTAATAATATATGTTATACATATTTAATAATTAGTTGTAATTAATTGAAAATAAAAATAAAAATTCTAAAAAACAATTTTTTAATATAAATAATAATGTAAATAATAATTAATAATATAATTTTAATTTAAAATTTAAATTTTATTTATTATTATGACTAAAACTATTTAATAATGTAGAAAATAATGTGTAATTATACAATTTAAATTCAATAATACATTTTATAATGTTAATTATTATTATAAATTTTATTATTTATAACATCATTTATATTAATTACCAATATAAATAATAATTTATGATATAAAAAACAAAACATCAATAATTATGTAATTAATTATATTCACTATTATTGTATAGAAACTAGAAATTTCTATGAAATTTATTATCAATTATAAAATATATTATTAATTTTTGACAATTTTATTAATAATAATGTTTATATTTAATTATTAATTATAATCACATTACTAATAAGTAGATATGTTATATTTTCCTAATTGTATTGTTCCTTATTTTTAATTATATTAATGATATTATTAATTTTCTTCATTTATATTATTAATTATTATATATATTATATATATTTCATTTTGGTTAAATATATCATTCATTATCCTTTTTTATTTATGTATTATTATTAATAATATATTTTTATTCTTCTTATGTTGAAAATTGAATTCAAAACCCCACAAAGAAAATCATTCAGTGACATGAATAGAATTTACCTTATAAAATCGACATAATAGTTTGACATTCAATTATATTTTTGGGTAAATTTATGTTAGTATTTATAAATAAATATATATAATGAAATGTATAATAAATTAAGAACCTCAGTTTTTCAATAAAAAGAACATTTTATTTTTATATAATCAAAAACAAATTTGATCCATTTTAGTATATAAAATGAAATGAAACTAAAAGAATAAAAATTTTAGAATTTTTCCTATATAGAACCACACTATTAATAGCTATAATTTAATTTTAAATTTCATCATTATTATTGTCTACTATAGCTGTAATGACTCACAATTGTTCAAAACTCAATGGGATATCTTTGACTGATCAATGAATAGAGGAAGCCACTCCTCCTTCATCGTCAATTTTCAATCCCTTGTCTCACGAGTGTCCATTATATGATTTCAAAATTCTAAAAAAATGTAATATACTTCCCACATCAACTATTTTCCTAAGAATCAATAATTTGAATAGGTCATTAGACTAAAAAAATATCATTTTCAAAATCTGTATCTTCTTAGTCAGTAACATAAGAAGGATAAATAAGGTATGTCTTACGTTGAGACACAAGGAATCTGTCATGGTTAAAAGTTAATTGAGATGGAAGAGATCACTAATAATCCACCTTTCTAATATTCTTATTGACCTTTAATGGTTACACATATATTGTAGAATATTTCTATTTATTCCCATCATGAATGTTATCCAATTGAGGTGAAACCTTCAATAACACATGGCAACCTATCGAATAATCTATAGGGTGGAAACATAGATTCAAATATGATTTATCCCAATAGTGATCCATCACCATTAGTCTATGATTGATAAAAAAATCATCGATGTTTTTTTCAATAAATCTTGTCCTCATAAGAAAAAAATCACCGACCTCATAAAAAATGAAGGAGACTAACATATTCGATGATAAAAATCCTGAAGGACTCCATTATAATGAAATAATGGAAAATTGTATAGAAGGTTACTCATCCAAACCTGAATATCTACCAAAATATCATCTAATTATCATAACATAATAACAAACACTATATTCCAATTTTTGAATTATTCATTGCATCTATTTGTTTGATTATGGATGGTATATTGTGCCAAATTTAGCTTGGGAAACCATTGCATCAAAGTGGTTATTCCGAAAACTAGAGGTAAACAATGGGTATTATATTTGAAATTATTATAGATACAACCCCATGAAATTTCACAGTATCTTGAACGTACAAAATTTCCAAATATAACACATTAGTTTTGTATCAAATCAGAGTAAAATGAGATGAATTCGTCAGTCTATTATTCATCACCCATATAGCATTCTTCCCTCAAGGATTATGGGGTATCCCACTGATGAAATCCATCAGTATATCAACCTATATATAGACTAGAAATAGGATTTGATGACATATGATAGATTAATTTTGGGGTTTCCCCTTAATAAGATGATATTTATGGGAGATATTAACATAATCAACATGTTATTTTTCAAAAATAGAAAATAAAACTCACACTTAATATTATATTATAACTTCATTGAATGATAATGAAAAGCACAGAAGTAACAATAGAAGAATCCCATAAAATACTTCCTCATAGATGATGAAATTAAAATCTAGTTTCATGAACAACGAATCCATATATGGAGAGATACTATTAATAAATTGAATCTACGCCAAATAATGTGTTCAAAATTCTTATGAATGATTTTTCCTACTATTTGTGCTAAAGAATTTAGTCTGGAATATGTGTTATCAATAAAATAATTGTTATAATAACAAAAATAGCTTCCTCCATCACATCTAGGTGAATCATAGCATTGAAAACCATTATATTCAATTCACCTTCTAATTTTTCAGATATGGAGATGTTAACATTATACAAAGAGGAATTTAATTAGTATTTCCACTAACTAAGGTATAAGAAATGTTAATGTTGAATAATTTAATATACTCCATCCATCACCTCTATCTAACATTTAGGTCCTTATAATAAAATATGCAACATAAAATCATAATGTTATAATAAAAATTGAACTATTTTCCAATGAGATTATGTTTTATATTACTAAAGGAATGCATAACTATTTTATGTTCGAAATAAATGGAATAGTCATTCGTCCAATTTTTCCAAAGATAATGAGATGAACATTATCCTAAATGATATTTTTTAATAAAAATATAATTTATAGAGGTACTAGAGAATCAAAAAATACCCCACAACTCTTCCCCACTTTTAATAAAATCAAGATATTTTTTTATGTTAAATGAATCTTTAGTTCATCAATGGAATTCCATAAACCATCATAGAATATTAATTTAACTCCTTTCGTAGTAACTGTAGTAAATAAAGATGAAATATCTAGGATGTCCTTTACAAACTACTAATAATATTCTACAAAAACCAATAATATTAAAATATCAATGACATTTCAGGGATCCTCCCATCAGAAGATATATTTTACCTTTTCATGATCAACAAACATGTCATGTTACAATACACCATATACTAAAAACATTACTTCTTGAATAAAAAAGTAAAATTTAAATAAATTATCATAGAGTAAGTGATCTATCCATATTCCCAGAATGGATTTTACTTAATTCTCATGTAATTATTAGGTTATAGAATATACTAGATTTTTTTTTGAATAGAGATGAAATGATATAAACAAATTAGGTGAAAATATGACTAATCATGAACATAAAAACATATAGAGCATTATTGAAACCAAATAATATCATATGATGTTAAAATATTTCATAAATACTCTTGAATGTTATCATTGGAATATCATAATTATTATCTCTATAATGATGATATCCAGACCATAATATAATTATTGAGAACCACTATCGCCTCTTCAATTGAATAAATAATTATTTTATATATGGAAAATGATACATTTTATAAATCATTACTTAGTTGATGTTTTGGTAATTGATGTAGAAACGAAGATTCCCATCAGCCTTCACAGAGAAATGAATAGGGGCTAGCAGAGGTGGTACACTAAGATAAATATAGAATGAAGCTTTTAATTCATCCCATTTGAATCTTAAATTTTATAAATTATCAAAGAAAAATATTATTTTAATGAAGGGATATTAGTTGATTTTCCATCACCAAATAAATCTAAAACGAAAATTTCTTCTCTATATGTAGACCAGATAATTTCAGTGGCAAGAAAACATGAAATTCAGTAACCAATAAATGAAGATCACAATGCACAATTTCATCCTTATGTTCAAATGGGAATGATAAAATAAATTAACTATGATCCAATAGAGGAGGAACTTCTAAACTTGTCCTTGAATTCCTCTCTCTTAAAACAGCCATGTTCTCTCATCATAGGCTTTAAAAGCCACAAAACAATTATAACATTCAATATCTATTTTAGAGGAAACTAAAAAGTCTATCATGATTTAACATCAAAGAGATCATCATCAGGAACCATAAAATCAAAAACATGATAGAATTTGGATATCAAATGAGTATATAAGGGAAATTGAGAACCCCTCTCATCCTCCAATACATGTGCCATCGATAATTCAAATTTTTTATTGATAATGAAAGGAACAATATACCATAATAAAAGAGGTTGTAACGGGGGTCTAAAATGATGCAGCCCGATATCATCCCCCTGCAAAAAATTATTACACTCCCAGGGTAAAGCTCCCAAACTAGAAAACACAATCAACGGATCCTCCAGACTACCTCCTCTAGAAAGTGCATCTGTTATAATGTTAGCCTCCCTTTTCACATGGTGGACCAAGAAAACTCATCTAAGCTCCAAGATGCAACTGTGGACTAAATAAATTATATGCCAATGAGGATCCACCTATCCGTTAATAGCTCTTACAGATATTTCAGAATCTGACTCCACCTTAGAGCATATCAAATCGAAGCCTTTGCAGAGCACAATGCCTATTTTAATAGCATTTAATTCCACACCAAATGAATTCCCCATCCCATAAAAACAGATGAAGGCGAATAGTACAGAGCTGTACTCATCGCAAAAAATCCCACCCCCACGCATTTGACCATTTATGCAGGAGCCATCCACATTAAGCTTATATCTGAGCATCGGTGGATCGCATCCAATTGAGCTTCCCTGTGATCTATTCAGGTCAAGAGTCCAGCTAAGTAACATGCATATTATATAAGACTGTTGTTCGCATTTCACCATAGAACCCAGATCGTGAACCAGAACCTTCATTATAACTTGGAGGAATGTAGCCCAGGGATACACCTCTGTCCTCGCCTTTTTCCAAGACTACCATAATGTCTAGAAAATGGTGATCACATTAATGTTACTTCTCTTGAATTCTATATCTTGATTTTCTACACCCATAAACCAGCTAGCGATGAAATCCTATGTTGAAGAGAAAACAACATTGGAACACCCCCAGCTACCCATAAGAGACAACAAATAATTGGCCCATTCACTTTTGATGAATAGAAGGAAGACTGATTCAGCCTGCATATTAGTACAACAAAATCATTGTGAGGCCATGGAGATTACTCTCCAATGGAAATTATCTTCTGTTGGAAAGGTGTTATTCCGGGATCACCATACCAGAAAAATAAACATTGTATGAGCTTTTTTGCACTCGATCCAAGCCACACACTCATCACGAACCCCTGCCTGATGGATTAGTGTCCTGTAATCTTGCCCGCTGAAAAAACCATAACCAGAACCTGTAAAACAGACCCAGTCAACCTCCTCATTTAACAAATTTCCCAGTAAATGACCCTCTCCCCACATGTAAAATAGAATCCAAAAATCTGGGAAATTGAGAAGCCTCCTTGATTATCATATTTGGAACTGAACAACACAGAAAAAATAGCTTCTCCCCAAACCAATTGTCATGCCATAAATTGATCTCTCATCTCCCTACCACCCATCATAAATTGTCCTGAAGGATCTCTAGATGATGCAACACAGTCTTCGCCAGACTGGATAGTTTCATCTTGTCCCACATCTCCCAGCGTTGTATATATTTATTTCTGAGGACTTTCTCTACACCTAATCGTCAACCATAAAATCCAATGCCATGCGAGCCTGCATGGACTATATTGTTAAGGATATGTCCCTGAGACCGACTCCTCCCTCCTCGATTGGTTTTCCCATATGATTCCATGAATCCCAATGAGCCCGGCCCTTGGAATTGGTGTCCCATAAGAATCAATTCATAGTCTTTTCCATCAAATAAATAGTACCTTTTGGATGAGAAATCACAGACATTACATGCATTATAATTGAGGAAAGCACGTTGTTTATCAAAGTGACCCATCCTCCAAAGGAATGAAATATGCTCTTCCAACATCGAATCCTTCCAAAAATTTTGTTTATGAGATCCTAAAATAAGGATCTTTTAACACACACCATATAAATATATGCCCCAAGGTATATCAATGTAAATTTATTTCTCTGAATTCCCAGAATATTCTGAATATCCCCAGCTCCCCTTCTTGAACATTTATATGAAATGAAAAAAATGATCTTCCTCGCATTGAGACGCTATACACTTAATCAACAATAGATATCCAAAATTACCATAAGATACAAAATGTAAGATCTCCTGCCATTCATGAAAATCCAAACATCATCGTCAATCATAAGATGTGAAAAGGATCCAACTGAGGCATTGGTGTGATAAGGGAGTATCCTTCATTCCTGTATGCCTCTGTGTATGTTCTGTGAAAGGGAGTCTTGAGAAATAATAAAAATTATGGGTGACAATGGGTCCCCCTGTCTCACTCCCCACACACTGTTAAAGTAACCATATACCATACCCATAAGAGAGATAGACAACCATGGCGATGAATAGAAACAAAAGCATAGGACACCCACCCATTCAGAAAAACCAATACCTCTCATGACCTGAATAATAATGCTCTAATTAATTTTTTTTTCATATGACGTGTCCATATCCACTTGAATGATGACGTTGGAACCAATAACCATTTTATTAAGATCTTCCACAAACTCCTTTGCAATTCCACTCTCCCCATGTATGCCCCTTCTATTGATAAAATCATGTTGTTCCTGAGAAATCACTTTCGATATTATCTTACACAATATCTCAGCCAGCATACTTGCCAAAATCTAGTAAGAAACGTTAAAAAAGAAATTGGGTCTAAAGTGATCAATAGAATAAGGATCTTTTATTTTTGGTAAAAAAAATCTCTGGAAGAACATGAGCTTGTGTTCATGGATCCTCCCCTAAAGAAATCTTGGATGGCTTTAGTTACATAAACCCCCACAAAATCCTATTCCACCACAAAGAAGATCCCTGAAAAACCATCTGGACCAGGTGCGCTGTCTATGTGCATACTATAGACAGTTCCCCAAACCTCATCACCTTTTGGAGTGCCCATGAGGGTGTTATTATCCTCCGCCTCAAGGATGCTAGGGATAGATCCCATGAAAGCCCCTTTCTCTTCCACTAAAACACCACTTAACCAGTCTCCTCGTATATCACCTGCAAGTAATGTCTCAAAATATTCAAAGGCCAACCGATCTGCTATATTGACATAAGAAGTGCAGGATCCATCATCATGTTTAATGTTGAGTTTCATATTCTGCCACTCCTTCAAACAAGCATGTAAGGAAGCAGTATTGCAGTCACCCTCTTTAATCCATATAACTCTAGAGAGTAGCCTATAATCTCTTTTGATCACCAGTACCCTCTCATCCAGGAAGCTAAGTTTATCACATAACCTAATGAAAATTCCCTCATCCCAACTCCACTGAAGTTGGTCCTCCAAATTATCAATTTCCATCTAAATAGAATCCACAGAACTATCCTCAATTGTGTTACTAGAAATCTAGTGAGAAATATCTGACTTAAGCCGCTTCAACCGCTCAATAAGCCCTATCCAAGCCCTCCCTTCAATATCACGTTCCCATGAGTTCCGCATCATTTTAAGAAAACGATCCACACTGTGACATTTGGATGAATACATGAAGGGTTTGAGCTCCTGGCTCCCACGTTTGAGCTCAACTAGTAGTGGGGTGTGATATGAAAAAGAACGGGATAAGTGTGTAACAGTGGAAAGAGAAAAGGAGTCTAACCCATGTATGTTGGAAAGGCATCTTTCCAGCCGACCCCAAATGCGCCTAGTCCCTTTGCGATTATTACAGTAGGTATATTTAAACCTGTTGAAGCCCAAATACAACAGTCCCTTACTAGACATGAAGTTCTTCAAGTCAAGAATATCGTTGACAAAACTCTCTAAACCATATATCTTTTATGAGACATCAGCAATCACATTAAAATCCCCACCAATAAACCAAGGTAATCCCAATGGATCAAAAGATTCCAGATACTCCCACAGTTCCCTTCATTCCTGTATGTTATTGCTAGCATAAATGAAAGAGAAACAAATTTCAATTACTTTGAACCCAATCTTCACCATTATACACTGATTTGATTCCTGCATAAAATCCACCTGAATGTTCTGTTTCCAAAATAGATAGATGTTCTTATTCATGGGGTGGTTATGAAAGAACTGACCAAAACCCATATTATTCCAAAAAAAATTGATTTTACCAATATCTTGTTTATGTTCCATAATCAACGATAATGAAACAACATATTTCCATGACTCAGAAGCCAATAATACACACATTGCCTATACTCCCAGCCCCCGAGCATTCCAAATAATCAAAGAAACCATTAGCAGATATAGATTTTGTCCATTATTCCATTGATACCTTTATTGAGGAAAAATAATGTTCTACATCACTCATCTTTGGATATCGACCGTGTAACCAGCCTTAAAGCTCCTGTCAAAAGAGATCCTTTATTTGGTATAAGAATCTTCTTCTTCAGGGGGGCTATCTGCTTCTTCCAGCAATGAAATCATGTTTCTCATAGGATAACAAGAAGCTGTTGAATCTGTTTCCACCTGATGAAAATCATTCAAAACCAACCGAGAAGGTGACCTACGTGATATGATGAATTCATTTGCCACCCCATCAGGTAAAGTCCCCCATGAAGGATTGCTGCTTTTCTCTTTCGAGTGTCCCACATTGGCCTATAGGGGAGATTGAATAAATCCAATGCAAAGAGAACAAGGTATAGAAATACCTGTATAAGGTGACAATAATCCCCTGGGTATGCCTGTAACCCCGTAAGCCAGTAAAAGGTTGATTCTTCTAGAGTGGAGGGATGACACCATTGACCGAGGCTGGTCCATCAAATCTGCATCCAAAAATTCCATCTCCACACCATTTGGCTACATCGGTAAAAAATTAGATAGTACCCCACATAGTTCCATGGTACACATACTATTCGACTATAGACTCTTCCATTTTGTGTAGCGTATTCATTCTAGAGTCATGTGACTAGAACCACATTGTCTTTGAAGAATCTACCTTCACCATTGATCTTTTATGTGTTGATGATGTTGTATAATAATTACGAGTTTAAAATATTGACAAATTATCTATATGTGACTTCATAGTCCATACGAGTTATTGATTTAAGGGGTTGTATGATATGAATGACAGATGTACCAAGTCATTCAATAATATTAGGAATTAATAGGTTTAATTATAAATACATGAGAAGGTTTTTTATTTGTATTCTACTAGGGTCCCCAGAAGAAACCTATAAAAGTCACATTCCAATTCTACTTCAATTCATAGAATCCACCAAAACAACCACTAAGATAAAGTGGAATCCCAATTAGTAGTGACATGCCATCAATTTTAATTCCTACAATTTCGCATTTTTTTCACAACAATAGATTATGATGTAATATTATTTATAATAAATTGAGATCGATTATCTAGTAAAAAAAATTATCCAATAATATTTCAACTTATCATTTGATACAATATCATGTGAGTAATCTAATATTTTCAGTGAAGTGGTTTTCATATTAAATTATAATCAGACCACATTCTTGAAGGGTGAGAAGCTCCATGGAATTATAAATAATTAACTTTTCTAGGAATGAAGACTTGGAAAAGGTGGTCATAAGGAAATTCCACTCAATGCCATAATATTTTTTTGTTCAGAACCATTTTTTCCAACAATCTATTACAAGGGCCATAAGATCATTATGGTGGTACATTTATCTTTGAAAATTATCTATTTTTTCCATGTTGTTTAAAATATTATCGACCTTTTATAATGAGTCCTCTGAATATTTCATTCCATTGACATATTTTGATTTTTGGTGGAGAAAAATAAGGTTTTAGTTTTTGACACCTCTAGTACCAGGATGTACATTCCTAACATGAACATGGTCAGTGATAACACCCTGCACCATATCATGGACATATCATACTAATAATCAAACATTATTTTGGTTTAATAGAGGGTTCACTATAGTAAAATCACCCACAGGGCCCTCTTGAGGTATTCTAGGATGCATTTAATTGTTCATGGTTCTACATCAATTAAATAAGGGAGACCATCAAACATGAAATAATTCAGATATTGAACTAAGATAATATAAGAAGAGAATCAAGAATATATTAAAACATAAAATGAAATACACACATCCTAATATCCATTGGTAACATGAGTATTGTTTTGATAATATCTATCAAATAACACACTCATAATCAACCTCTTAACTTCAAAAAATACCATCTATAGTTCACTATATTATCACAATACATAAATACTATAGCTAAATTAACCACCATTTCATACTACTTTTCCACAAACAAGGTTATTCTTCAACCCAATACTCGATTCGGTTCATTGCATGTCCCAAAGGTAATTCATATTCCCTAAAGGATTGAAATGATCACCTTGGCATCAATAACTACCTTTGGGACTGATTTTTCCAAAAATAACAAAAATCAATGAATTTAATATACATAATAAATAATACATGTTAGTACGATGTAAAAATTCAGAATACAATGTGCATTAATAAAATATATGTGCAAATCCTATTGTGAAAACCATATGTACCTGTGAACAATAACAACCCATATGTATGTAATATGAGTGTAATAATACAACCATGTCACCACAAAAATACCACACCCCATAAACCCGAATACTATTCACCACCAAAGGGATCCTTTCTATTACATACATTTGTTAAAAATACATAAAATAAAACAATGGTATGTGCTAGGTATGTATGAAAAAATAAAACCTTAGGTTTTATCCACGTGTTTCAAAAGTATTATTTATAATGTAAAAAATTATATTCATTTAAAAAATTACAATAAATAAAATTTAAATTTCCATAATTTTGAATAAATAATATAAATCTAATATTTTATAATAGTTTATAAACAATTGATAAACAAACCACATCTCAAATAATTTATAAATAATTCAATCCTGAAGGATCACTATAAAATCAAGTCATATGGTAGGTTACATCTAGGATATTTATGATCATTAAAAATTCCTGATCAAATTAGTAATTGTTCATAAATTTTGAGAATACATGCCATGTGATGAGATAACATATTGATACATGAACCCTTAACATATTAAATTTTTGTTAGAGTTGATGTGAAAATCCATTATATATATAAAAAACCATCCTCTAGTGATTTTCTCAAACCATACACACTCGATGTACAGCCGGTTCATATGATTAAAATCCCACACATGGATGCATGTTGATGTACCCAAGAGAATTCATATATATGAAACTAATAGTATGTTGTGTTTTTTAAAATCCACATTTCATTAATTAATTAGTTTTCATGAAACTAAACCTTATTCATATAAGGGGATTCATTATTGAACGTGAAATAGTCCATTTGTGTTTTATAACATTTTGGGATTCAAAACTCATAGAAATGGTAATGTTTCAAAAATGTAATTTTATCCGAATTAGTGAAAAAATTTTATGAATTGAAGAGTTTTAAGAAATTTTTGAAATTAGATGAAATAAAGAAAATTAAAAAGGTTTATGAAATATAATTGTTTCGATTTCTTGAAAAAAATGTTATCACTAGTGAATTGTAAGTGCTTCTTTTCAGGTTGTGATATATTTTCCATAAATATGTGATTCTTCATAAAAGAGTGATGTTCACATAAAAATTTTATGATTCTCATAAATTAAGATACATATGTTTTTAGAGGGGTTTTTGTTAATTGTTTTTTATTAAAAATTATTATTTCATTAATCAAGAACATTACACGAACATGGATTTTGTGAAAAAAATGGTGGAGAAAAAAATTGTGAAAATGGATATGATGGAAGCGGATTTAATGAAATTTACATGTTTCCCAGAATACATAATTTTATTGAATTTTGTGAGTTTTATGAATGTTAAACTTTTTGTACACAATTAATGGGTTTCATGAAATATTGAGTTTTTTGAAAGGAAAATACTCGAACATACATGAAAATTGATTTTTTTCAATGTATTGAAGCATAATAATTTTTTCTCAGTTATTAAAGAACATTATCTTCATATTCTCAAATATATAGGTGAAAATAAAGATGACAATAAATAAATACATCACCATAATTAGTACGAAATTATTAGTCGATGGAAGAGGGAGGGAGTTTTCTAACCCCAAATTTATTTTAGAAGTAGTGAGTGTATAATACATATATTTTGAACAAATAATTTCATTCCACTTCATCTAGTGAATATTAGTGTATTTTGGTTTGATTGATATATTGTTAGCGTATTCTCAATTCACAATCCCTTATTGGTGAACCAAGTAAATCAAATGTGTTTAGTTTCAGTTTATATATTAATGTGTTAGGTGATTGATTTAATTATTTAGATATATTATAGTAGTTCATACTAATGTGGAGAAAAATATCAACCTAATTCCAAAAATAGATTACACCTTGATTCACCTCTCCCCTCTTAGGGTGTTCATGTGTATAATATGTGGAATGATATTGATTAGGTTGTTTGTGTTGATTTTATATACTTATTTTTCTATGATTAATAATTCGTTAAACATAACGTGAGATACCGTATTTTATGGAATAATACTCTAGATTTGGAGGAACTAAATGAGATCTAATCTGTAATATCATGGGATATATGTTCAATTTTATATAGTTTATTAGATTCCTGTTAGTGGTGAAACATGACTGTCCATGAAAAAAAACAAATAGAAAACTACTTAATAGTGATTAAAAAGATCAAAATGTAGTTACTTCAGCAATGCCTGATCAAATATATTTAAAGGTTATGGGTTTCATAGAGACATGTCCATGTGTAGAGAAATTGGAAAATATATATGATGAGGATAACAATGTGATGGATGAAAAAGTCAATGTTCTTCACAGTAAGTATTTTAATCTAAAAATTAATCCTAATGAGGAAGTATATATTTTTTAATCTAATTATTGTTGTTGTTGGAGAAATTCAGGTTTGTGGTGAGAAAACTAAATATATTGTCATTGTGAAGAATATATTGATAATTTTTTCACCTCTATATGATCTAATTGATTATACAAAAGAATAACGTAATATGTAAATTTTTCTCTTGATAATTTGATAGCAAGTCGTATGACCTATAAACTAAGAGATAATTTAGAAGAGATAAAAAATTAATAATTTATGTAGTGGCATTCAATTCCATGTAAGTATAAGAACTTCCTCAATTCAGAAATTATAGAGAAGTTTCATATGGTGAATTTTTTAATATCGATGACATTAAGATCAAGAGTGGAAAATGGATATTCAATGAAAAGATTACGTAATCCTTTTTTTGGGAGTGGTAATGTTGGAACAAATGCTTCTCGGTGCATAGGAAAATTTGATGATGATGAAGTTGAATTTAAAATCTTGTTGAGGCCTCAGAGGATTTTCCCATAAAGAGGTGACTTAAAATCATGAGACAAATTATAGAAAAAAAATTAATTTTCAAAGAGAAACATGATGATAAAAACTTATCAAAGGACATATAAATAAAATTTAAATCCAGTCTTTGTGATTTAATTATGTATATATTTGAAATGGTATAACCTACAAAATAGGTACTAAATCATCCAAATGGTGGTGTTATTATCTATATGTAACATGAGGGTGAAAATTGAGGATCTTGGTATTCAGTGAAATAAAATTAGAAAAATTGTATCTTTGTCGAATGAGTCATTAAATTGTGTGGATCATCTTGAAGAAGAGATTTATCGACTACATGGTGAGGTAAAAGTAAACTTTAATTGAATTTTTGGGAGAGGTTATAATGTTATAAATATGAATTGATGGGAATAAAACTATAATAAATGACCTTACTTCAAGGTTTGATGTAAGGATAATATTGTTTAAGGTATCAATGAATGATTCATTATATAATTGAGTGAAATATAAACTGAAAGAATTTAGGGGAAACAATGAAGAAACTAAATTTTGGAAGGTTCTCATATTCTGATCCTTTAGAAAGAGTCAAACAAGAATCCAATTGATTAAAGAATTATTTGAATGATAAACGTCCTAAATTTATTGTTAGATGTGGAAATGGAAATAAAGAAAAAAAATCAAAGGATAAATATGATATTAGCTATATCAAAGGGAAGCAGAAAGTTGGACATATCACAAAGTCACCAGATGTTCTAATAGATAATGTGTCAAACCAATATGATTCCTTGTATGAAACATAATAACGATTTTAAAATAATCCTTAATTATCTAGTTATAATCATAAAACACTTACCTATACGAAAGTTGTAGATATGTGGTGGAATGTATGTAAAAATGATATTTAAACTTATGAAATTTCAATTTTGTGTCTCTCTAGGTCATAACATGCCTTATTGTAGAAAGGCAAGGAGTTGTCTGAATAGAGTAGAAACTAGAAGACGAAAGATATGAGTGAGACTATACGATTCATCAAATATAAGAAATAATTTAAATGGATATTAGGTTTATTGTTCAAATTTTGTACATAAATACACTCATTATAGATAATGTGAAGGTAGAAACCATAACTAAATAACTTAGAGATTGGTGAATATATATCAGCCAAGAAAAAATACCTATGAAAATAGGTACACACATGTGGAAGGAGATTATTAATATAAATAGTTCTTATTGAGAATAACATTAAGACAACATCTTATGCCTGAACTCAACAATTACTCTCATAAATAGAAAGATGAATATTGAGAATGAAAACCGGTCTATAATCTACCTCATGATTATAACTAATTAATGTACATGGAATATTGAAAGTGGATTCTCATCCCACATGAATGATAATGATATTTTTTTATATTTTTATGGAGTTAGTGGATGGAATAATGTTATATGTGTATGTTGGTTCCAAAATGTGAAAGGGAAGTGGAAATACCCAATTGGATAGTAATGAGATAATGATAAAAAATTCTCTATGTGGATTGTTTGCATCACAATATCCTGAGTGTGATTCAACTCCATAACTTTGTGGTGGTGGGGAAATTTAATCATAAAGGATGCTCTATCAATGTATAGGAAGGTTATTCCCACATTAAAGGATAATGAAAAAATGGTATTTTATAATAGGTAGAGAGTAAATAAAACACTTGGTTTTTACCAGTTGAAAAGGAACACATATTGTGGACTCATAGGTCGGGTGAAATTATTAAAAAAAAGATCATGGAAAACCCATCAAAACTAAATTATATTATTGGAATTCATAATCGATCAATGATCATGAAAATATATGTCATTCTTTCATAGTACAAAAAATTATATGAAATTTTCATTGGAAATTAAAAAAAATCAAATCTATTTAAGATAATCTAAAATATTTTTTAGGTCATATGAATGTGGTTGGAACATATGGATAGTGGTACTTCAATAATTTAACTTATTATTGTAGTTGATTTTTTTTTTCAGGTTTATCCAAAGAATAAATGAATTTATCGACTCCATGATGATATATATTTGAAGAGATGTGAATGAAACTTGCCATACAATGAAGATATTATAGAAAAATAAATGAATACAATACACATCCATTATATTTTAATATTACCTAAAATACATCGGATCAAGAATGATATTTCATTAGTGAGAACACCTTAACAAAAATGGGGTTATTGAATGCATTAATCAATTGATGAATATTTTTTCTAAAATTATGAAGTTTGAGAGTAGTATTTCTTTTTATTATTGGTAGTGAGTTGTTAATGTTATGGATTACACTCGAATTCATGAATAGATATGCCTAGAATAGAAAAGTACACCCAATATATGATATAATTGATGAAATCCCTCATACAATTTTCTCTATTTTATTGGAAGTAAATGATTCATCCAAAACAAAGAATACAATAAATGAATGTTTAATGATCCTTCTAATGAAGGAATATTCACGGATAGTCCCTAAATTGTAAATCTTATAAAAGATACAATTATTATATATGAACTATTGTATTGAAAAAATATTTCATGTTCAATGTGGATAAAATTATAAAGAAATCAATGTTTCTATATATTGATATGTTTAAAAATGATAATGATTGTAGAATATGGGAATAATTAAATAAATAAAATGTGAAGGAATGTATAAAATTTTTGGGTTCTCTAAATCATTATTATTTAGAAATAGAATCAGAAGATAAAACCATTTAAAAAAAACTCATCATGAAACTCATTGGAGATCAAAAAAAGATGAATTTGATAAATCCAAGATCTATGTGGATATGTAATAACCTACATAGATAAGAATAATAATGATTGTAGAAAATTTTATTCTCAAATAAATAATGGAACCGACCCCATTTGATGAAACAGTAAATGATGAATCATGGAATAATCCTATGAATAAATATATATTTTATATTGAAAAACATTGATCTAGAGGTATTTCTAAGAATTATTTATTCAAGCTGTTATTGAAATACATTTTATGTTAAATAGATAATTTGATTAGTAATGAAATTTTATCATAAATATAGTACACTTGGTGTGTAATAGATATTCATATACTGACGTAATTTATTTTTGATAAATTCTAGATCTAGTAGACCAACTATAGTCCTTTAGAAATAATTTTCAATGAAAATTCATAGACTGAACGAAGGTTGTCATATTGATATAAAAAATGATTTCTTAAATTATGTTCTTGAAGAAGATTTATTTATCAAATAACAAGTGGGATATATAATTACAGAAATCATAAAAATGTATTCATATTTAATATTTCATTATATAGTCTGAATTAGGCTCCATGAGCATCCAATTCTTGACTGGATGCTTATCTGAAGAAGATATCCTTTGTTTGATTATGTGTTGAGCATAATACTGAAGTGAATAAATATCTAGGATATCAATTTATGGTGATTTTTTATGTTTATGGTATAATATATTTGTGAATTAAATCACATATTAGTGGTTGAATTTTATATTAAAATGATATTACAATTTTAAATATCTATGATTTGTGAAATAACATATTTTTTTGGAAGAAGGTGACTCAAAAGATAGAATACAACTTCATTTATGAGGAAAATTATTCATGGTATAATCTAATGAAATTAAACATGCATGGATTAAAACTAATTTCAAATGTGATTGTGGTTGGGACAAATCATTGGAAGCATAAGGATGAGAAATCTATATACCCCTCTATGTATAAAAGAATAATTGAAATACTGTTTTATTTGACCATGAAGTAGATTCATATAATAAATGAAAAATGTTTAGTGGAATTATTATAAAGTAATATAATGGAATTTAATTTTTCAAAGGCTAATAGAATCATGATAAAAAATCATGGTACCCAAAACATTTTCTTATACATTGAAGAAAAAAGGGATAAAAAACTATTGGTTTTTTATGATTCTCAATGTGATGAAGATGTTGTGGATCAAAACTCCCCTAATGGGGGTTCCTACATCACTGTTAAAAATTGTGTGGGATGGTATAATAAAAAAATGTTATGAACTTCTATTATCATGGATAAAGAAAATTTTATCTATTTAAAAAAATAATTCACTGATCTATTATGGATGAATAAATAACTAGATGATATTAGTGATAAAGTGAAATATCAAATGTTGATATTTTACAACAAGAAGATCATAATCGTGATCATGAAAATTCTATATCCACATAGTCATACAAAAAATGAGATCATATATCAATTCAACAAAGAAACAATTTAATTAGGGATGACTAAAATAATGAATTTTTAATGTTACAATAAAATTCATAACAGCCTAACCAAGACATTGGCCATAAATTGTTTTGATAAAAAATTGTTGATCCTTAGAATTTAGCCACATCCCATTTTCTGAGGTTGTTATGATTTAACTCCAATCACTATATTAATAAATATATTTAAAATGTTTTCTATGCGGTGTTGGTTTCAAGAGGAATTACAATCCAAATAGTGTTTTTGTCACTAAGGGACAAATGAAGACACTTTGGGTTTACTTCCAAAGTTGGAGAATAAAGAATGTAAATGGAATTGAATGGAATATAGGTATCTCGTGACATGAACTTGTATCTTTAAGCACATGTTTCTTCTTCAAACATTGATACAATAGAAATATAGTGTTGGAAAATTTAATTCAAAAATATCAGTTAATTTTATAGATTTTTTATTTTTTGAATGCCTTTACAGAAATCTAGAAAACCCAATGGGTGAGATTATTTGAGCCAAGGGTATTCAAAGACAAAAAATAATAGTATTTAGGGTTTAATTAAATCCACACTAGATTGATCAAAAATGTTTTAATCCATGGGAATTTATCTTAATATGAGGATTTAGTTCTTAATATAGAATATTTTATTTTTTTCCAAAAAGTTCACGAATGATCATATTTTTCAATTTCATGAATGATATGTTGACATTGGAGAATCATAAGTGATTCTTTTATGATCGTGGTATATTTTTTGAATTGGAATGTATTTTTGTAAAATATTTCAAGTTTTAAGAAAGGGTCATTTTTAAAATATTAATAATATGATACACATAATTTGATATATTGATTTTTATGTAGATTGTATCACCATGATTTTGTGAGTTCATTACATGAATGAAATTATTCAATAATTCAAGGTCTTTAAATGAAAATATATTTCATGAAAATTACAGTAGAGAAATAATAACTAAATATGGATTTTATTGGAGGTGCTTTTTTGGTAGTTAAATGTTTCACATACGTTATAATTTTAATGAAATTTGGGAGATTCATGAATGTTAGTTGTATTGAAAAAAAATAATGGGGTTTCAAAAAAGGGTGTTTCGAGAAGTATACTTACTCGAATAGACATGAAATTAGGGAAAGTATTTATAATTTCACGAATTATTGTAATTTTACCATCATGATGTAAAAAATCTTCTTCATTTGGTTAGATATGTAAGTAAAATCTGGTTGATATACTATTAAATTATTCTCACAAAGGAGTGATAAATAGTGAGTAGATTGATGAGATCTAGGTGAGGTAGTTTGTTATCCCTAAAATCATTTTCATTAAAGATATCCTTTAATGAAATTAACATGACTGAAATATTTCAATCCATTCAATATAGTGAATCTTATTTGATTTTGTTATGACTGAAATTCTATGAGTGTGTTCTCATAAGACCATACATTTATGTTGAACCATATAAAATAGATATATTGGGTTTCATTTATACCAATCCTGATTTAGTAAATTTCATTTTTCCTATTGATATATTTCACTAGTTTCTAATAATATGGTAATAAGATTCATGAAATTCCAAGAAAAGGTTCACACCATAATTAACCTATAAACTCTCAGGATGTTCCAGGGCATAATAAATTCAATTTCATGAACAAACCAAAAATAGAAGAATTAATATTCCCAACTCAAGTCAATAATGAAAAACTGGGATACCCTTGGGGAAAAAATATTATTATGCATCATAACTAGGTATAAACTAATAATGATGTGCTAGATTCTGAAGTAGACAAACAATACTTTTTAGGATACTACCATTAAAAAACTATTTTACCCACTAACCAAATAAAATCCAAAAAATAAGAGGAATAAATCATCATAAATAAAAATCAAAATAAATAAACCATGAAATAAATTTCTAGAAACATAGATTTGGAAAATACTATATCAATAGAGAGATGATAGAATTATTACAACAAAAATTATTAAATAAATGTAAAATGGTCTTTATAGATCTAGTCTCTACAATGCAACACCAAAAGAATTTGTAAGAAAACATATTTGACCATGAAAAACCCAATAGATCAATCAATAAAATACCTTATCTATTGATCCTTTAATGAAAGATATTGAATATCTAGGATAAGAAATAAATTCAAAAAAATAATGTGGTCATACCATTTGTGTCCAACATCCAACTCATCTTGATCCATCAAGATACCAATATGACATTGTGGAGATCTCTAAAATCTTCAATAAGAAGTCATATAGATTATACTTTATGATTTAGGATGGAAAATAGATTTTATAATTGATGATTCATTTTCAAATAATAAAATCACATTAAATAATTCCAAAGGAAAAATTTTTCTTTATTATTTGAAAAAACATTAACCAATTTCTATATAGTAGAGAGGTATCATGGTATGGCCCGATGGTTGGGATAACCATGCACCAATTACCTTAAATACTATATTTCTGACAACTATTTGTTTTCTGTTTTCAAAGGAATTTCACATGGTTTAATCTAACTATATATAGACCATGAACCTACCTAGAAAACAGAAATATTTTTAAAAAATAATCTGTAGGAACCAAAGAATGGTTAAATGATATTTCTATATAAAAAAATTCATTTATCTAACTAAAATTAAAATTCGAATGTGATGTGGACAGAGGGGTTCCCTTCACTATGACAGACCTCACTATGGGAATAGTCTAATGATGAAAATAAATAGAAAAACGATGCATGTGGGGAACAAAAAATCCTTTAATAAGTGCTTCTCTTGAATGTTATATGTGTGTATAAATAACTATCATTTGTCCATCCATCCACAATGTGGGTGGAGGGGTTCCTAAAAATGGTTCATTAATACTTAATTGATTAATAAATCATGATTGGGAGTGTTAATATTTCTATCTAGGATCATAGTGTAATTACTACAAACATGGGGGTGGCCTAATATAAGACTGGTGAAAATAAAGCATGTTGAGTACTCACATAGGGTCATTGGGCCATGTATAAGTTTGTGTGCCCATGGGACATTATGCAGAGTATTGCAATTAAATATGTTATGATTGTAAATTACTTTCTTTGTGGGGGAGGGTGTGAGTATTAATCCATTATATTTTCTAGGTGTGTTTTTTCTAGTTCTTTGTAGTCACGTCTACCCAAAAAATGTTACAAAGTAATAATATAACTGATTTAACGCCCTGAAATTATAAAGTAAGAATGTGGTATTTAATAACAAGTATGACACATAAATATAAGTGTAGAAAAGAATATAACATCCCAAAACATTAAGACATATTCAATATTTTAAATAAAACAAATATATAGTTTTTAATTAATTAAACAATGAGTTATATATCATTATAGGAAAGGACGACATTGTTCAGTAGTTTAGGATACATGCATGAACGTGTTTTACCTAACAACAGTATATTGTTAAGATATTATTATTTAATATAATAATATAAAATCTAGCTGTTATATTGGCTTTTAGGAATATGATAAAAAACATATTAAAATATATGGCTTAATTCATATGTTACAAATAAATTTGAAATGAATATAAGAACCAACTTAATATAAAAGGAATGTTATTATAAAATTTTTTTTTTCACAAAGTAAATTTATCCTAATAAATTTAATTAATTAATATTAGTATTGATATTAATTTAATATATATATATATATGTTTTAATAAATAAATTAATTATAAATTTCACCCAATATATTTTATTAGAATAAGATAATAACAAATTCAATATTACTAAGGAAAATCTAAATTTTAATAAATTATTTTTTACCACATTGTAATGGAACACCTATTTGAAGAATATATTTTATACATTTTATAAATTATATATGTTAAAATAAAATTTATTTTTGAAATACAATTTTTTCAATTATCTTAGGGTGAAATTTTAGAATTTTTATGTGAATTTTCATTTATTAATGAATAGTGAAAACACTGAATTTTAATAGAAAACTGTTTTTGAAATAATTTATTTATATATATATATATATATATATTATATTTTAAATTGTGTTTCATGTCAAAATATATCAATTATAAAAAAATTAATCCAAGTTAGTTAATTGGAATTAATTTCACTTTGAAATTATAATCAAAAAATTCAATATTTTGGACATTTTATCTTTAAAACCATGCTTCCTCATCATGTCTGTGATATTAAATTTAAATTAATTAATGAAAATTATATTTTTTGAATTTTAAAATATTGATTCTATATTTTTAATAAAATTAATTTATATTTTCTCTTACGCTCAACTTAGTTTTTGACTAAAAATATTAGTGAATGCAGTTAAAATTAATTAATGCGATTAAGGTAAAAATAAATACAATGGAGGACTAAACCTTAAACAAAGTGGTCAAGATGACCTAGATACATTTCAAAAAACTATTTTATGGCCATATATCGACCATATATTAACATTTATAAAGGTTTTTTTACTATATGAGTAACATGATGTGGGGGGGGGGGTCTCTTAATAATGTTTACCTTTTAGTATTTACAAGAATACCACTTTTCCACTATAAAAAGTAACATACACCTACCACTTATTAACACATCCCAATTCATTTTCATCATTATAACCCTTCCCAAATAAGCTACCAAATTCACTCCCCTCACCATATAATCCAAAAATTGTATATAAATCAATCCACAGAAGTCTTTTGGTGTAAAAAAAAAGTGTTTCCCAAAAAAGATGTAACATTCTTCAATGATCAGTATTTTATATAATTAAAAAACCATTAAATTATTATTATTACTTGATTATATAATAAACTTAGTATCATAAATATAATTTAATTTTTTATGGTATTTTTTTGACCTACAAATATACACACTTCCATCAAATGGTTAAAAAATATACAGTTCATGTGTAAGGATTACTACCAGCTCAAGAAATGATGTCCTTCATGTTTACATTAACACCATTAATGGTTGGTAATTATATTGAAATCCTGTTTATATATTATATATATTATTTATATATTTTATAATTATTTATGTGATTTTTATAAAACAGATAGTTTCATTATTTTTATTTTTGTAAATCTGATAACATCATTGGTAGACCTATGATCTATCGACTCCTCAAAGCGATGTGATACGTTCAATAAATAATTGGAATTTAATATTGTCAGAATTAATTAAAAATATGTGACCTAAAAATAATATATATTATATTACATTCAATATTAACATTTTGGAAAAATAATATATCATTTTATTAGTTACCCTTTTCACATGGTAAAAAAAGTGACAACATAATTCATGGACGTGTGGACAACCACTTCCTCGATGAGATGTGATTCCTTTTACAACCAATGAATTATATATAATTATATTTTATTTAATAAAATGTTATATATTTTTTAATTATCATTATATAAAGATAAACTGTTACATAACTTCTTTTTATAATGATCTTTGAAAAATTGGAACGTTACACAGGTGTACGTAAGGCCTACCATGTCCATAATTGCAACATCATATAATATTTCATAACCATATTTCATGATTTATTTTAAAATTATACATTATGAATATATATGATAATTATTTCATTATTATTTCTCTGGATATGCTTATATAATGACTCATTTGACCTTAGTCAACCTACAAAATGCATTTTTTACGCATGAATTGAATTTGGTCAAAATATTTTATGTAAAATAATTGATTAGGAAGTTGTATAAAAAAATTTAATTTTTCAAATTAATGAAATAATAATCGTGAAATGGGTTATAAATCCTGTAAATAATTAACATAATATTACTATTCATGATAATAAATACACACGTTACAAGTTAGACTCGAGGTAAGAGATTTCATCTCAATTTATATTCCAATGATACTATTTGTTATTATTCAAAAATTAACTTTTATGATGTGTATATAATACATATTTATAATTTAATATCATTAATAAATCATATTTCATGGTATTATAAGATTAAATTTGAACTATCTTATCCAAGGTGTTTTGAATTAAAAATTTCAAAGTGGTAAAACTTATCTATGCAATATCACTTTATTTTTTGATTTTTAACATTCTATTGAAAAAATAACTTAATTATGATAATTTTTATTATAAATTTATTTTTTTAAATATTAATTTTCTAATTCAATGAATATTATTACTTCATAAACCATATTACACTTATGCATACAGTGTTTACTTTTATAGTTTTTTTATTAACTGGGAAATTATTGATAAATCCACACATTATATTGAATACAGGTATTTCATAAGGAAAATTGTTTATGGTTTAATATTATTATATTAATATATATGTAATGATTTTAAAATGAACTATAAGGATTCGAGACAATATAATGGATGCCCCTAGATGAATCATTAGTCTCCCGAGTCGAATTAGTCGGTTAAATCATATTAGTTTAAACAATATTGAGATTAAATCTTAATTATAAAGGTATAATGTTATTTTGAAACATGATCTACAATAATTCCTAATTTTCTTTTATTAATAATTGAGTTATTATATTTTCCCATGGGATTTTTTCTTTAACATTGTCTACAGATTCATTTCATTCACTGTTAATTGACTATATGGCATGTGCTTCAGTTGTCTACTATTCCATATTGATTCTGCCTTATACAAATATTTATATGGAATGTGTGCTTAGTTATTTACCATTTCATGATGTTTATTCTAATTTATTATTTATTTATTAAATATTAATTACACATATATAGTATTTTATCTCACATGTGTATTCTTCTTTTTCCACATGATATGATGAAGAAATATTTGAATGAGTTTGAAGGAAGTAGTTCATTTCATTTTATTACATATCATGTTTTATTTTTCAATTACCAATGTAATATGTGTATAATTTATATAATGTGGGATTCCAAAAATAATAAACTTATCGGTCCTTAAGTAATTGTTTACTTGTATTCATTAAAATTAAATAAAGGCATTATCCTTGGACTTCTGGGGTCAGTGAGTTATAGTTAGAATCAATGTAAATTTAGAAGAAACCATGGAAAATATATATAAGAAAATATAGATTGTGGGATATAACCATAAGATAGAAATTGAGGATAAGAATGGAAGAACATCATAATGAAACCATGATTATTATTATGATATTATATAGGGATAAAATTATCAAATTATGATAAGTATTTCACTATTTATTTTAGTATACATCATGTTACATAATGTTATGATCTAATATGACATATTCCATTATTTAAATGTGTATAATGGAATTAATAATGGTATCAATTATCATGGGAAATATATAAGTTTACCTAGGGATAAATTTCATATATTTGGTATTTTAATTGAGTAACCTATGATTATTTAATGGAGTAACAAATTCCACAATGAGGTTATCTAATGTTGGATCACATTATTCAAAAGCGGCCCCCATAATATAGTGGGAATACTAACCCAATAGAATCTAATAAATTAAATATGTATTTTTAGAATACATTTATGGAATATGAATGTAGTGAAAAGGGGATGGTTATACATTCAATGTATTTAATAAATGGTGTGGTTTGTCATGGAATTTCACTGATCTATATTAATATAGATGTAGTTTAAAAGGAATTCATGGAAGGAATAATTATTAAGAAGATTTTTTTTGATAAATAATAACATAGTGATCTATAAATTGAGATGAATAGAAAGTTTCAAAGAATAATTCAAAAAGAATAATAATGTGTTACAGATTATGAAGAAACCTTTAGTATGTTATCCAGGTATGTTGTATATTTCATTTGTAAAACATAATACATGATTGACTATTTTTACAAATCACCTATGTCATGCCTCTGAATTATGTTTATGTCTCAATATTTTTATTCATATGATGAAAGAGTTTTATTCATTATCAAGAAGTAGAATGAATTTTCCACGACTTTTGGATTCCAAGGGACTCAAGAGAAGAATATGACGGAATATAAAATAATGGTTAAATTTATGAATGGATATATGTATTTTACAACATATGATTACTCTGGAATGAATCACCTTGAGAAATTCATGAAAGGACTGTGAGATTGTAATAAGTTTAGAGAAAAGGGTCACCATTAAAATGAATAAATAGGGATTAAGTAAAATTATATTATTCAGTGTTAAAACTAAATAGAGATGGGGATCTATCAAAACAAATTCCCAAAGATTAAAGGGAATATAAATAAAAATAAGTTAAGGGATCAAGGACAATCATATGTTACTTACACCACCAATGTGGAGTGATTAATGATCATATGTATCTGGTTTTATTAAATATTTTTACAAAGTATTCATTTCATGATTTTCTCATCCTAATATTTATAAAATATATAATTATTTTACTGCATTAGATTTTCATTAATTATTTAATATCAAATGTTGAATGGTACCAAGAAATGGGATTTGGTAGTATGTTATTATTTTTTGGGATACACATGGATTAGTGAAATCCAATCTTCCATATGATCCTAATTTCATGATAAATATGATCGGTATGAATAATGTAAATTTGATACTACTAACTACCATGAAAATGACTCTAATGTTTTGGATCATAATAATTTGAAAGGATAACCGCTTCTGAATAGGTTTAAGTTGGTAATTTGATGAGGTTTTAGAGGATAAATTACTAATTCCACATATGGTGAATCCTTTACTAAAAAATAAAGTATAAATGGTTTGCGGTAAACCTACAGGATAACATATTTTTAATGAAATAAAAATGTGTATATATATATGTACATAGATAGTGAGATAATTCCTCAACTCTAGAAAAAATGGTACTAAAAAAATTATCATATTATCATCATTTTATAATATATCAATAACATTTTTCAAAAAATTAATTTAGGAATTTTTTGTTATTAAATTTTAGATATACTAGTTCTCTATCACTCTCCATAAAAACTTGAATTTTATATTTCACTTCCTTTTTACATTTTCACCAATGTGGTCCTATTCGAATGCCCAGTTTTTTGGTAACCTTCACATTTCTATTCGATTATTTTCCAGAAGATGTGTTATAAACCCTCTTTTCAATGATTTATTTTTCAAGAAAAGTATAATAAACTCTCAAAAACTTAATTTATATTATTAATTTTATATTCTGAGGATGCAATTTAAATAGGATGGGGAGAATATAACCCCGTGAAAGCCTTATGCAAAAACATTGTATTTAATGGTATGTGTGACACAAAACACCAACTTTGAAAAGAATATAATATCTTGATAATGTAATATATATATATATATATATATATAATATTTTAACTAAATATATTATATATCTTTTAATTAACTAAATAATTACTTATCTTGCATTACATGGAAGAAATATTTTGTTCGGTAGTTTACTTTACACGCAAGATTGAGTTTTTCCTAACAAACATATATTATTATATAATTTTAATTTAATATATTAATATAAAACACAGATTTTTAATTGATGGTTTTGAATATAATTAACTAAAATATTAAAATATATGTTTGAATTATTTTGTTGAAAATTACATATAAATGAATATACGAACTAATAGAATATAAATGAATTATTTTTATAAAAAATTATATTTATTCTCACAAAGAAATTTTATCCTTATAAATTAAATTAAATAAAATTAGTTACTCATATTAATGTAATATAAATTAGATTTTTAATAAAATATTTTTTACATTCATCTAATATATTTTATAAGCATAATATAAGAACAAACACAATATCATGCAAAAATATTGATATTTTATTAAAGTGAGTTTTACCTCCTTTAATGGACCACCTAGTTTAAAACTAAATTTTATCAATCGAATAAAAAATATATCTAAAAATAAATTTCATTTTTAGTATGGAATTTCATAATTATATTTTGGTGATGTTCTGGTATTTTTTTATGAAGTTTCATTTTGTAATGAATAGTGAAAATACTGAATTTTAATAGAAGATTTCTTTCATCTAATTTAATTATATATATAAATAATATTTTTAATTAGGTATAAAATAAAATTAGATAAATTATAATAAATTAATATAATTAAGGTAATTGGATTTAATTTCACATTCTAATTGGTTATAAAAAAATCTCAATCATTTGAACACTTCTACTTTAAAAACATGCTTCATCACCCCTTCTACATGGGTAAATTTAAATTAATTTAAAAAAAAGTGTGATTTAAATTTGGTAATTTTTTTCTATATTTGGAAACATCATAATTTAAAATTCTCAATAATTTCAAATAATATTTTTAGGAAAAATATTAGAGAATACATTTAATCTTAACTAATGTGATAAAGGTGAAATTATGATCATTGAAGGTCTAAAAATTTAACATAAGGATCCAAATGATCTAGACAGAATTCCAAAACCAATTATCTAGACATATTTATACTATCTACTTCCTTGTTTATAATTTGGTTTATTGTACACGTCACATGGTTTAAGTGAGACCTCTCAAATTTTTTTAACTTTTTATATTTATAAGAATGTCACTTCTCTTCCACTATAAAAAGACACTCATCCCTCCCACTTATTCACACCTCTTAATCCATTTGTATCATCCAAAACCTGAAAAAAAAAATCAAAAAAAATTTCTCCCATCATCCTAGAATTATAAATTTTTCACGAAATCCATCCACGTAGGTATATCAGTATAAACCAAATGGAGTTACTCAAAAAAAGGTATCATTCATAAAAAATCAAATTTGTTTTAAGTATTTTTGAAATCATTAAACTATTCATATACAATGATTATATAATAAAATTATTTCACTAAATATATTTATAATTTTTTATTTTAAATCATCAACCATCACCTATACACACTTCCATGAGTAGTGAAATTATTTAACTATTCCTGTTTATAGCGGACTACCGCCTAGCAAAACTATATTGTTTGTTTTTCATTTACCACCTCTCATTTTGGGAATTATGATGGAAGCAATATATTTATATGATATATTTGATATTAATGTTTTATTTATACTTCTAGATCTATTATATAATAAATACCTCCATGCTTCATTTTTTTGTAAATACGATAATATCGTTTGGGTATGTGTGGAATACCACATCCTCAAAGTGATTTGATACGTGCACAAATTACATATAGTGTTTTAAGGATGTTTTAATTAAAAATATGTGACATAAAAATATATTCAAAATTACTAATATAATTAAACATCTATAAATATAATTTAACATATAAATTTTTACCCTTTTTACACAATAATAAAATGTGATAACATCGTTCATAGACATGTGGACTACCACCTTCTCACCGTGATTTGATTCCATTTACATTACAATTATTCTATAAATAAGTATATATTATTAAATAAAATTGTTTTTATGATATAATTATCATTCTATAAAATTAAAATGATACTTACCTCATTCCATAAGGATTGTTGAAAAGTTAGAACATTACCCATACATATGTACGACCTATCGTCTCCATGATTTTAATTATTGTTCTTTTTTGTAACAATATTTAATGATTGGATTTAAAATAATGATTTGTGTATAAAAATTATAATTATTTCATAATTATTACTCTGCATATGTTTATATAATTACCATTTAACCATAGTTGACCTACCAATTCCATTTTAGACACATGAACTGAATTTGATCAAAACACCCGATGTAAACAAAATTGTTTATATTGTTGGATAAAACATTATAATAAGTAAAATAAAAGTAAAAATAACTTTATAAAAGGTTATTATGAAATTAAATAATTAAAATAGGTTTATTATTTATGAAGGTAAATAAACACGTGACAATTCAATCTTCTGGTAAGGGATTGCATCTCAATTTACATTCCATTAAAAATTATTTGTTAATATAATCCAATTCACATTATTTTTATGTATATAATTTTATATTGACATTTGATATCAATATTCACTAATATATCATGGTATTATACATTTCACTTTGAACTATCTTATGAAAGGGGGTTTTACAAAAAATTTAATAGATGGTATAAGTTGTCTTCGTAATATCAATTTATTTTGTGATTTTTTATGTGTCTATTGAAATAATCACTTCATAAAGATCAATTTTATTATAAACTATATTTATCATAAATATCCATATTCTCATTAAAGGGATATTATTTTTTCCCAAATTTTATTCAATTTTTTATAAAGTGTTCACATTGACCATTATTGGGTTAACTGGGGATTTATTGATAAATCCAATTCTTTTATTCACTAGATATATTTTATAAGTAATATTATTTATGGTTTAAGTGGTTTATTACACTATATTATGAATTCATTAGAAATTAACTATATGTGTTTTTACAAGTTAATGTGTATCATCCCCTGATCCATCACTCTTTCACATGGAAAAAATGGGTTGGTTGTGAGACCTCAAAGCACCTCCCTATATGCCAAAGCCTACCAACTAGTAGCATTAGTGTAAAATTTATAGTGGGGAGACTATAACCCCTAGTATGATGTATCATGGTAGAATAAAATATCACATATCAATAATAGAAAGTCAAATTATAAACATATCTAAAGGAAACAATAAGATGCATTTGAATAGTCCAATAAATAATAAAGGAATAATGTAATGACATGCTGGAATGTGACTACATGTAATGCTAGATGAATTAAAATTAAAAGTAAAAAAGTCTTGATGTAAGGCTCAAAAAGAACAAAGCCTTGAGAATTATGTCTATAAAAGGTTCAAATTTCCGCCCATATTGAAATAAAACAATCAAAATCAAGGTCATTTACATATATCTAAACCTACATCCATGTAATATTGTTGGGTATCAACGGTGGACCAAATAGGGTGTGAGTAAAACTCAGTAGACTAACTCTACCATGTCATAAATTAAAAATATCATTATATGTGAATGGAATAATGTGATAAATATGTGTATTAGATAATTTAATAATTAATAATATACAAAAACCACTGTCTTGGGATCTATGATGGAATATACTTGATCATATATTACGAAAATGACATGAAAAACCATATAAAATAAGTAAAATATCATACTTCAACACCATGATGGAATATCTCATAGCATGTATTACAACAATTACAACCACAACCATATAACCATGGTATAATCATGAAATTTTTTTATATACCCTATTATCATTATAACATCAAAGATATATCCCTATAATCATTACAACATGGGACTGTGTATAGCTCTCTCTTTATAAGAATTACATCATGTGACAGGGCCACTCCCAAACAATATCAGTATTATAGCATATAATTTGAAATTTCCAGGTCCAAGCCTAATGTATAATAATTTAATCCTAAAAAACAACCCCTTTTATACGTCATGGATATCTTTATATCACATCATATATCTCAATGGTTAATTATAAAAATTTTCATTTATCAATCATATACCAAATTTAATTTAAAACAGAATAGATTAATAGTTATATTAATAATAAATAATCCCCAACCCTGGGATTTTATATCAAGTAATCACCTATGGTATCATGTCTAGATAAACACACATTATGACATTATCCTATTAAATTATTCATGCTATCTCACAACATGGGTTTCCCTAAGTGAGCTCAGAATCTAACTAAATACAAAAAGGAAATAAAATAATAATAAAATAGATATAGTTTATTGATTTTGGTGCATGTAACATTAGCCCAATCACAATATTCCATTAACATGAAAATTATAAAAACATAAGGTTAAACCACCTTCCTTTAAATAACGATCCATTAACTCTTCCAATAGAAATGCCCACAAGGAAGAAGGTGAGAATGATATCAGTGAAGAAACTAGATCAAAACCAATCATGATATATACCCATAATACAATAGAAAAATTGAATTCACCACTATAGTTAGATGAATAGGGAGAGAAGGAATAACCCTAATAGAAATGGACTTCCAAGGATTTCTTATAAAAACACGACGTCTAGAATGGATATTGGTACTCCAAAATCATCCAAAATATGACCTAGGTTTGAGAGGATAGGGGGTTTAGTGGAATAAAATTTACATTTAACAGCACAAAAAGTTTAAAATAGTTGGTCAAAGAATTACACATTTATTAATGTTGTCACACATTGTGTAAATATTTTAAATTTAAAATACAAAAAACCCCATCACCTCAAATTTATTTTTTTAAAATACAGGAATAATACATGATGGGTAATCCCATTACAAGGCTTGTAAATGTTATTAAGATGGTTTTCCAGCCAATTTTCACATTAAACAACCCAATCCCCATTTAATGCTTTTCAATTTACCAATAACCATTTTTCACACATAACTTTTATATACCTGAACTCGATTACCACAAACAAGAATACATCTCTAAAAATTAGGTCATTTTCCCCACTTATGCTCTCCACATGGATCCACTCATGTTTTATCATGTTTTATCAGAACATGAGACTATTTTTATACAATATATAGACATCCACAATGAAAAATAACTAATTTAAAGGTTAAAAAAACATAGACTAAGACAAAAATGAAAAAAAATATGGGATCTTAAATCCTCCATACATTATAATATCTCATGCCCATGCTTCTCCAAACTTAATTGTGATGTCTCATTAAATGTTTCTTTACACTATGTTTACATATCAGACTCTCATTACCATGTAATATCCATAGTTCATTCATGATACAACTACACTCAAACCAACAGTATATCCCTACCGTGATGATATTTCTCAACACAATCCATAACCCATATCAGATTCCCCTGAACGGATGAGTTAGTAAAAATATCTACATCATCTAATTCTATCACATGGGAAGAGTCTGGATGATATCTTTATAGTTATGACATGTGTAACATGTCATGCATGGAACTGTAGAGATCTGGATGGGATAAATGGTATTCCACTGGCCCAACCCTTTCCACAATAACAAATGGATCAACAAGGGAATGTAATATATTTTTTAATTTTCGGATACGACATTTCCCTATCCTAGGAAAGACCATAAAGAAGAAATGATGACCAAACATGAATTCCAGTGGTCACCTATCATGGTATTCATATTATTTGTACATTCTCTTTTTGGTCACCAACCACTATCGGATTAAATAAACCTAATCAGATGTCTCTTAAATGGGACTAGTTACAACAAGTGATAACTCACCTACCTCCATCCAAAAAAGTGGTAAATGGAATGACATGACATAAATATCCTCAAAAGGGTCCATTTAAAAAGTTTCATGGAATATTTCATAATATGAAAACTCAACTGGTTCCACCTGTTTCTTTAATTATCTACCAAAATTAAAATTCTAGGCTTGTATAATATCTTATAGAAACTGAATAGTCCACTTAATTTGACCATTGTTGTTTGGATGATAGGATGTGCTAAATATAACCCTATATTCTCGATCCTTATGAATACCCTTCCAAAAATGTAATATAAAACGAGGATCTCTATATGAAACAATACTCCTTAGAAAATGATGAAATGAAAATACTTCACACAAGTAAATACTACCATAATAATCAACTAGAAAGGATTCTATGATAGGTACTAAGTGGTCTTCCATATTCAATTGATCCCAAATAACCAATAAAACATAATTAATATGGGTTTTCCTGGGTTATCCTATCAAAAAATCTATTTTGATGTAATCCCATTTCTACTCAGTAGTGGCAAATGGTTTCAAAATCTTTTCTGGCCACTATTTCTTGGATTTCACATACTGACAAGTGAATCATCTATCCCTGAAGCATTCCACCTCCTTCTATATTCCATACCACAAGTATTATTTAAAGATATCATAATACATCTTTGTTAAACAAGTATTCACTTACCATATATACGAATGAAAGTCCCTCATCAGCTCCTCTTACAAGCCCATATGAAACCATACATGGCTATGAAAAAAGAAAATAATTGAAACTCTCGAGGGAACTCAAAGATGGTGTCTCCACACCATATAATTTGTCTCTATGAACTAATCCTTCTTTATAATACAAATTCTATATCGTAATATGTTCCAAAATTCTAGGTATAATAGATGTTAAAGTCAGAGCAACCCATCCTTGAGACTCCTGAACAACTTTATGTTTATATGCAAAAAAAATCCATCATCTAACACTCATCCCAAGAATCTCATATTGCCTATTTATATATATTTTGGATGATTTTTTAAGAAAAAAAGATGCACATGCCTTTTATATAAGACAATTCAACGTAAAAAAACATTTGATACTCTACCCACATCTCCTACCAATGGTTCAGGTATCACTAGGAAACGTTTTAACTAAGTATCTTATGGTATGTGTATACCAAAATACTATCACCCGTGAGATAGAGTCTCTAGAATATTAGGGAACATTCCACTTCTAAAAACTGTAGATCATGAGTAAGGTAATTCCACCCATGTTGCTTCACCTACCAAGAGTATTAAGAGAGCGCTCGATCTTTATACCTTAGAAATTCTCCGAGTCCAACTCTAGATGCATCTCAATACATTGAATATTATTTACACAGAAAAAGTAAATTGAGGATATGTGATGAGTTTATATTACCCGCCATCTCCATAAAATCATTCTCGCATGAAACAGACCATAGAAACCTCACCGCTATCTTAGTTATCCAAAACATTTATTTATTCTAAAATGATGAAATCCAACATAAATCACCGATAATAACCTGATAAACATATGAATCTAAAAATTGTGATGAAGTTATTAGGTTGTTCCCATGATACAATAATTTTGACATTTATGTGGGTCCACCAGAACTCCTACAACTAAGATGGAATGACCTATGATGTGCAATTTATTAATCTAGAAGCTACATTGTGTTAGCATGCAATAAAGCTAATGATCTCTCAATGTACTCGAGGTGATGTCAAGATTTGTGGAATAATCCTCTGCTAAATATAAATACAATATGATATCATTCAAAAAATCCACAACAATCCTTTCTAGAAAATTATGATATATCATATTAATTGAGGCCATGAATATCTCTGATTCGTTAGTCAAACCAAACAACAACACTACAAATAAATAAAACCCACATATACATCTAAAAGATGTACGAAGTATGTCTAATAGCCTCACCCTTAAGATATGGTAACATAATCTCAAATAAATCTTGTATAAGATATTTTCACCTCTAAACTAATAGAAAATATCATCAATTCATAGAATAGGATTACATTTCTTGACTGTCATCTTGTTTAGCCTCCGCTAATTATACAAACTGCAAATACCCATTTGCATTTTCATTGAACATAACATTAGAACCCATAGGATATGTAATATTCCATATAAATACATTATATTATAGATATTCCAAATAAATTATCAACTCATTATGCTCGGATGCTTCCATTCTATAATGTGGTAAAGCAACTGGATCTTCTCCAATCACCAACTCAAATGTCAACATAATATTTTAATTGGTCAACAAACTGTATAACTCATCACGTAAGTTGTCTTGAGAATTGTCTTCTAATTGAGTAAATGAATCATTCAACATTAAACTATTATCTAGACAAATACCCTCTATTTGAGCCATGATCAAATCCAATCTATACTGAATTGGTCCCACACGACTAGCCTGAAGATTCCACTCACCGTGGTGAGAATATATATCTACTTAGAGAGGTAAAAAGGTAAATTTATTCCTATTACAGTCTATATGATCATGTTATAGAACAAAAAAATACATAAAATGAATAATATTTAATGTTTTTATTACCTTCATGAATGGATCCCAATAGAAATGGTAGCCACTAATCTCTAGGGAACATGCCCTACAACATTTGATATTCTCTAACTACACTCCAAAAGTCATCTCGAAGGCTAAAAAATCATCCATGATATCTAAATCTAGTACCATATTATTTTAAATAAGATCAGAAAGAAAATAATTATATTCCCATGAATTAAATAAAATACAATTTAAGGTAGATGATATAACAATAATACCTCTAATGGTATATATTTTTTCATCCATGATTTCCAGAGTAGTCTGCATAGCATGAAAATAACTTATCTCTATACCCTAGGATCTAGTTTTAATACACTAATATATTTCCCATGTTTGATAATGCTTCTCATACACGAGGGAAAACGTCCCCTAATTGGTCTAGAACAAAAAATGGAACTCTAACTACCTACCTGTTGAGGGGTAGCTGACCCCTTGCAAACTTAGGTGACTATTATGATCCCCCACCATTGTTCTACTTTGGATTCTCCATAAAAAAACTCTATTTTTGAACCAGAGTTCCAAAAATGTGACACTCCACTATGGGGTAATGACAATGTAGACTCTTATGGGGAAACATTTAAATTGATATCACAGGAATAGAACATGGTACTGATATGGTTTTCCACTTCCCTAACATCTTACCCAATACTAGTTTGAGAATAAGTTTATGGAAAAACTTATTTACACTTAATGAAGACCTCCCTAAATTCCATTCACAAATAGAATGGATGCTTGATAATGCATCTATCACATTCCCTTCTATTTTTAGTGTCACAATCAGCATATCCTCAAATCATCTAAAGGAAAAAAATTCATGTGAACTGATGTCATTGAAAATGCATTCGGTCAAACATCTCTCTCTGGAGATCTAATCAGATAAAAGAAACTGTGAAAATCACATTAGATTAGTGAAATTTTGATCATATTCCATCACTTAAAGGACCTCCTACGTCTGATGGATGAACACATAAGCTTATTCATCCGTCAATGTCTCGAGATTGAAATAGATGAGAAACTCCATCTCATTTTCCATCCAACATTGTTCATCCTACTACCCATCTTCCACCAGAATATCCCACCAATTATTGGTAGGTCCAAAAATTGTATATGCATAATGCTTCACCATTTTATTAGTGGGGGTTTCAAAATTCTTGATTATTTCCAGCACTATATAGATTCTGAAATGGGACACCAATGGTACACCATCCCTAGTAAACATTGGCAGATATTGTAGCTAAAACACAACTTTTAGATATGGAATTAAAGGAATGATATGAACACTCTCCATTCCCATGGAACGCATGACCCCCAAGAAGCTATCCTGAGGCTAAAAATCCATCTACTCCTAATAAACTACATGAAGCTCTGGTTCAACTGATTTGAAAGAATGCTAATTTCCACACTCCTAAAAATCATTTTGATGTAGATCGGGATTCATTTTCTATAAAATAAAAACACCCACCTTAATGAACTGACTAAAAAAAGTTGAAACTCAGAAGGTAACTATAATAGAGATCTACTAAGTCCTGGTCTCTCAAAACAAGGATTTTATGATTTTTAACAGGAAACAAAAAATCATATTAGTTATACTTTGAAAGAAAATCTCATATCATAGTTATATAGGAAAGTATATGTCACATGAAAAAATATCTGTTTCACTATCATGAAAAATGAAATTAAATATATATATATATACCTATTATGATGTAGGTATTTTCATATCGTGACATACCATGCCACAGGTTCAAATCTCAAGAATCAGTAACATAATAGAAAAATAACCTCATAGAACATGCGATTCTCCCAATGTGAAATAACATCAACTATAACAAGTAGACAACATAAAAAAATCCCATAACAATGTATTCATATTTCCCCCACACATGTTCATATACTCCTTTGCACAAGAACATTACCATTTCCCAACACATCATGAAACCTTTACTTCCTTTATAAAATATTAATATAGATGAAAATAAAACCATCATTTTTATAAAACATTGTAATGAACCTGATCTGGAACACTCTCACATGGAAAAAAAGGGTTGGTTACAAGGACTCAAGTGTGAATCCTCATACATCAGAGGCTTCCAAAATGTATTGGGGGATTGAAATTTATATTAGGGAGACTATACCCCCTTTTATTTAGTGTCATAAAGGAAGAGAATAAATTATATAAACAAAATAAAATCTATTTATTTTCATAGAATAAGGAAACAATAAGAGAGGATTTATTAATGTTATAAATAATAAAATAATAATTTTATGACATACTAGAATGTTACTAAATTTCATGAGAGTAAAAGAACAAGTAAAAGATAAGAATACTCAATGAAACACGAAAAAATTCCTATGGCCAGACCGCCACATCGGTCACTGTAGAGACCCAAAGCTTGATGTACATGCACATTACATTACTTTTGCGGAATACTTAGTACATAACAAAAATAGACACACAAGGACCGTAATAGTTTAGTGTCTTTGGAAACTCGGAACGTAATCTTCTAATTGTGGTGAAAGATCTTCATCACATCCCATGATGATCTTCCCCTTTTTTCTTACCTAAAACCATTCTTTATATCCTAGGGAAAGGAAAACATAAAAAGGGTGAGCTCAAATTCTTAGTAAGGGTATGAATGGAAAAAATAAAACCAACCATATACATTTGAACATAAAAACATGTACATAATTCTTAAACATTGAAATCTTGATCAATGACATAAAACATGGCAATAAGTAAGGAATAGATCAAAATAGAACATTAATCATGATAAAATAGATTGTAAATAAAACTTGTAATTGTGGAAAAACACTAAGCACATGATATGATTTCCATAGTAGCCAATGAATTGCTTCCAATACTATCTTAGTGAACAAAGTCCCTTTCTGAATCGAGTTCAATCCTCGTTCCAGTCCTATATTACTGAACCAGATTAAATTAACGTTCCATCCATGTCTATCTCATGAGATATAAATCATTAACCAAGGCATTGGAGGGGGATATAGGACCCACCCATCTAATACTGAAATCATTTTTACATGTTCCACAACATAAAACATAAATCATTCATCATAACCCAACAAATAAAATGTGTTTCATAAACATCATCCCATCATTACATAATCCATATAAAACAAATTGATATAATTTCATAATAAGAGAAGTGAAACCATGCAAATCATAGAGACATCATACTTGAAACATACACATATTAAATAATGTCATCCTAGATGGAAAATGGTTTTCATAAAGCACTTGAAATGAATTCCTGAGGAAAATATCCTTTCTTCATTAAAATCAATTTATTTTCACAAAATGCCATTAAATTTTAAAATAAATGGATTTTTTTTGAAAATAGTCATGAAATATTGTATATTAATCTTCATGAAAATAAGTCGTTATGAAACTGTAAAAATCTGTTCATGCCGTATAAGTTAAAAAACATTCTTCTAGAATTTTTGCCGGAAAAGACAAAAAGTACCTCGTCTGGTAAACAAAAAAAATTAAATACATACCATGTAGTAACAGTCAAAAATAGGTAAAAATGACTTTAAACATACATGAGAACATTTTTATAAAACTTGGACATTGATGATAAATATAACCCCAGTAAATACTTACGTATAAGCAATCTCGGATAGAAACAAATTGAGATTGCAACATTATCCCTTACCATAGGTCCGATATGATTTGTACGTATCCGAACCTCCTGTATACTGATTTAAATAATGTCATTGACTTATTAATGAATCATATTCATTGTTATGATATCATATATCGTTCACTTATGACTTTATATTAACCATTCTTTTGTAAGTTCCATGTTAAAGCAGCGTTTTGGGTAAAATCGTTTTATTTATCGTACGTGTTTGGACTTGTTGTTCTTGATATTATTACTTATATCATAATTTACTTAATTATAGAATTTAGAACATTATTTATATGTCATATATATTCCTCATATACATATATATATATGATTGATTGATAAATGGAATGAAATACACCGTTCATGGAGACGGTAGGTCGTACGTACGCCTGAACGCTGTTTTCGTTTCCCTGTTGAATTGAATGGAATTAAGTAGATGACATACATCTATATATACAAAAACCTAGTATAATTATTATGTCATATATTTCGTGATTACTTATTATATATACATTATAATAATTCATTAATGTTTAACATGGTGAATGAATCACATCGCGTCGTGGAGACGGTAGTCCGTACACACGCATGAACGATGATATCATTCCCATGATCGTGGAATTGTATTGAAGTGTATGTATAATATTTAAGAAAAAATATCAGTTTTCAATAATCATATATAGTTATTTATTTACACCATTATACCCATCCAAGTATGGTGGTGGTCAAAAACATATTACACCACAGCGTGGAGACGGTATTCCGTACGTATGCACGTGCAGTGATTTCATTTTCCGTAGGATGGAAAGATGATGAAATAGGGTTGTTTCATACTTATAATGACATATCAGTATATGAGTGATACATATGTTATTACTTCATAAAGAAAAAACTAAATATGAATATGTAGAAGAAAAAATAAAGTTGAAAGAATCGGTAATGGACATCACCTCTTCTTTGAAGCGCCTCTTCTTAACATCCTCTTAGGGCACTAAAGATGGTCTTTGAAGAAGACAAGGACGTATAGGATGTTTCTAAGGAATTGGAGAAGATATATTGGCAGGGTTTGGCTGATCTTGAAGGCTCAATGTGGTGTGTGGAAGAGAGGGAGGAGGTTCGCTTTTATAACGGAGGAGAGGGGCACCATAAGAAAACTTAAAATATTATTTTATTATAAAGGAATATTAGGTTTTTAATAGCTCAACATTTATTTCTTTCGAAGATAAGGTGGGGATGGATCGAAATCCTCTCATACAATAGAATTTAGACAAGTTTATGTTTCTATTTTAACCTTATCATTTAGATTTAACTTTAAGTTAAATAATTTTACTATAACCGTGTCTTATTGTTTTCTTACACTATAAGGTTAATAAACGTACTATTACAATGAAAACGAACCCCAAGTTATTTATAATTAATATATATAACCTTATCTAATTCATTTTTCCGAACGTTATATTTTTATTAAGAAAATAACAGTTAATAATATAATATTTGTAATAAAAACTATTTTATGTCAATTTTGACACTATTTGGTAATTGATTTTTGTGAAAATCATAACAGAATTATTAGTTCGAAAAAAGTAATTTAAATTAATACTAACATGTCATATTAACCTAGAAAATTAGTGGAATTCATAAAAAGCCTCAAATTACATTTATTTAAGTATTTATAACATCGATTATGTCAATATTTCATTAATGTGATAATTACTGCATCATCATTGTGTCATAGATAAATTGAATTATTTAATGTCTGGACATTAAAATAAAATACCATTAATTAGGAAATAGTCTTAACTTTATATTTAATATTTATAGTCGAATTTATCATATGTATAACCCTATATTAAATTTTTTTAGTTATTAAACATTGATTTTAACTATTTTAACTATTCTTTAAATAAAATAATATTAAATGTCCTTATCTAATCCAAGTGGGTCTAAATGACCAACTTTTTTACTAATATTGTTTTTGGTCGAATTAAAATTATCCAATATAATTAGAACATGTGTTGGGGTAATATTAATATCATTTTTACCCTTAATTACCCTATTGACTTTTAACAGTGGTAAATAAAAGTAAAAAGTTACTATCCACCAAAAATTATTTTCATCTCATTGAACCACATTTTAGTCCTTGATATTAACCGTGTCTTTCATATTTTTTAAATTCAATTCACAGAATTGGTAAAATATCATTTAAATGAACAAGTCAGTTTTTTTAACTACCACTAAGTGGTTTCACTATTCATCCAAAATTGATGCTTTTCAGAAAAATTCCAAAAAATCAGCCTAAGAATTATTTGATATTCCAAATTCAATATTGATGTCTATTTTTCAAAATTAAAAAAATATAAGTGGCATTAATTAATTTTTAAATTAATTCCCGTTATCAAAACAAATAGCGTGTTTTTAAGAAACAAAAACTATCAAAAGAGTGATACTTGTTTATATCATATTTCAAAGTGAAATTATTTCCAATGAACAACATTGGATTTAATGGTAAAAATATATTCTAATTACTCTTTAAAACCAATTAAAAATATAATCTTACCATTTAAATTATTGCAATGAAAAAAGTTGTTTTTAATTAAAATATAGCGTGTTTTTACTATTCATTAAAATATGAAAGTTATTAGAACAACATGAAAAATTTATCCAAAGTAAATTTTTATATCCTGATTCCAAAGAAGAATTTTATTTTGTCAAATTGAACTTATAGGCATGTCAAAAACATGATTTATGGTGGGTGTGCCATCAAAAGGCGTGAAAACTGCTATTTTTTAAAGTTACATATTTTACACGAAAAATTTATATTGTTCTAATACCATATTCTAGAAAATGATTAAGATGAATAATAATTTTATAAAATTCAAATTTTATAAAATAATATTCATAACGGGTAGTCCATAATAATATTATAACAATATATCGTTGTTTAGTGAAACCCGGTATTGCGTACTACACACGCTATTGAGGTAGGTTGTGATTGTGTGTAATGCAAGCCAAGAATAGTATTCCATATACTAAAAGCTAATGCGTTGTTGAGTATAGTAAAAGATAATCTTGGTGTAGTGTATAATATAAGATCAAAGAAATTAAAAATAATATATATCATAAAATCTCGGGGTGTTAGATTCTACCCCCTTAAAATGAATTTCGTCCTCGAAATTCGTCGTGGTTATAAATCGTTTACTATTCATAGAAACCCACATCGGAAAATCGAATACTAAAACATAATTTTAAAAACTAAATTATGAATTTTAAAGATTATCCAAAGTAACTCATCATCGGGTTTCCATATAGGAGAACAGAGGTGAAAATATGGATATGGAAGAAAAATCTAACCATCAAGTTCTGATGGAGAGTGGTAGAGAACATGGCTATGAAAAATCCATAAATCAAAAAGCCATAAATTTGTGATGATCTAAGGTACCATCTGATTAATCAGATATAAGAGCACTAGGAAAACATTTTTTATTTTCAATATCATTTCCCTAAAGTTTAAAATTTTGAATTAGAAGAAATACTTGCGTGATTTATGTACAATCTCACTGTTGTTCGTGCTTTGAACAATTTCCACTTCATCTCTTAAAGAAATGAAGTTGAATTTGTAATTTGTGAAGTGTTAATAGATCATGTGATAGAATGATGGGTCATTCCATCTATTTCAAACAAAAGGTTAGCAAAAGTTGTCAAATGTACATAAGTCCGTCTATGGTGAGGTTAATCATATACGATTCCAAAAATGAACTTATACTTCATATATCATACCTCTTAATAAAATAAAATTAGTTTCTACTAACCAGGGACTTCTTGTAGGCTAGTGGTATGCGATAAAGGCCAGTCGCACTTCAGTTGTGGGTTCAATTCCCGCAGCCTTGTCCGACGCAATGGGTTGTTGCTCGTCCTACAAGTTGTCCTTTTTCTAAAATTACATCATTATGACATTCCATCGATAAAATCAAAAACAGTTCTAGCCTTAAACTAACTTATGTTCAACATAATCCATTTAAAATCTTTAGGCTTATCCAAAATGCTTCTGTGAATACCTTAATCATGTATTCTCAATCATTTGAATACCTTAATCATGCATTCTCTTGAAAAAAAAGAATACCAATTTAACCGTAGTGAAAACATGAATGCTGTCAAAAGTTAACTCTTTCAACATAACAAAATCCTAAAATTTATATATACTCAAACAATGATATCACTTTGTCCTTATTTTAGTCATGATATCATGATTACTATCATATTATTTTCCCTTTATCCCTTCATTATGAGCATTTCGTCTGCTTTCCAAAAATATTTCAAACATTTTTTCATGGTTACCAGTACCATATAATTATGGAAAAGAAATTCATATATATTCCAAAATTCCACAATACAATAAATGATATTCCATGATACTAATTTGAAATCCCATTACATAAACACTTAATCATTACACAACATCATTTTGATACTCAACATCACAAATAGTGATCGAATGAGACTTCCCATTATCTTTTGCCTTAAGAGGTAGCTCACGTTGATCATCATTAACCCATGGATTAGGGAATTTATTAGAATAATGGACCATTTCCTTGCACTTGAAGCATTGATGTGTTGGTAGAGAGTTCTCTATAGTCTTTTCTCTATTCACATCATTAGAAACCTTTATCCCATTACTTCGACAATCAAATGCTCGATGAATTTATTTTCCACACTTAAAACATTTTCTAGTACCTTTTAGGCAATCTCCACCATGCTTCTTTCCACACTTTGAGCATAAAGAAACATCCATCTTCTTTTCACTATTTTTCAGAGATTTCTCCTTGAACTCCATCTTTCGTTTCTTGTCAAAACCATGAGATGGATATGTTACACCAACATCTAGTTCTAGCTTGATAGCACAACGCACAATTTCATCATAGCTACTGATGTTTCTTATAGCTAATTCCCTTCAAAGACTTGGTTTTAAGCCACTAAAAAATCGATCAACATTACTTTCAGTTTGGATGATAAAGCCAGATGCATACCTTGCATGTCTTGTAAAATTCGCTTCATATATACCAACAGATTCATCATCCTTCTTCATAAGCTCAAGAAACTCCTTTTCCATCTTTGTTCAAAGAATACGAGGGAAGTACTTACTGAAAAACAAGTTCTTGAACTCGTCCAATTCCATGGACTCAATATCATCTCTTTGCCTTGTATTCTTGATAATATTCGACCATTGATCTGCATCACCTTCAAAACGATATACTGCTAAGATGAATTTATCATGCCCAGAACATTGTAGAACTAAAAATATCTTTTCAGTGGTACTTATCCAGGGTTCATCCACTAAGGGATCGGAAGACCCGCTGAATGAATGTGGACGCTATCTCATTAAGGATTCAACAGAATGTTCCTACTTTTTCTGCAAATTTGGAAGTCCAGAATGATTCATATCTTGTGTATGTATAGAAATAAGATTTTTCACTCCATCTCCCATGACATTGGATTGGTTAGGAGGACAATCACTGCATTGTCCATTACATTTATCAACACGGTTCCTTCAGGTTCTAACCATCTTCTAAAACTCAAAAATAATAGTATGAGAGGTAAATACCATTCAAGGGAAAAAACATAATAAAGGGTGAGTACCTTCAATATCTAACATCGTAGGTTTCATTCTAAGATCGTTATCTCAATTATAGGACTATAACATATACGTATCATTAACCTCAGGGACATCCCTAGACATACCTTAGAAATATCTCTAGGGATTTCACTAAATTTTTTGCATCCTAGTTTCCAATGGTTAAATAAAAATTTCCTCTGATACCAACTGTAGAGACCCCAAGCATGACGTACATGGACAATACAGTACTTTTATGGAATACTTAGTACATAAAAAAAACAGACACTCAAGGACCATAATAGTTTAGTGTCTTTGGAAACACAGAATGTAATCTTCTAATCATGGTGAAAGATCTTCAACATCTACCATAAAGATCTTCCCCTTTTTTATTACCTAAAACCTTTCTTTATATCCTGGGGAAATGAAAAAATAAAAAGGGTGAGCTCAAATTCTCAGTAAGGGTAAGCATGGGGATAATAAAAAAACCATATACATTTGAACATAAAAACATGTACATAATGTTTAAACATCTAAATCTTGTGCAGTGACATAAAACATGGAAATAAGTAAGGAATAGATCAAAATAGAACATCAATAATGATAAAATGGATTGTAAATAAAAATTTTAATTGTGAAAAACATTAAGCCCATGATATGATTTCCATAGTAGCTAAGGCATTACTGCCAAGACCATCTTAGTGGACAAAGTCCCTTCCTAAATCGAGTTCACTCCTTGTTCCATTCCTGTATTACTGAACCAGATTAACTTATCGTTCCATCCATGTCGATCTGATGAGATATAAATCTTTACCTAAAGAATTAGATGGAGATATATGTCCCACCCATCTCATATTGAAATCATTCTTACATGTTCCACAATATAAACATAAATCATTTATCATAACCCAACGAATAAAATGGGTTTCATAAACATCATCCCATCATAACATAATCCATATAAAACTAATGGATATAATTTCATCATAAGAGAAGTGAAACCATGTTAATCGTAAAGAAATCATACTTGAAACATAAACATATGAAATAATTTCATCTTAGATGGAAAATGGTTTTGATAAATCACTTGAAATTTATTCATGAAGAATATATCATTTCTTCAGGAAAACCATTTTCTTTTCACAAAATTCCATTCAATTTTAAAATAAATGGATTTGGTTGAAAAAAGTCATGAAATATTGTAGTGTAAGCTTCATGAAAATAGGTCTTTATGAAACCATAAAAATCAGTTCATGTCGTATAAGATAAAAAAACATTCTTCTCGTACTTTTTCCTGAAAAATAAAAAAGTACCTCGTATGGTAAACAAAAAAAGATTCCTTACATACCATGTAGTAAATGTCAAAAATGGGTAAAAATGACTTACGTACATGAAAACATTTTTATAAAACTAGGACATGGATGATAAATATAACCCCAATAAATACTTACGTAAAAGAAATCTTAGATAGAAAACAATTGAGATTGCAACATTATCCCTTAACTTAGGTCTGATATGCTTCATATGTATCCAAACCTCCTGTATAATGATTTAAATAATGTCATTGACTTATTACAGAATCATATTCAGTGTTATGATATCATATATGGTTCACTTATGACTTTATATTACCCTTTCTTTTGTATGTTCCATGTTAAAGCAACGTTTTGGGTAAAATCGTTTTATTTATCGCACATGTTTGGACTTGTTGTTCTTGATATTATTACTTATATCCTGATTTACTTAATTAAAGAATGTAAAAAATGATATATATTTCATATATATTCATCATATACATATATATATATATATATGATAGATCGATAAATGGAATGAAATACACCGTTCATGGAGACGGTAGGCCGTACGTACGCATGAACGCTGTTTTCGTTTCCTTATTGAATTGAATGGAATTATGTAGATGAAATACATATATATATATATATACATAAATCAAGTATCATTATTATGTTATATATTTCATTATTACTTGTTATATATACATTATAATCATTAATGAATGGTTAACATGGATAATTAATCTCATCGCGTCGTGGAGACGGTAGTCCGTACGTACGCACGAAAGATGATATCATTCCTATGACAGTGGAATTGTATTGAAGTGTATGTATAATATTTCATAATCCATATAAATTTTAAATAATCATATATAGTTATTTATTTACACCATTATACCCATCCAAGTAAGGTGGTGGTCGAAAATAGATTACACCACGGCATGGAGACGGTATTACGTACGTACGCACATGCGGTGAATTCGTTTTCCGTAGGATGGCTTGATGGTGAAATAGGGTTGTTTCATACTTATAATAACATATCAGTATATTAGTGATACTGATGTTATTACTTCATAATTCTAATGAAGAATAAGTATAAGAAGAAATAAAGTTGAAATAATCGGTAACGGAAATTACCTATTCTTTGAAGCGCCTCTTCTTAACCTCCTATTAGGGCACTAAATATGGTCTTTGAAGAAGACCAGGACCTCTAGGATGTTTCTAGGGAAGTGGAGAATAGAAACTGGCAGGGGTTGGATGAGCATGAAAGCTCAAAGTGGTGTGTGGAAGAGAGGGAGGATGTTCCTTTTTATAATGGAGGAGAGGGGAACCTTTGGAAAACATACAATATTATTTTATTATAAAGTCATATTCGGTTTTTAATATATAAAAATTGATTTATTTAGAATCTAAGGTTGGTATGGGTCGATATCCTTTCATACAATAGAATTTAAACAAGTTTATGTTTCTATTTTGACCTTATCATTTAGATTTAACTTTAAGTTAAATAATTTTACTTTTACGGTGTCTTCTTGTTTTCTTACACTATAAGGTTAATAAACTTACTATGTCAAGAAAAACGAACCCCAAGTTGTTTATTATTAATATATATAACCTTATCTATGTCATTTGTATGAACTTTAGATTTTTAGGAATAAAATAACAATTAATAATATAATATATATTTTTTAAACTATTTTATGTCAATTTTGACACTATTTGGTAATTGATTTTTGTGAAAATCATGACAGAATTATTAGTTCTAAAAAAGTTAATTAAATGAATAAAAACATGTCATATTAACCGATAAAATCAGTGTAATTCATAAAAAGTCTCAAATTACATTTATTTGGATATTTATAACATCAATTATGTCAATATTTCAATAATGAGATAATTACTGCATCATCATTGTGTCATAGATAAATTAAATTATTTAATGCCTAAAAATTACAAATAAAATACAATTATGTATGAAATATTTTTATGTTTCTAATGATTATTTATAGTAGAATTTATCTTATGTATAACCCTATAATAAAAATGTTTTAGTTATTAAACATTGATTTTAACTATTTTATCTATTCTTTAAATAAAATAATATTAAATGTCCTTATCTAATTCATGTGGGTCTAAATGGTAACATATTATTACTAAGGTTGTTTTTGTTCGAATTAAACTTATAAAATAGAATTAGGACATGTTTGGGGTAATATTAATATCATTTTTACCCTTAATTACACTATTTACTTTTAACCATGGTAAATAAAAGTAAAAATGTACTATTCACCAAACATTATTATCATCTCATTGAACCACATTTTAGTCTATGATATTAACCGTGTCTCTCGGATTTTCAAACTTCAATTTACAGAAGTGGTAAAATTTAATTTAAATGAAAATGTCAGTTTTTTTTAACTAACATTAAGTGGTTTCACGATTCATCGAAAATTGAAGTTTTTCAGAAAAATACCAAAATTTCAGCCTGACCATTAGTTGATATTACAAACTCAAAATTGATGCCTATTTTTCCAAATTCAAAACATATAAGTGGCATTATGTAATTTTAAAATTAATTCCCGTTATCAAAACAAATCGCGTGTTTTTAAGAAACAAAAACTATCAAAAGATTGATACCTGTTTATCTCCAATTTCAATGTAAAAATAATTAAAATGAATAACATTGGATTTAATAGTAAAAATATTTTCTAATTACAATTTAAAACCAATTAAAAAAGATTATATATCCATATTAATTAATGCGATGATAAAAGTTTTTTTTAATTAAAATATAGCGTGTTTTTAGTATTCATTAAAATATGAATGTTATCAGAATAATATGAAAATTTTATCCAAAGTAAATTTTTAAATCCTGATTCAAAAGAAGAATTTTATTTTGTCAAATTGAACTTATAGAAATGTCAAAAACAAGATTTAAGGTGGGTGCGCCATCAAAAGTCGGGAAAACTGCAATTTTAGAAAAATACATATTATACATGAAAAATTTATTTTATTCTCATACCATATTCTAGAAAACGTGTTTGATGAATAATAATGTTATAAATTTAAAAGTTATGTTTTTAATATTCATAATGGCTAGTCCATAATAATATTATAACAATATATCATTGTTTAGTGAAACCTGGTATTGCGTACTACATGTGCTATCGAGGTAGGTCGCGATTGCATGTAATGTAAGCCGAGAATAGTGTTGCATATACTGCAAGCTAATGCGGTGTTGCATATAGTAGAAGCTAATCTTGGTGTAGTGTATAATATAAGATAAATGAAATTAAAAATAATATATCTCATAAAATCTCAGGGTGTTACAGTCACACTTTTAACCCCCTTACCCTTTAGCAAGAAAACAACAAACTACAAGTCCCTTTTCAATTACCCAAATATTAATCCATATAATCTACTTGGATACCAAGGATAGAACAGATCTGGTGTGAGTAATACCCTGTAGAGAAACTCCACTATGTCTAAACAAATAATTCTAAAAAGAATGGTATTCAATAAAGTGAAAAACAATTGTATTAATTAATTTAAAATTTAAAAAAATACAATAACCAAATACTTTGTCTCCAGGTTTGAATGTATTTGAGAATGTCTTGCGTCAATGTGAACAACAACCATATCACAAAGTTAAAAAACCTTCATCATAGTCATTCCCTAATATCGCATATCATTTCTTTCAACCACTCCAACCACCACCATATTACTATGGTACAGTTAAAAAATTCATTGTAATTTTACTTTAAGAATTACAACATCCAATTAAAATTAATATAAGCATTAAAAAATTGTACTAGGCATAGAACACTCTCTATAAGAATTACAACATGGTACTGGGCTGACCCCACTCAATATCATCTTTACTGTTAATAAGAGTGCATGTTTGAGGGACAATAATGATATATACGATTTTCCACATAGAACACAAGTCATATCATATAGCATAGATATCATGTTATCAAATCATACATCTCAATGGTTAATTATGTTAATTGGCATTTATCATTCATATACCACATTAAATTTCAATAAAAATTTATTAAAAAGTATATAAAAAAGAAATATTCCACAACGTAGGGACTCTATATCATTAAATCGCATAATTTATAATTTCATACTAAACACACATTGAGAGATTGTACAATTATATTATTAAGGTTCTCGAAGAACATGAGTATCCATAAGAAACACCAAGTGATAGTTGAAAACAAAAGGACATCAATTAATTATCCCATTAAGTAATTTAGTTGATTTTGGCACACACAATGTTGGCACAATCACAATACTGTATAAATAGGGTAATTATCAAACCATATTGTTAAGATTTATACTCCTAGATTTAAATGATGTTCCAATAATGCTTCAATCAAAAAACACCCATGTGGAATATGGTATGGATAATCACAGAGGTTCCTTAATCAAAACGAATCCCGATAAATAAACACCACACAATTGATAAAATTATTTCACCACAATAATTTCAAGATGGGGGAGAGAATGATGAATCCTAACAGAAACGACTTTCTAGGGATTTATCACAAAAACAGGGTGTCTAGAATGGAAGCTGGTACTCCAAACCCACCTAGAATATGCCCTAGGGTTGAGAAGAGAGGACATGAAATGGAATTAAATGAAAATTCATCCTCACAACATGTTAAAATCACGAGATTATATAATTACGTAGCATGTAATATTGTGACACATCATGTAAATATTTTAAATGGTATAAATTGAAAAACATATCACCTCATATTTATTTTTTAAAAAACATCCAAATATTACAAGAAATGCATTACCTTTAAATGAAAATTTAATGTTCTGTAGATGTCTTCTTATCCAATTTCTTATTAAACAAATTGAAATCATTTTAATTATTCTCATCATATAAATAACCAATGATAACACTTAACCCATTTATACCAAGAGTCTATTACATCAAACAACAATACCACCATAAAAATCAGGTCATTCCACTCAATCAATATCTTTACATAGGTATACTAAGGTTGTTGACGTTTTATCACAACCTAAGAATTCATTTATTCAAATGAATGAAATCCATGATGAAAATAAAACTGATATAAATTTTAACAAAATACATAGAGAGAGTCATACTTGACAAAATACATGATATACAATAATGAAAACACATTGATGCAATGATAATATAATGATATAAATTAGTTCATAAATTCAGTGTTCTTTATAATTGGTTGAGAGAATATCATTATAGTTAAGGTATCAGGTTCCTAGAAAACATTATGTCCAATAATTAATAATATCCTTTACTAAGAACAATTTTATTAATAATATTGTCTTTTGATTTTTTTCCTTGACATTATCTATGTATGCATTTAATTCTTAGTATATTGATTAAATTTATTTGGTTACATTCTTGTAAATTTCCGTGTTTATTATTCCATGTCCATATATTTAAATGGATTGTGTGCTCAATTATTTCTGTTTTCATGATGATTATTGTAGTTGATTCAATATTTTATTATATGTTCTTACACTTACCAATCATTAAAGATCACCCTTTTTTTCCTTTCCCCTGGGATATGAAGAAGAAATATTTGAATGATATTTAAAGCAATTAGTTCATTTCATTTTATTTTGTATCATGTATTATTCTATATTTTCAATGTAATAAAGGTATCATGTATGTAATAAGGTTTTACAAAAACAACAGAACTAATTGGTCCTTCATGATTTGATTCCTTATAATCATGTCAATGTAATAATGTAAGGCACCGACTCTGGGATTGTATTGACCCAAAAATTTGAATAATATTTTTTCTAGAATTTTTTATTATCACATTTTATACTCATCAAAACTATATCCTTTAATTAATGAAGTGAGTATAATTAAAATAAGACCACTGGTATTTGACTGTTGTATGACAATTGGTCAAAATAACCGTTGGAAACTAAACACATAACGTTATGATTATTGTTTGTAAATATAGGTGATCATGGTTAATTAATACAGATAGAGTAGTTGATGGCCTCATCCAAAATACTCGGGCCATATAAAGCCCATCTATCAGATCTTGGGAAGGAGGTTGCATCACTATGCTCTGCACTTGACCAAGCCTAATCTATGCTTCAAAATGTGATGCTTGAATGAAATTGGATACGGTAGAAGAAAAAGCTGATAGAAATCACCACTTAGGCAATGTTTTCCGAGCCACCGAAATATTCTATCACCATTTCACACCTTACACTTAGGTATAATGTAGGTGTTATAAAATACTATGTAACGAGTCCTTAGATACTTTGTGTAATCCCATAGAATAAATGAAATTGTTATATCAACTTTCATGTTTTAGGAACACCTTTTCTTAATAAAGTATATTTTTAATTATGAAATATTTGATAAATATATTTTAGAAGTAAAAATTATAATTTTCATATATTTCTAATAGACATTGAATTATTATTGTAAAACTAACATCAATTTTGAATAACAAATGTCGAAATTAACATATGTTGAATTTTTAAAAAATTTATAAATAGTTTCAATTTGATGAATAGTGTTTTATGTATAATATTTTTTATGAATAGTTTTTTTAATATTATAAAAACATTTTAATAATAAATAACATTTTCAGTGAAAATATTTTCCAAAATTAGACAAAAAAGGTTGTAATTAGGGTGGAAAATGTGGTTCAATAAGACCAAAATATTTTTTTGAATAGTAACATTACCCTTTAGAATATTCTTTTTAACCTTATGAGTGGTAATTTTATGAATGTTATTGTATCACCAACTAAAAAGATATAAATATGATTTAGTTATCATTAGTTGTAATGTGATATAATTATATCAGAGTATAAGTAAATAAATGTTTCAGGAATTATTAGTCAAGTATAAGTATTTTATTTATTTAATTTAATTTAAAATGAAAGTATTTTTTATAAAATTGAGCACACTTTTGTATTTTAAATGCTGATTTATTTTTATGGTAATTTTTTGGGATTTTTCTGAAACAGTTCAATTTTCAGTGAATAGTAAAAATAATGTTTTTATTTTCGATGTGTTTAATGACATCATTAATGATGTATCAATGATGTAATAATTCTGGTTGACTTTTTAATATTAATATATGTGATGAGGTGTCCCAATTGGCCAATTCCATGGGAATATATAATTTCTAAGCCCATTATTTTTCAAATACAACTGATGAGGTGTCCCTTGGAAAATAATAAAATATTCTCTCACTTTTAATACAAATAAAAACACATTCCCTCATTTATTTCATTCCAAATTCATCCTCAACCCGAAAATGGTCTTTTACATTCCATGGAGTCATATCATGTTCCCTAAATCCCCCCATGGTAAAAACCTTCGAGTTTTTGATGTTACACTCCCATGTAAGGGAACCTTCCACCCACCTCTTTTAAGTCACGACATCCTTTATGCTATGTCTTCTAGTTCCCATATTATTATGTTGGGGTATGTTCTTATATATTATTATTTATGTTCATTTTATTTCCAAATTATGAGAGTCCCTCTCCACTCTCATCAACTTATTAATATGAATTTTATGAGACGTTGTTGGGCTGCTGAATTTTTCATAAAAGAAATCATATCTTCACTTTTCTTTCAAGTTACCATTTCATGTGATATTTCATTCAAATATCTATAACATTATCATATTTATTTTATTAATTCTATAACCATAATTTATTATGAGTTACTTATGAGTGGGTGACTCTTGTCCTCTCTCTTTGAAATTTTTTCTAAACCCATATTGTGTAGTCGTTATGCTGCAGAAATTTAGTCTCAAATTATATCTCTCTTTTTCTCAAGAAATTATATTGTTTTATTTATATGGATACCAATATATATAATTTAATTTATAGAGGTATTCATTAAGACATAAAATTTATCTATTTGATTCTATAATTAACATAAATATAATCATCACTCTCTTTCCATGGGTTATTAATGCCATAATGATCCTATATTTATGAACATTTTAAACGTCACAATTTTGACATGAAACCAATTTCTTTTATTATATTTGGGTTATATATGAAATTTTTTATTATGATATATGTGGATCACATGAATAAAAATACATATTTAGGGTGAACCATAATAGTTCTCTAATGCATTTGGTAAAGAATTTAATCTCTAGTGATGAAAAGATTCATGATACCTTGGTGAATAACCATGTTAATTTTTATGACAAATTGCAGATTTAACATGGTTATATGTTCATTAATGTCTAAATTAAATTTTGTTTCCACATTTTCAAGTTATGTTTCATGTTATTATTATGATATGTCCCTTTATCTCCATGTTCTTATTGATACTGCTGAAGATCACATGTAAACTGTTTAACTTGTTTTCTTTACTAGGACTTCTACTCACCCTTTCCTTTGATGTATGTGTCCTAGTTATGATATGCAGTAATTATTCTTTGGATGAACCTCTGTTGAATCCTTAAATGTTTATTAATATAATTTTTAATGTTTTTATGTATATTTTTCCATATTTCCATGACATTAGACTTTAAAGATCCTCTTTTTGTAAAATGTAATGCAAAGTTATGTAATAATAAGTCGGGATTCTGTAGTTGTTATCAATGGATAGTTTATTATTTTTTGGAAATTAGGTGATGACAGAATTTGCAAGAACCGTATAGAAAATTATAAATATAGTCAATCTTTCTACTATATTAGTGAAATTTTAAGTAAGTGTTTTTTGAAAAAATAAATCCATGTCTGGATATGAACAAGTGGATGTGGTTCTGGAATAGATGAACCTAGGGGTGAAAACATTGACAAGTAGATTCATGTGTTACCCATCGTATCCTGGTACGTGAAAACGGTACTTGCTGCACTCCTAGATTGACACTCTAGGGGGATATGTTTGGTTAATCATAATATTTTTATGAATCATTATAATAGATTTATAGAGAAATTTAATTTTTGTTAATGAATAATATGTCTAAGAATAATTTTTTAAGATATAAAAACCCATAATGGATAAATGATTTAAAAATGAAATAAGCTTCTAACAAAGGTAATATTCTAATAGGAAATAACAGGAAATAGGAGGAACTATGAAAATGGTCACCGTAATGGAATGTGTGTTGAAAACCCTCCAATGGAAGATGGAATGGAAACCTTCATGAGAATGATGACCCAACAGGCTCATGATATGGGAAATAACATCAATCTATCTAAGATTCCACTTTCACTACGAAGGGTACAACATTCTATTGAGTCTTTTATGTGTCAAAGACGACCAACCTTTTGTGGAAATTTCAAACCATTGATTTCTGAATAGTGGATAAGCTCTATCAAGAAGATCTTTTCAATGCTCCGCTATTTAAAATAAGAGATGGTCACCCTGGCTGTTTACCCCTTAGAGGGAAAATCTAATTAGTGTTGGTATCTTGTAAAAAACAAAAGTCGATGAGTGGAAGTTGGTTCTATGGAGTGATAAGAGTTTATAGAGATCTTCTTCAATAATTATTTCCCACGTTCTATGAGAAAAAGAATGAATATGAAATTTCTAAATCTGAGGTAGAAGGATATTGCATCTGTTAGAATCTATGAGATGAAAATCACAAGGCTTTCACCTTACACCTCTATCTTTTTCTTGGATCCAAATGGGAAGGTTGAAAGATTTTTTGGTGGACTAAGACCTCATATGTGGAAGAATCTATCCAACTGAGACTATGATAACTATGAGTAGAACGTACGGAGTGAAATTAATGTCAAAACAGAGATTAGTGAGATGCAGTGGTCTCATAAATCCAATTAGAGGAAGAGATCAATGGAGTTCAGCTTAGGGTGAAACATTGATCAGGGAATATGAGGTAAGAAAGTGAAACATACCACATGTAAGTAATGTTGGAAGAAGCATTCAGGGAACTGCCTTGTCGGGAGTGGGAAGTGATAGATGTGTGAAAGGGATGAACTACCTCTTTTCCAATTCTATAATTGTGGAAAGCTAAGTCTGTAAGAACCCGGTTTTTGATGTGAAAGAATTTGGAATATTCTTGATGATATTCCAGTGCAGCGCCTTTGGACGGCGTGCAATTCCGAGCCTCGGTGTGGCCAGAATTAAATTTTCAGTGCGTTCACACTGGAAATGCCAAATAAATGCGATAACTCTTAAACTGAGTTCCGGATCAGGGATTTGAGTGTACGGATGGGTCCGGAATGGGGTGTTTACCCTAGGAAGGGCATAAAACTTGTCAGCGCGGGATGTTTGGACCCCTCGCTCGCTTCTGGAACGTTAAACGGATTAAATATATTAAATTAATTCGTTTAATGATGAAATGCAGGTATCTCATAAAAAGTGGATCAGATTGGAAAACTGAGGGCACCTTTGAGTTTGGAGCCTGTCGTTTACCCTAGGAGGGGTATAAGTTTCGTGGGTGCGGGCCATTTGTGAAAAATGGCCCCAAGGGCGTTTTCGTAATTTGGTGGCCTCAGGCACTAAGTTTAATAACATTTGAACGGGGTCTCGGAATAAAGTTCCGAGATTGCCGTTGCACTCAGAGCGTGGTTCTTAGCCTAGGGGAGGCTAAATCAAGACCCCATCGAGAGTTCGGGTTCGGGGCTGTCGGGCGGGCGTTTATGTGATTTGTACTTAAACACCCCACCTTCTTCTTCTTCATCTTCTTCCTCAAAACCTCTTCCCCCTCCTTCTCCTCCGGCGAGGAGAGCTCTAGCGAGGTGAGCTCCGGCGAGGCGACTCCGGCAAGGTGCGGTGGTGCCGGCGGATCGAAGTGAAGCCCCGGGCGAAGCCCAGCGAGGTAGGCGGTGTTCGTTTGCATTTTAATTTTCGAAAAAATCTTTGAATTCATATTGTAGTGTCTATTTGCTGCCCAATATTTGATCCAAGCCCATAATCTCGTAGATCTTGTCCCGAGGTTTCCGGAATGTTATCCGGATCAAATTTTTGACCACCGGATCATTTCCGGTGGTCCTCTGATGTTTTCCGGCCACGAGGCCGGTTACCGGCAAGGTCGTCCAGCGGCGGGCAGCGTCTCGGCTGGAGGCGGTGCTCACCGGCGGTGGCGGCTGGCGGCGGCGCTCTCCGGCGGTGGCGGTTGGCGGCGGTTCCCTTCAGAGGGCGCGGCTGGCGTCGGCGCTCCTCGGCGCGGTGGCCGAGCCCGCCAGAACGGGGAGGCGACCCGGGGTCGCGGCGCGGCACAACCTAAGTGGACAGAGACCCGCGAACCGCGGGTCTCCACGGGGGCGCAGCGAGACCGTCCGTCCAGGTCGGTCGGGTGTTGGCAGGCCGCGGCTAGCTGGCCGCGGGCCGGCTATGGGCGGACCGGGCGGACCGGGCCGGTCCGGCCCAAGTGGTCCACCCCCCCTTTTTTTATAACTTATGATGTCCGTAGCTTTCGCTACGGACGTCCGCTTTGCGCGCCGTCTGAGGCGGCGCAGGCCTGGCACAGAGTCGAGACTTTTGAGATGGTTTTGGGAATTTTTAATTCCCAAAAGGTGGGGCCGCGGAGGCGTGCCGTGTCTTTAAGTAGACGATCGTTTTTCTTCCGGGATTTTGTTTTGAGCGTCGCAGACGCATCCGACGTCCGTTTTGAGCACCGTCAGTGGCGTTGGACCCTGGCGTAGGGGCGAAAGTTTCCAGGGTGGTTTCGGGCGTTGGGACATGATTTGAGGTGTGGGCCCCATGGCCCATCTTTTGAGCTGTGTGTAGCTTTTAGAGACTTTTTTGTCGGACGTCCGTTCGGGGCGTGCGAGCAGTCGATGTTGGATGATTTTCCGAGGGGATTGCAATGGTGCAATCCGCCCGCCCTAATTCGGGACGATGGTGTGGGGACCACGAGGGCTGTTTGGGCATCGACGGTGATTTTCCATCTTAATCACCGGGCGATTGTTTTGGTCAATTGAATAGTCCATCTTGTGTACTTTTCGAGAGGATCGCAACGGTGCGACCCGTTCGTTGAGTTTCGGGACCGGGATGCGGGTCCCATGTGGCGCCACTCGTGTGCGGTGTGCCAGAATGCATCTTTTTCTCCGGGTCCCCGTTCCACGTAAGTAAGCAGTAAATTTGACGTGCTTCTCCGAGAGCTTTGCGATGACGCAGTCCACCTGACCTTTTTCGTGGATGTGGTGTGGGACCCACCCGACCTGGCTATGGTGAATAGTACCTTCTTCATCGGGTGTTCATTTTGCGCGATTGATTACACAATCCTATGTGTTTTTCTGAGGGGATCACAGTGGCATGATCCGTTGGTTCAGTTTCGGGATCTTGGGCTGGGCCTACATGGGTTTGGTCACGGTGAATAGTACCATTTTCACCTGTTGACCGTTTCGGGCGAGTGAGTAGTCTGACTCGCGTGTTTTTCCATGAGAATTACAACGGTGCAATCCTTTTGGCGGTGCGGAGCCTCTTGTGCGATATTGTTAAATGTGGAGCATGAGAGGTGCTCCGGTGGTGGTTCGTCCTACCTTGGTTGTAGCGGACCCTTGGCGTGTGATCGTGCACTCTTGGAAGAGTGATATAATTGTTTCACACGATGTGGTTGGCCGTGCCTGGTCCTTTGAGGTGGATTTGTTACGTCACACCTTCACGTTGACGCTGGGAGCCATGGGCACGATAACCTTTGTGCAAGAACGAGGTATACTAAGGGAGTATACGAGAGCGCTTGGGGGTACGTGTGGTTCGTAACTGAGACTGTTTGTGCGCTTGGTTGGGGTTTGACTTGGGGCCACACGTCGTGTGGTCCCCAAGTGCGTGTTGTGTTCTGCTTCGCGTACTTGGACCTCTCGCGGCGTAGAGGGTCCCTCTTTGTGTTTGTTTGACCAGCGGGGTGGAGCTCTTCCCCTGGCTCTGTGTTCATTTGTTGACCAACAGGGTTGAGTGGTCTCCCCCTGGTTTCGTTCTCGATGGATTTTCCGGTAGCGGTGCTAGTGACACCCAGTGCTGGGGCAGACTCTGAACCTATTTTGGGAGAGCTATTCTGGAGTTGGGTGGTTGTGCGACACCCACTCCGTGTTCGGTCAGCCAGTGTTGTACCCTCCTGTAGAGAAGGCAGAGCGTTTCTGAGTTTTACCCTCCAGCGGGGCTGGGAATTGGGTTACTCATCGACTTCCTCAGGGATTACCTTCCAGTAGGGCTGGGCAGTGGGTTGCTCACTGACTTCTAGTGTTTACCCTCCAGTAGAGACTGGGCAGTGGGTCACCCGATGCTATTAGGGTCAACCCTCCAGCAGAGACTGGGCAGTGGGTCACCCGACGCTATTAGGGTCTACCCTCCAGCAGAGACTCGGCAGTGGGTCACCCGACGACCTCTTAGGGTCTACCCTCTAGCAGGGCAAGGCAGTGGGTCACCCATCTTCTAGTTCCTGGTCTACCCTCCAGCAAGGCTGGGCAGTGGGTTGCCTGTCGACTTATTCCAGGTTTACCCTCCAGCGGGGCTTGGTAGTGGGTCACCGGATGATGTGTTATGGTTTACCCTCCAGTAGGGCTGGGCAGTGTATCACCTAGTATCTTATTATGGTTTACCCTCCAGTGGGGCTGGGCAGTGGGTCTCCGGTTGATGTATTAGGGTTTACACTCTAGCAGTGCTGGGCAGTGGGTCACCTGATATTTGGTTATGAATTACCCTCCAACGGGGCTGGGCAGTGGGATACTTGTTAGTATTCCATAATTAGTCCTCTCAACTAGGCTATTCTATGGCTTACCACCATGATTACCAGAGCGGGACCCTTGGTTGTACGAGTCGGTGATGGAACAGCTTGACTTGTGGAGACCTCTCGACTACAGGGTAGTGATGAGGTGTTGTTTGACTTTCCTAGAACTCTCAAGTACGAGGGGCACTTTCCCCACCGAGACGCGTTCTTGCGACGCGATCTAAAACCTTACGGGCTAGTCAGTGCCGCCCAAAGTGGATAGTATCAAGGTGCGGTGAGTGGGCCCCTTGGAATGCGGTTCAGGGCAGACGTGCGGGATGCTGGGCATCGATGATGGGGTTACATATGGGACTGTTGGATACTCTTTTCTTGGGCTGAGCTACGGGACGGTGATCCCCTTACGACGTTGTTCGGGCTTCTCGTTGAGCATAAGGATATGTATGTACCTAGTTCTAGTACCCACTTCTTGGGTTTGGTTACTCTCCTTACAGGGAAGGAAAAGACGCGCAGGGTATGCCAAGTGCTTTCCGTGTCTATCTTGTCATGGTTGGATGAGTTCACTCTCCTACTATAGGTAGCGAAGACTCGATGATAAGTTCATCTTCTCACCGTTTCTAGCTCCTTGTGTTTGGAAAAGTCTTATACCTTTCTCTTGTTGAGTTGAGCTGGAATCTCTGCTGGTATTCTACTTCACTTTCAGTTGTACTCCTTTACTTCTCCCTGTTCGCTCTACTGCTCACCCTTCGGTACCACCTTTGTTGCTCGCTTGTACTTCGGGGGTATCCTACTGAGTATATTTATACTCACCCCTGCTTGGGCTTTCCCCGCACTTGGTGTGACCTTGCAGACGACTGACAGGTGGAGTATGTCTTCAGTGGAGCATAGGATCTTGGGAGCTTGGACCGCGTGCGGTGGTCGTGGCTGGGTTCCAGGTGGGAGACCCGCCACCTGTTCCTTTTTGTTTACGTGTTTCCAGGTTGTGGCACTTTATGGTTGGGCGTGTGTTTTTCCCATTTTCTTTTCAGCTTGTTATTTGTTCTGTTTAGAGGTCGATGCACATCTGTGGTTTAAATATATATAGCATTTGTTCCTTTTTACTCTACTTGTCTTTTCTTTTACTCTGCACTTTTTCATTGAGTGTACTGCGTGTGTGTGTACAGGTACGTAGGCAAAGGCCTCCCAGAGTTGTTGTGCCTTCGGCGCTAGTCGCCAGCCCCTGGCCTATGTAGGCGGGCTTGGGGTTGTTGCGGCTCACGCTCGGGTAGGGTCGGGTACTGACAAAGTGGTGTCAGAGGCTGGTTCGTTCCTTGGGACGTTGTGTGGGCGTCCCTAAAAGAGGAATTGGTTGGGATTTAGGGCAACAATGTTAACATGTCTCGAGAGCGGCTCTCAGGCAAGGGAGTCCAGTGATGGTGCAGCGGCCGACGTATCCATTCACCAGGACCCTGATAACCCGCTTGTCGACTCGGCATGCTGAGAAACATGTTGCAGGGAAAATTGGTTTGTGCATCACATAGGACCGAGTCATTGACTGTCCTTCTTGAGTCAGCTCCCCATCGTTGTTGTTGTGGTATATACACATATGCTCATCTGTCCGCAACACTCCTTGATAATATTCAAGATGTATCCGCGAGGACAGCCAGCCAAGATACCAGCTTGGGTGCGTGACGACGACCCTGTGAGCTATGAGGTCACAGTCCAGGACCCATCATGAGAGACCCTTTCCCCAGGTGGGCCGGTAGCAGCACCCCCACATGTTGAGTAGCAGGTAGTTTCAGCAGAGCAGGCTGAGCTAGAGCGCAGGTTGAGCTCGCTCTGTGAGTTCCAGCGACAGAGACCGCTGAGGATTAGTGGTGAGCCGGACCCTCAGGAAGCGGAGGTTGGGATCAAGGCAGTGGTTAGACTTTTCAGGTTTGTGTAGATGTCGACAGATCAGGGAGTGGCTTTGGCAGCCACCCTTTTTCGTGGAGCAGCTTGGCGTTGGTGGAGTCTGGTGACTCAGTTTCTTGACAAGTCGTCATTTTCGTGGGACGACTTTCAGTTGTTGTTTCGTGAGGAGTTTTTCCCCTCTTACTTGTGCTCCGTTCAGATTCATGATCTCCTGTAGTTTCAGCAGGTAGGGATGACGATGGCCGAGTACGCGGCTAGTTTTGCAGATTGTGCATGCTTTTACCCGGACTAGGTCCATGATGACAACATCCGGGCGCGAAAGTTTTAGCAGGGTCTCCGCTGAGTGATTTGTGCTATCATAGTACCATTGGGCATTCCCACATATGCCGGGGTGCTAGAGCAGGCACTGGTGACAGAGGGCTTCCTGTCATGTTCTGGTGTTGGTAGTGACAGCAGGCACGTTGGAGCTGAGACGCCTGCCGCAGCTAGTGGGCATCGGTAATTAGAACCTCGACGCAGGTGTCTTACTGAAAAACGGACTCATGGGTGTGGTCGTACACCACAGTGGCACCGGAGGGCACCAGTGCAGCCCAGAGAGAGTCGGTGCTGTGCTTGTAACGGGTGAGGTCACTTGGCACGAGACTACCCGACCCGAGTTGCTGAAAGTTTCGGGCAGGCAGCAGGCGCACCACCAGGGCAGAGGTAGCGCCGTGATCAGAGTAGTGCCCAGAGAGGTGGTGCTGGAAGAGGAGCGGGAGGAGCTGGTGGTGGAGGACGACTTTACGAGGCCTTCCCACCAACACTAGTTGGTCCACGTCAGGCTCCGGGAGCTGACAGTTGGGACCATGGATAACTGTGAGCATGGATGTCTACGATCCTGTAGATCACGGGATGGTGAGAGGTACCCCTTGAGACTCTTCTACTTCTTGCAGTAGAATTGTTAGGCTCTGCGTGTGAAAGGTGTTTCTCCCTGCTCCTTGCTTGAGGTGTTACTAGGGTGACGCATGGCGTCGGGTGTAACCCAGTGTTGGTAAGGAAAAAGTCGTGAGACCTTTTCGTTTAGTCAATGGTGTTGACTCCTTCACTTCCCAAGCGTGTAAGACAGACTTGGTTGCGAGACATCGATAGTGAAACCTTGCATGAACAGATATCCTTGGGAGTTTCACCATATGGATATTCTAAAAGAGGGAATCATCGGGCCTTGTTTCAGGTGCGGGCGGGGATTCCAGTCTCGGAATGAGACGTAGAGGTTGGACCGGGGAGGTGAGCTACCCCCGAGAGCCTTCAGGCTATTTGAGACCGTGCAAAGGGATCGCAAGGTACCCTATTGCCTTTCCCGAACCCCAAGTCTGGAGTGGGTGCATGACGTCAGCAAGGGAAAACCTCGCATGAACGGATCAATCCTTTGGTCCGTGTGCGGTGACGCAGAGATGTGCGTGAGTTCTTCTTGGTATGGGAAAGCCAGGTGTGGGATTAATACCCTGTGTTGTTCTCTAGTTTTGCTATTTGGGGATGAAAATCATGAAGGAGGGAATGATGTAAGAACCCGGTTTTTGCTATGAAAGACTTTCGAATATTCTTGATGATATTCCAGAGCAGCGCCTTTGGACGGTGTGCAATTCCGAGCCTCGGTTTGGCCATAATTAAATTTTCAGTGTGTTCACACTGGAAAGGCCAAATAAATGCGATAACTACTAAATGGAGTTCCAGATCAGGGATCCGAGTGTACGGATGGGTCAGGAATGGGGTGTTTACCCTAGAAACGACATAAAACTTGTCGGTGCTGGATGTTTGGACCCCTCGCTTGCTTCTGGAACGTTAAACAGATTAAATATATTAAATTAATTTGTTTAATTTTGAAACGCAGTTATCTCATAAACGGTGGCTCGTATTTAAAAATTGAGATCACTGTTGAGTTCGGAGCGTGTCGTTTACCCTAGGAGGGGTATAAGTTTCGCGGGCGCAGGCCGTTTGTGAAAAATGGCCCCAATGGCGTTTTCGTAATTTGGCGGCCTCAGACGCTATGTTTAATAACATTTGAACGGGGTCTCAGAATAAAATTCCAAGACTGCCGTTGCAATCAGTGCGTGGTTCTTAGCCTAGGGGAGGCTAAATCCCGACCCTGTCGGGAGTTTGGGTTCGGGGCTGTCGGGTGGGTGTTTAAGTGATATGTACTTAAACACCCCCCTTCTTCTTCTTCTTCATCCTCAAACCCTCCTCCCCCTCCTTCTCCTCCAGCGAGGAGAGCTCCGGTGAGGCGAGCTCCGGCGAGGCGACTCCGGCAAGGTGCGGTGGTGCCGGCGGATCGACGCGAAGCCCCGGGCGAAGCCCAGCGAGGTAGGCGGTGTTCGTTTGTGTTTTAATTTTCGAACCCCTCTTTGAATTCAAATTTTAGTGTCTATTTTCTGCCTGATCTTCGATCGAAGCCCATAATCCTGTAGATATTGTCCCGAGCTTTCCGTAATGTTATCCTGATCAAATTTTTGACCACCGGATCGTTTCCGGTGGTCCTCTGATGTTTTCCGGCCATGAGGCCGGTTACCGGCAAGGTGGTCCGGCGGCGGGCGGCGGCTCGGCTGGCGGCGGCGCTCTCCAGTGGTGACGGCTGTCGGCGGCACTCTCCGGTGGTGGCGGCTGGCGGTGGTTCCCTTCAGTGGGAGCGGCAGGCATCTGCTCTCCTCGGCCCGCATGCCGAGCTTGCCGGAATGGGGCGGCGACCCGGGGTCGCGGCGCGGCGCGACCTCGGTGGATAGAGTCCCGCGAACCGCGGGTCCCAGCGGGGGCGCAGCGAGACCGGCCGTCCAGGCCGGTCGGGTGTCGGCAGGCCGCGACGAGGAGAGCCGGGCCCGCGGCCGGTCCGGCCCAAGGGGTCCACCCCCCACCCCCCCCCCCCCTTTTCTAACTTCCGACGTCCGTAGCTTTCGCTACGGACGGCCGTTTTGCGCGCCGTCTACGGCGGCGCAATCCTGGCGCAGACGCGATACTTTTGAGATGGTTTCGAGAATTTTTCATTCCCGAAATGAGCGGCCGGGGAGGCGCGACGTGTCTTTAAGTAGATGATCATTTTTCTTCTGGGATTTTGTTTTGAGCGGCGCGGAAGCATCTGACGTCCGTTTTAAGCACCGTCAGTGGCGTTGGGACCCTGGCACAGGGGCGAAAGTTTCCACGGTGGGTTTCGGCGTTGGGACTAGATTTTGAGGCATGGGCCCCACGACCCCGTCTTTTGAGCTGTTTGCATCTTTTAGCGACTTTTTTGTCAGACGTCCATTCGGGGCATGTGAGTAGTCGATGTTGGGTGTTTTTCCAAGGGGATTGCAATGGTGCAATCCGCACGCCCTAATTCGGCACGATGGTGCGGAGCCCACGAGGGCCGTTTGGGTGTCGATGGTGATTTTCCATCTTAATCACGGGGCGACTATTTTGGACAAGTGAATAGTACATCTTGTGTACGTTTTCAAGAGGATCGCAACGGTGCAATCCATTCGTTGAGTTTCGGGATCGGTATGTGGGTCCCACGTGGCGCCGCTCGTGTGCAGTGTGCCGGAACACATCTTTTTCTCCGGGTCCCCGTTCCACGCAGGTAAGCAGTCAATTTGACGTGCTTTTCCGAGAGCTTTGCGATGGCGCAGTCAGCCCGACCCTTTTCGGGGACGTGGTGTGGGACCCACCTGACCTGGCTACGGTGAATAGTACCTTCTCACCGGGTGTTCATTTTGGGCGATTGATTACTCAATCCTATGTGTTTTTTCGAGTGGATCGAAGTGGCGTGATCCGTTGGTTCAGTTTCGGGAACTTAGGGTGGGACCTACACGGGTTTGGTCATGGTGAATAATACCATTTTCACCTGTTGACCGTTTTGGGCGAGTGAGTAGTCTAAATCGCGTGTTTTCCGCAAGGATTACAACGGTGCGATCCGTTTGGCGGTGCGGAGCCCCTTGTGTGATCTTATTAAATGTGGAGCATGAGAGGTTCTCCGGTGGTGGTTCGTCCTACCTTTGTTGTAGCGGACCCTTGGCGTGTGATTGTGCACTCTTGGGAGAGTGATATAATTGGTTTATAAGATGTGGTTGGTCGTGCCTGGGCCTTTGAGGTTGAGTTGTTACATCACGCCTTCGCATTGACGCTGAGTGCCGTGGGCACGATAACCTTTGGGCTAGAACGAGGTATACTCAGGGAGTATACGAGAGTGCATGGGGGTACATGTGGTTCGTACCTGAGACTGTTTGTGCTCTTATTTGGGGTGTGACTTGGGGCCACATGTCGTGTGGGCCCCAAGTGCGTGCTGTACTTGGACCTCCCGTAGCGTAGAGGGTCCCTCTGTGTGTTTGTTTGACCAGCAGGGTGGAGCTCTAACCCAGGATCTATGCTCGTTTATTTACCAGCAGGGTTGAGTGGTCTCCCCCTGGTTTCATTCTCGATGGATTGGCCGGTAGCTGTGCTAGTGACACCCAGTGCTGGGGCAGACGCTGCACCACTTTTAGGAGAGCTGTTCTGGAGTTGGTGGTTGCGCGACACCCACTCCGTGTTCGGTCGGCCAGTGTTGTACCCTCCTGTAGAGATGGTAGAGCAGTTCTGAGTTTTACCCTCCAGTGGGGCTGGGCAGTGGGTTACTCATCGACTTCCTCAGGGCTTAGACTCCAGCAGGGCTGGGCAGTGGGTTGCTCAATGACTTCTAGGGTTTACCCTCCAGTAGAGACTGGGCAGTGGGTGACCCGACGCTATTAGAGTCTACCCTCCAGCAGAGAATGGGCAGTGGGTCACCCGACGCTATTAGGGTATACCCTCTAGCAGAGACTCGGCAGTGGGTCACCCGACGACCTCTTAGGGTCTACCCTCCAGCAGGGCTGGGCAGTGGGTCACCCGTCGTCTAGTTCTAGGTCTACCCTCCACCAATGCTGGGCAGTGGGTCGCCTGTCGACTTATTCCAGGTTTACCCTCTAGCGGGGCTGGGCAGTGGGTCTCCAGATGATGTGTTATAGTTTACCCTCCAGTAGGGCTGGGTATTGGGTCACCCGGTATCTTATTATGGTTTACCCGCCAGCGGGGCTGGACAGTGGGTCGCCGGTTGATGTATTAGGGTTTACCCTCCAGCAGGGCTGGGCAGTGGGTCACCTGATATTTGGTTATGAATTACCCTCCAGCGGGGCTGGGTAGTGGGACACCTGTTAGCATTCCAGACTCAGTCCACTTGACTAGGATAGTATGTGGCTTACCTCCGTGATTACCGGAGCGGGACCCTTGGTTGTACGGGTCGGTGATAGAACAACTTGACTTTAGGAGACCTCTCGACTGCAGGGCAGTGATGAGGTGTGGTTTGACTTTCCTAGAACTCTCAAGTACGAGGGGCGCTTTCCCCACCAAGACGCATTCTTGCGACGCGATCTAAAACCATGCGGGTGAGTCAGTGCGGCCCAAAGCGGATAGTATAAAGGTGCGGTGACTGGGCCCCTTGGCTTGCGGTTCAGGTAAGACGTGCGAGATGCTGGGCATCGATGATGGGGTTAGTTCTGGGTCTGTTGGCTACGCTTTTCTTGGGCTGAGCTACGGGACGGAGATCCCCTTCTGACGTTGTTCGGGCTTCTCATTGAGCATAAGGATATGTATATACCTAGTTCTAGTACCCACTTCTTGGGTTTGGTCACTCTCCTTCTAGGGAAGGCGAAGACGCGCAGGGTATGCCACGTGCTATCCATGTCTATCTTCTCGTGGTTGGATGAGTTTACTCTCCTACTATAGGTCGCGAAGCCTCGACAAGAAGTTCATCTTCTCACTGTTTCTAGATCCTTGTGTTTGGATGAGTCTTCTACCTTTCTCTTATTGGGTTGAGCTGGACTCTCTGTTGGTATTCTACTTCACTTATAGTTGTACTCCTTTACTTCTCCCTGTTCGCTCTACTGCTCAGCCTTCGGTACCTCCTTTGTTGCTCCCTCGAGCCTTTGGGGTATCTTATTGAGTATTTTTATACTCCCCCCTGCTTGGTCTTTTCCGACACTTGGTGTGCCCTTGCAGATGACGGACATGTGGAGCGTGACTTTAGTGGATCTAGGAGCTTGGGAGCTTGGACCTCGTGCGTTGGTCGTGGCCGGGTTCCAGGTGGGAGACCCGTTGGCTATTCCTTTTTGTTTACCTGTTGCTAGGTTGTGGCACTTTTTGGTTGGTCGTGTGTTTTTTCCCTTTTCTATTCAGATTGTTCTTTGTAATGTTTAGAGGTTGATGCACATTTGTGGTTTATATATATATATATATTGCAGTTGTTCATTTTTACTCTTCATGTCTTTTATTTTACTCTGCACTTTTTCATTGAGTGTGTTGCGTGTGTGTGTGTACAGGTACTTAGGCAAAGGCCTCCCCGAGTTGTTGTGCCTTCGGCGCTAGTCGCCAGCCCCTGGCCTATGGAGGCGGGCTTGGGGTAGTTGCGGCTCGAGGCCGGGTAGGGTCGGGTCATGACAATGTCTTTTTTCTAATCATTTTACAAATCAGAGGTCATTAGAGGGGAACCACTTTCAGCCTAAGCAAAGTCCAAGGGGGAAGGATTATGCTTTTTATATCACGACAGATCATGTTGAAGATACAAATGATGTGGTGGAAGGTATTCTTGTTGTTATATCAAACATAGCAAGTACTTTTTTCGGTACTAGTTATACTCATTCCATTATTTCCTCCATGTTTGTAATGAATTTAGAATCATCCCCTGAATTTCTAAATGTAGATTTATTAGTCAAGATGCATGTTGGGATTATCCAATCATCTTCAGTGTTTAGAAACTCGAGTAGTCCCTTTAGTGATCACAATCTTATCCAAAATCTAGTAGTAATATCCATTCTAGAATTAGAAATTGTACTAGAAATGGGTTGGATCTCAAAGAATAATTCTATGGTCAAAAGGAAAAGCAAATAAATATCATTAATCCTAAATGTAAAAATAATGGTTATCTTCCATTGATAATTACGTCAACCTGATCTATGTTTAGAAGAACCTCCTAGATCCTTCTTCATAGAGTTTTTCGGTGAAGAACAATATGGAAATGAGTGTGTATGGATATAAAATGTCTCTATTTTCTTGGAAGACATTGACGTATTTTCTAAGGAGTTACATGAACCTCTCATAGAAATAGAGGGAGTTCTCCATTGAACACATATGTGGAACTAATCCAATATCAATGACCCTGTATAGGATGTCAAATTTGGAGCCCGAGGAATTAAAGAAACAACTCCAAGATCTTTTGGAGATGGGTTATATCTGACTAAGTTTTTCTCCTTGCTGAGAACATGTTTACATTTTGAATAACAAGGATGGATCACTATGTCAATTCATTGATTATATAGAACTGAATGGGATCATATTGAATAATAAATACCCTCTTCCAAGAATTGATGACTTATATGACAAACTTCATGGGGATCAATTCTTCTCTACGAATTCTCTTTGATCTGGTTATCATCAATTGATGGTGAATAATGTAGATATTCCAAAAGCAGTTTTACAATCAAGATATTGGAATTACTTTTTTTTTATTCCCTTCAAATTGTCTAATGGACTTGATATTTTTATTGATTTGATGAATAGTGTAATTAAGTACTACCTTGATAACATTGTGATAGTTTTTATTGATGATATTATAATATATTCAAAATGTCACAAGGATCATGAAGATCATAAAAGGTTATTTTTTCAATTTCTATGGAAGGAGAGGCATTTTGTAAAGTTCAAAAAATGAGAATTTTGTTTACAACATGTTTGTTTCTTAGTGCACATTATAACCAATGAAGGAATCACAGTTGAACCTTAATAGAAAAAATATGTATAGGAGTGGCCTCAGCCTAAAAAAATAACTATGATTCATAGTTTCCATGGATTATAATGATATTATAGGAGGTTTGTGAAAAATATTTCATGACATTCTAAACCATTAACCAAGTTAACTCGAAAAGGGGTCAATTTTATATTGATAAAATAGTTTGAGGAATGTTTCTAGTAGATGAAGAAGATATTGGTTACTTCACCCATGTAAACTCTAACATCAAGTGTAGAAGGATTTATTTTTTAGAGTGATGCATCTCTGAAAGGGCATGGATGAGTTCTCATGAAAAATGAAAAAGTCATTGCTTATGCATCTCGACAGTTGAAGACTCATGAGAAGAACTATCCTACACCTAATTTGGAGTTGGCTATGGTTTTTTGGCTTTGATGATATGGATGCACTATCTTTATAGGGATAAATGTTATATATAAAAAGATCATAAGATAATGATGTACATTTTTACAGAAAAGGATTTCCAAATGAGACATACGATATGGTTGGAACATTATAAAGACTAGGACTGTTCAATTCATTATCATCCCAGAAGAGATAACAAATTCTCTGATTTATTAAGTAGGAAAAAACCATTTGTACTATCCATGATGTGGATTTAACGAGATCCTTTAATCAATGACCTAGTAAAGCTGGACATGGGAATTATAAGGGAAGGGAAATTATCAACCCTAACACAAATGAATTATCTACTGTAATTACTAGAGATGATCATGAAATATCATAAATATATCCTTTGTTGTAGATGATGTTTGAGACATTTAATGATTGGATATTAACTATGTTCAATATTGATCAAGAAGGTGTACTGAAATTTCATACAAGATTATGTGTTCCATCAATTCTTGTTATAAAGAAGGAGGTGATAGATGAAGCTCGTATATCTACTTTCTCTATACATCTAGGAAGAATTAAAATGTATAGGGAACTATGTGATATTTTTTGGTGGGATATTATGAAAAGGGATATTTCTGACTACACATCAAGGTGCATAGTATGTTAGTAAGTGAAGAAAGAGAGACAACTTTCTGAAGTGGTATTACAACCACTACACATACCATCATGGAAGTCGGATAATATCACTATGGACTTTGTCACTGGTGTCCCAAGATCTTCCAAAGGAATCAATTCGATATGGGTTATTGTGGACCGTCTCACCAAGACTGGCCATTTAATCTCTATTTGGGACGACTTCTATCTTGATCAACTTGCCAGGATTTACATGCAGGAAGTGGTAAGGCTGCAAAGAGATCAATTTTTTGTCATATCTGATCGTGATCAAAGGTTCACATAAAAATTTTAGGGAAGACATAAACATGCTCTGAGTACCAAAATAAATTTCATAATGTCTATCACCCCCAAATAGATGTTCAATCTGAAAGGACAATTTAAACACTCGATGACATGTCCAGAACATTATTAATGGAATTTAAAGGTGGATTGGATTAACATCACCCATTAGTTGAGTGCTAATACAACAACAGCTTCCACTCGAGCATTCAAATGGAAGCCAATAAAGCTATATATGGGAAGTGGTGTAGAATTAATACTTTTTGGGATGAAGTTGGTCAGAGATAGCTTCCTAGTCCTGTTATTTTTCAAGAGATGACAAAAAAAGTCCATGCCATCTAGCAACACATTAAATCTTCTTAGTGTTGGAAAAAGAGCTACGCTGACAATCATTGAAGGGACATGGAGTTTGATGTTGGTGACATGTTATTTCTTTGAATTTCACCTTGGAAAATAGTCATAAGGTTTGGGGAGAAAGTGAAGCTCATCCCTAGGTATAATGGTCCTTATGAAATTTTTGATTGTGTAGGAGAAGTGGACTACCTTCTTTCACTTCCACTAAATATTTCACAATTTCAGGATGTCTTCCATGTATCCCTCTTCACAATGTACATACCTGACCCTTAACATGTAATAAATCCATAGGTGGTACAACTAGAACATGATTTTCTTTATAAGGAGAAGTCGATGGAGATTATGGATGATTGAGACAATGTTTTGCACAACAAGACTACCCACCTCATTAAGGTGTTTTGGAGGAACCACAAATGTAAAGAATCCATGTGGGAAATGGAGGAGTCTATAAGGAAAAAGTACCCAGACCATTTATTTACTAAGATTACAAGTGGAAATTTTGGGGAATAATTTTTTTGGGGGGGAAGAATTGAACAACCCAACCATTGAAATAATATTTGTTTCTGGAATTTTTTTATTATTTTATGTTACACTCCAAAAAAAAATATCCTTTAATTAATGAATTGAGTATAATTAAAATAATACCTCTGGGTTTTTAATGTTATTTGATCATTGGTGAATATGACTATTGGAAATGAAACTCATAACATTATGATTATTTTTTATAAAATCAAGTGATCATTGTAAATTAATACAGAAAGTGGAATTGATGGCCTCATTATGTATACTAAGGTCATACGAATCCCATCTATCAGAGCATGGGAAAGAGGTTGTGTTACTAGAATTTATTCTCGACCAAACCCAAGCTGAGCATCAACATGTGAACCATGAACGAAATCAACTATGGGAAAAGTTCAAAATGATAAAAATCACCACTGAGGAAATGTTGTCCGAGCCGCCCCAAGATTCTATCACCATTGCACACCTTACTCTAAGGTCCTATGCAGTTTTTATAAGGGCTATGTAACGATGCCTTAGATACATTTTGAAATACAATCATATAAATAAAATTTTAATATCATAATTCCTATTTTAATAATATATTCTCTTAATAAAGTATATGTTTATTTACGAAAAATTAGATAAATTTGTTTTAGAAGTAAAAATTATACTTTTCAATGATTTCTCATTCATATGGAATTATTATGGTAAAATAAAGATCATTTTTTGAATTTCAAACATCGAAATAAACCTATTTTGAGTTTTTAGAAATTATATAAGAAGGTTCAATTTGATGAGTAGTGTTTTTTAATAGTATTTGATGAATAATGTTTTTTATGAATTGTATAAAAACATTTTAATTTTAAATAACATTTTCTATGAAAATATTTTAAAAAATTGGATATATAAGGTTGTAATCAGGGTGAAAAATGTTGTTAAATTGGATGAAAACTATTTTTTTTTGATTAGTAACTTTACCCATGGGAATTGTGATTTTACACTTATGATTGATAATTTTACCAATGAAATAGTAACATCACTAAGGGGGGGGGGTTTAAATATGTTTTAGGAACCCTAAGTGGTAATATAATATAATTATATCATAGTATTTGTAAATAAATTATTTAGAAATTATTTTTCAACTATATGTTTTTTATTTAAATTTTTTTAATGTAAAATTAAATTATTCCTTATAAAATGGAGTTCGATTATTTATTCTACACTTCAAAAATGGATTGGGTGAATTTTTTGTATTTTTCTAAAACAGTTGAATTTTCAGTGAATAGTAAAAATAATGTTTTGAGTTTTGATGTGTTTAATTACATCATTAATGATGAATTCACGGTATAAAATTATTATTCTCCTTTTGAATAGTAATATATGTTATTAGGTGTCCTATGTGTCAAATACCATGGTCAGATACCATGGTCAAACCCATTGTTTTGAAAATACCACTAATGAGGTGTCCCTTGGAAATTAATAAAATATCCCCTCACTTGTTTATAAATACCAACCCATTCCATTATTACATTCATTAAAAATTCTTCCTCAATGACGATATGGTCTTTTTACCTTCCAAAGAGTCATCCAAAGGTTCCTTCTATCCCCCACGGTCACAAACATCATGTTTTTTATGTTACTTTTTATGGTTAGTGAACCTCCCACCCTCCTCTTTTATGTCATGATTTTTTTATGTTATGTATTCTAGATTATATTTTATTATGTTGGGGTATGTTATTCTATGTCATTTTATCTCTTCATTTTAAGTCCATATGATGAGCGACCCATTACACTCTCATCAGCTTATTTTTATGAATTTTAAGCTACAACGTAATGCTGTTGAATTTTTCATAAATGAAATCACATCATCTTTTTCATTCATGTTTCCTTTTTGTGTGTTATGTCATTAAAATATCCATACCATGATCTTATTTATTTTTTAATTTGTGACAATACTATATTATGAGTTATTTATGATTGGGTTAATCTTTTCTCTTCTATTTTCAATTGTTTCTAAAACCATGTTGTATAGCCGTTATGTTACAGAAATTTTATCTCAAAATATCTCTCTATTTTTCTCAAGAAATTATCTTCTTTTGTGTATGTGAATAAATTTATCTATTTTAATTTCAAGAGGTATTAATCAAGACATAAAAATTATCTATTTGATTCTGTAATTTACATACATATAACTCTTACTCCCATTCCATGGGTTATAAATGACATAATGATCTTAATTTTAAGTACATTTTAAAAACCATGCTTTTGACATTAAACCCATTTCATTTATTATATTTTAGTTGTCTATGAAATGTTTTATTATGATCTACATGAATCACATGGAAATAAAGACATATTATGTGTGCGCACAAATAGCGCTTCAATTTATTGGGTAAAGAATTTAATCTCTAGAGATGACATGTTTCATGATACCTTATAGAGTATCATAGGTAATTTTTATGACACCTTGGGTATGGACCTTGATGATATTATCATGAATGTACAAATTAAATTATGTATCCATATTTTCAAATTATGTTTCGTGTTTCTATTATTATTATATGCCCCCTTATCACCATGTTCTTATTGATATATCTCAATATCACATGTAAATTGTTTAACTTGTTTTCTATACTGGCCTTCTACTCACCCTTTCATTTGATGTATATATCCAGGTTATGAGATGCAGTAATTATACATAGGATGACTCTATTATGAAGCCTTACTAGTATATTATAATAATGATTAATGATTTCATTTTTATTTTTCTGGATTTCCTAGACACTAGACTTTAAATATCCCTTGTTTGTAAAATGTAATGGAAAGTTATATAATAATAAAGCAGGGTGGCGAAGGGATTCTGCAGCCAGGGGGGATACAATTGATTACAAATAATATTATTTCTATAATTATTAAGATAAATAATAATTCCAAATTAATAATATAAAATACAAATTAACAATTAATAATTAATAATAAACAATATAATTATTTATATAATTAATAAAAATTATATATATTAAAATATCTAATAAGAATAATCACAAATTAATAATCATAATTAATAATATTTAGTAATATTATAATTAAGTAATGATATGGTTAATAAATAATAATATATTTAAAAATTAATATTTTACAATATTATTAAGAAAAATATACAATCATAGTTAATATTATAAATATTAATTTATAAATAATAATTTATAAATAATAATATAATAATATAAATAATAATTAATAATGATTCATAAATATGGATTAATCATGGATTGAGTAATCCTAAACCAGTGTCTCTGAAAAAGTTGTAAAAAGAAATAGCCACACACAAATAATGTTACACGTGTTCTATAGATCAAAAAATGTTGTTCAAACAATGCAAAAATGATAAAAAATAATGAAAAAATCATATATTTTTAGGTCTAGTTTATATATTTTCAGAACCAATATTCCATTTTAAATTTCAACCTCTAATCTACTACATATGAGCCTACAGGGAATTATTTTGATCTTCAACTATTGATGGAACTTCCACCTCCAAATAGAAGTTCATTAGAATCCTTATATGAATTTTCATCTATATGTTTGGGCTCCTGAAATCCTTTCCCACTCATTACCTATTTTGGACCAGTATCTGATCGTGGAGGATTGGGATAATACTGTACATAATTATTAATTGATCAAAAATATCACTCACTAGCTAAATTATATTCTACATTCTATAGATATCATTTTCATGGATCACATGGTATACACTATCAAACTTAAGTGATTCAAAAGAAAGCAACATAGATAAGAACTTTGGAACTAGAATACACATTTAAAAATATATAATGATTTTTATAATATCTCGAAACAATTTTATTAAAAATCATCATAAAACAGGTATATTGATGCTGGTAGTGAAAATAGAGTACACTAGCTTGTTAGTTCTGTGAAATATCATGATTCATGTAGAATCTCGATCATGGGTGACATCCTTATACATGTTTTTAAAATTAAATTTACTTTAGTAGATTTATCCATTAATTCTATATGCTGATCAACAATATTTTGTAGTTTCCTTTATAAATTCTAGGGAATGCGTGGTTCTCCACCTAGAGAGTATAAGAATCATAAATCCCATTTTGAATATGCGTGATCAATTTAGCTTGATTAATAGACTTTGATTGTTAGTGGATAGTATGCATATCCATCATCACTCATGATATTGAGGTGTGGAAATTAATTGGTTCCTACAGAAATTGAAATAAATTTATGATAATGTATATCATTAGTAGTCGAGTCTTAATTTCCACGTTGAATATGAGAAGCAATTATGATGTTACCTAATACTACTTTATTTCTTGGGAGTGAGGAATATAATAACACTTGACTGTTTCCTTAATAAAAATAACATTTTTATAACATTTTTTATGATTTCAATGGAATAAATCACAACTACACTTCTCTTTTTAGTTCAATTTCACCACTAATAGTTTTTAGGGATATTTTTTTATTTTATGTAAAAATAGATTAATTCAATGATTTTATGTTTCTAATATAATATATGGATTTTTTTGTCCGTGGACATATTTTGTGAAAAATGTTTTCACTATTTTTATATTATATTGTTGATATTTAAATCAATCATTTTTTCAATATCAAGGAGTTCCATGTATATTTTTAGTCAGACTCGTGATATTTCATTATGAATTTTCAAATATTTCATTCTCCTATGATGTTTTAATTTTCGAAATTTTATCCATGTATTGTATTTTTTGGGGGTATGAACGACATTTTTTACTAACCTATGATGTTTTGGGAATGAATATGATATTTTAGGAACTCTCAGAAATAAATTCCAATTTTTATAATCTGATCGTATGTGAAATTTGTTTATTACCATAGGATATGTCTCCTCACATATGATATTTCTCATCCTATGTTAATTTTTTCATAATTTGATTAGTTACATTATATAATATTTATGAAATTTTTAAAATAAAATTCACAAAACTATATTTCGGATAATTTCATTCCATAACCACAAGGATTTTATTGATGAAGGAGGTTTAGTGGTGATTCTCAATTCCATGGAGAAAAAATGTTTAGGGAACATTGAAATTAATTTTTTACATATTTTACCAATTAACTCATTGATTTTAATACCATGTCTTAATCAAAAGTATGTAGTTTCATGTGCATTAATCTTCTCAATGACACATATTGGTGAATTTTGTTTTCAAATTTTCCATCTATTTTTAGGGAGGACATGGGACTTTAATAAATAAGGGAAACACGATATTGGAAAGGTGATCATGTAGACTACAAAGGTGGAGGGAATAGATAGGTTTTATATTGAAGAAGAAGGATAGAGATTTGAGATGTGTTAGATATACTCGACTATACTCTTAAGAATTTTTCGATGTGATAACCAAGGATAAACCATTCCAAGAATTTATATATTTTTGTTTTATTTGGTTTATATTTTCCAAGAAATATGTTTTTTGATGAATGTGTTCTTATTACATCTTGAATAATTATGTTCCATAATATTCTATGTTACTTCTCAATTTATAAAAGTAACATACTATTATAATTATTTTTTCGTATTTGATAAGGTCTTTCCATTGGTCAGAGTGAGTTATTTTATGTTAATTTTCTTAGAGAAATTCATGATTATAATAACATTTATAACTGTAAAAACAATAATATTGAGTCATGGTATTGTACAAAGGTATATTTATGTGTGTACATATAGTTCATTAGGTAAATAAAAAGGATAAAAAATTATAAAATCAATTTTTTTAAGGATGATGGTGTATGTCCAAAGGATCCATAAATTCTATGACAACTATTTGAAAATATTATGTTTTACTATCCATCGACATTTCACTCCCATATAAATATTTGTATCATATAATAATAAAATATATTTATTTATGTTTATATTATATTCATTAAAAATGAAATTTTCTTCTATTACTTCATGTAATAAATAGATAACCAAAGTGAGTGTTTTACAATTAAGTCTAATAACCTTGCTAAAATATAATATGAATGACAACTACATGACACTCATAAGGGAATAAATTTTTTAAGAGTCCAAAAAGAGATATTTAACATCATATCCTCAAACTTATATGAATGATTTATAGATCTATGTGGTTTATGGATTTGCAAAATATGTTTAAACCATATAAATTCCTTCACTGTCCATACAAACATCATGCTTTCCTCTAAAACTAAAATTAATTGATAGAGCCTTATGAAGGACACAAGATAAGGCCTTTTTCTATGGATTAATATTTATAATAGGTGATCCTTTATTTCCCTAAATATTTCCATATTTCATATAATAATTAATGATTATATATGATAAATATATTTCCTAATTATTCTTAGGTGAGACTACATGAGTCATACCATCCTCATGGTATTCCTTACTTATCATCCCAACTTGGTTTTCATTTAGGTTACTTGGGAAAAATATAATGGCCTACTAATTTTCATCCCCATCCTTACATGATCCAACCAATATGAAAAAATAGTTTATCCATCTTGAATTTAGTTTTATAATTATACTATAATCATAGACAAGATTTTTACAATCCATCCATACCGTAAGTCCAACACTCATATCAACATACCTAGAAATAGAAATAGGTTTAGTTGCTTCTATATAATCTTTACTGATAAAAGAGATAGAGACAATCCAATTAGAAATATGGATAATTTTCAACTTCCATTTTTATGAAGCGTTATTCAAACAATTTCATAGAAATTTTAATTTACCTCGATAATTCATGTTCCTAAATTTAAATCAATTAGAAAAAATATATTTCAGTCAAACCTATCTAAAAATTGTCCAATGAAGTAAAAAATATCATAGATATCAAGATATTTATCAAATTTATTTATTTATTTAAACCTATTATCACTAGAAATTATATTAAATATATCAATTATTGAATAAAAAATGATTATTCTCCTAGAAGTCTTTTGAAAAATTACCATACACTGCATACTAGGTTTCTTTATGAAACATGATAATAACCCCCACTACTAAGATAATATACCAAACAATCTAGCGATGTTAAATATCAAACTGAGGCCTTGGATGTGGATACATTATTAAGTGACCTACTTTAACCCATTTGAAAAATCAAAGTATTGATCCCAATCATAGAATCATTGAACTCCATTGTTTTAGGGATATGGGTCCCAATTTCGATGCCTTATTTTTATCTTATTTATGATAAAATATTAAGGAAATACCAATTACCAATGAAGTAATCCAACTACCATAAAATCACCAAACCGGAAGCATCTAGGGATAATGATTATTGATTTTCCATGGAGATTCCTTCTGTTTTAGTATAACTTTGGAATAATTGAATGTTTAAGTTCACCAAGATCCTTCTCCTATATATTTTTAGCACCCTCAAGGATAAAATGATTACCCTTCCTTGTCATTTGATTGGTCGATAAATTCAAAATCGCTCCAAAAGTTCTATAATTATTGGTCGACCCCATCCTTTGAAAACTATTAAACCTTCTCTAAGCCTTCTTATTTTGATTCCATAGGTGTTGTTGGCACTGTTCATTAATTAAATTTATTAATATGTTAAAATTTTTATAATAAAATATTTATGAAATATGCACTAATAATATAATTATTTATCATTAATCATTATTTTAGTTATCAGTAATTTTTAATCAATTATTAAATATATTTTTAATTATTAAATGTGGAGATGAGATAGTAATTTTTTATTTTTTTATTATTTTTTATATTCTATTATTAATTATTTGTTATATTATTATATATAATTATTGTAATTTAAAAAAGGTCTAATTTATTACATATAGTTTCATGTATTTGTAATTATTTTTATAATATTATAAATTATATTACTATTAATTAATTATCTTATTAATTATATCAATATTATTTTAAATTATTAATTTTAAATTATATTTTTAGTTATTTATATTTATTATATTATCAATTTTTTAATTATACGTAATATTAATAATTAAGTAATTAATTAATATTTATCTTTTTATCTTACTGTTATTTTTATTATTAATTAAAATATCTATTAATTTTTACATTAATAATATATTAAATTATTAGTTTATTAATTTCTATAAAATTATAAAATAAATTAATAATGTATTATTATATTATATTTTTATTTAATATTATTATTAATAATTTTTATATTTAATGTCAAACCTTTTTATTAATTATTTAATATATTGTTACTTATAGTTGATAGTTATGAATAATTATTAATTATATTATTTTTCATTATTATTTATATTCATTATTATTAGTTAAATGTAAAACAGTATTATTAATTATTATTTTGAATTATTATTTATTAGTTATTATTTACATATTAATTACATTAATAATATTAACAATTACTACTTTAAAAAATAAACTAAATTTTAATAAGTAATTATCTTAATAATGATATTTTTTCTTGATAATCAACAATTATATTAATTAATTTTTTACCTTTTCAGTATTTATAGTATTATTTATATTTATATTAATAGTATTTTTGAATTATTTGTATTTTTAATTTTATGTCATTAGTAGATGTTAATGCTCTATATTGTCCATTTAAACCACTCGGTCTTTATGTCATGTAATGGTTTACCCGTCAACCAGGTAACAACGGGGTGATTACTTTGATTAATGAAAGGGTTATGACCCAAGAAACTTTCAATTTATTTATAAATATTTATAGATATATTTATTATTATTATAATATGGAAGGTGATGAAAATTTTGAGAGTGGTTTTTAGGTGATTAAATGTCATCCAACTCTATCTTCTTCTGGATCAAGTATCTATGGTATCATAAATCTATCTCAATAATGATATAGAATGAGGTAATTTGGTGAATCTTATGGTTTGACATAATTTGAAAAATTCAAGAGTGGATTCTTCAAAAACATTGGGAAAGGATTATATTTATAGAGATAATCATAGATCTAATATTCAAATCTAATGACCAGGTTATGATCAATTCATTGATTCCAATTTCATTAGTGGATAATGGTTAATTTGGGGTATGTGTTTTGGTTCCCTCAAATATATGAGATGTCAGAGAAAATGATCTAAATTGGGTATACTTTTGATTCTTCCAGATCATGGAAATGATATTAAAATAGATATAACTTTTTCTTTAGAAGAAGCCCTGAATTTGGATGTAACTATGAAAAATAAGGCACAAGATGACTATAATGATCCCAATATAAGTAAATATGACTAGGGATGTGATCTAAAGAATCATAAAGTAGGGATAGGTCCCTAATCCATGAATGGAAATGATTAATGCTATGAAAATAAGGGCTGGTATTTGGGATTAGATCATTGGATCAAATCAGCTGACATGAGAGATGATTTCATTCTGAATTCTAGAGATAATTATGTGGAATATAGGTAATGTAAGTGAAATTTAATTCATAATTAATGACTAAGGGAAAGAATAATATTATCTTATTCATCAATGATGTGTAATAATGTAGGATTATTTATGGGATAGAATTAATTAAATGTATGTATTTTCGTTATGATTTTATCCTTCATAATGACCAAATCATATTGATGTCTGAAGGTAGTAATGTTAAGGAAAAATTTGTAGCTGATACATATGTTGTGGATCCAATTATATCAAATCCTACATATCATCCATTTAGCCTCTAAGAATCTTTAAAGGTTCATTAGAATTATATTGAAAAAATATTTATGAATAATATCATCTGAATTCCTCAAACGTTTATGAATTTATATAATGATTCAAATACTGTTGGTAAGACTATTAGGAATCATGTTGTGATGTCTTGTCTTAAATTGGCCAGTAATATGATTGTGGACTAATCTCATCATTAAAATGATACATCCCCAACAATGAGTCTATTTTTTGAAATAGTTATAACCACTCATTCTAATTATATTATTCCTCATTTGGATGGGGAAGAAAATGTAATGAAGATTGGTGGGAATACTTAAACATAATCCCATACAACTATGGTTTGTTCTCTTTCTCCAATTGAGAATAATTATGTAGAATGTTTTTGTATATGAATGTTGTAACCTAATCAAACCAATAGTACATTAAATTAGAGCTTATTTAACATCAATTATAATATAAATATATCAAATAATAGGGAATAATTTCTGGGGGATATTGTTAATGATTGTTGAATTGTCAAGTCATTGTTTAAGAAGCAAGACAAACATGCTTAATGATTTCCGTCTTTAGAATCCAACTTCAAGATAAATATGAAGGATTAATCATTAGTGGATTCTAAATTAACAAGTATAAGTCTTATATTTATTGTAATGTTTGAGGGTTTTGGTTCATCCTAGGAAAGTGATTCTTGAGCATCTATGGGTCCCAACAATTTAGATGACATTTTTAGTTCCCGAATTTTTGATGAGAAATCATCATAGAATCCAAAATCGTGGGGGATAGGTCATGACCCATTAGGTCATTTAGGTGAAATATTTTATTATGATTTTTTTGATACATATGTTGTATACTATATTTTAGAGTATTTTTATTCACTTATTTCACATGTCTTCTACATTTATCAAGAATTTCATTTAATTCAATAAATTGGCCATGAGTTCGGGTCTCTAAAGATATGGTCACATATAATTTATAATTATTATATTATTATTTGTATTCATGGAATTTATAATTAAATCCTATATGAAATGTAAATATGGGATGCCGGTGTCCGTTCCCATTAAAAAAAGAGTCCTAGGTGGAGTTTTTTTGTCACAATTTTTAATTAAATATTTTTTTGGAAATTCTGAATAAACAAGTAGTACATTATATATGAATAAAATTTAAATATATATACATAACTAAGTAAAAAATAATAAATTATATTTTAAAGAATATTTGAAAAATAATTTTAAAATTTGATGTATAAGTGTAAGAAAATAATTATAAATAATAAATATTTTAATAAAATAAGCCAATTTCAACAAAAGAAATGGTGCCCTTGTAAAAAAATATCATATTATCAAATTTTATTTTTTCTAAAATTTTATATTTTATAACAAAAAAACCCCTCAAAAATTTAATTTTTTATATAATTTACAAAAAAAACAAATTACTATTTTACCAATAGTGGTCATTCCCCCATCAAATGAAGTATTTTTTAAATGTGTTTAACTAGATAATTTCACAGATTCTGTTCAGAGAAAAATCATGGAGGATGACATCCATCATTGAGTATTTAGTCTAGACTATGATAGAAAATGTAACGAATAATTTTTGGGGTTCATTATATTCTGGAGGAAGATGACATTCATAATTTTATTTAACAACATATTTTTTATTATATATAATAAATATAATATTTAGTTATCATTAAAATTGTTATGTAATATTATATAATTAGAATATTTAAATTGGAAATATTATAAATGATTTTATTTTTATAATGAAATATGGAAATATAATAATGATTTTTGGTCCAATTGACCAAAACTGAAATAGAAATTAAAAACTCTCCCTTGAAAAAAATATTATGAGTTGGAGGCTCCTGCTCCCTTTCATTTAGATATAAAAAAATCATGTGTATTTTGGGGGATGTACATCCTGCCCAATTATATTATATAAAAATATGAATTCAATAAAACTACGAGAATTAATATATTTATATTATTATTAATATTATGTTATAATATTTTTATGGTTGACTATTTAAGATGATGTTGTAATCATGATCCTATATGACAAAAAAATAATTTATTTAGTATGGGTAATTAATAAAAAATAATGTTAGGAAATTCAATTTCATTTTAGTATCTTCAAAATTCCCTCATGATGTACCCTTATTAATATTTCAATATAATGTATAATTTTCACCTGGTATCTATTAGAGAAAAATGAATAGTTTATTTCAATCAATTTCCCATCTATATCATGATAGACTGTTATTTAATAGTTATTAATTATATATTAGTGTGTTTTGGTATTAAGACATGTCATGATATGGGATTATTACTGAACCACTTAGGAAATATACAAAGGATACAAGTCCATCCATTTTCATGTGAAACTTTTAATAACACCCTCTATTAATCAATTCAATGATATAAAGATTGTGAAAATTATAAATTAAGATTTTGATACGGATATTTATATGAGAGATCTGATAATGGTTTCAAAATTTATATTACATCGGGTTTTCTTAATTGATCATATTATTACTATGGTTTTTGCAATCAATATTTATTTTGACCTAATTTTAAATGAATAATCGAGTTAATTCTTTATGAAAATAAACATTTATGAACCATCCATTACTTATTAGTGATAGCAATTGTTCATGAAGTTATGAGAGGAGAAATTATTTTTCTATTCTTCTAGGTTAGTATCATTATTCAATGAAATGATTAGTGTTTCATTGAGTGAATCGATGTGACATCATATATAATGATACTTGAGTTCCAATTCCTTCATTAATATAGTTTTTTGTTGTCATTAAGTTGGTGGTTTATACAATTTGAGAGATATCCAATCATACCCAATATTTCTGGATTTGATAACTATGTTTTGAATTACATAGTGGGTTATTTTATTTCATTTTCTTACATTTATAATGATTAAATATAAAAATGTGATTGTTATCTTCTACCATGTTGTTCATTTAAATGATATGACATATTTAATAATTAGTCATCATAAGTACTCATATTTTTGGTCTTTTTCTAAGTGATTTGGAGTCAAATATATGATTACATATTTGTGTGGGATATTGAATATCGGAGATGATTATGTGATTAATATTAACTTTGTAGTTACTTTAACTATAAATTAGTGTTAAAATGACAATTATTTATTCACTTTTAATTGATAGTTATGTTGTTTTCCTCTTTCATGGTAGTACTTATTGAAATGGACCTAAAATATATATAGCTATATCAGTGTAATGAAGTTTGGATTTAGATAAATAGATATGGTCTATTAAACCCTAAACAACTACATTCTAAAAGGGATGTGGTAAGTCTATATTTGGAATGGATTTGGGAGGTCAATTGTAAGGATATATTATCAATAAGGTGGGGTTTTTTAAAATACATGAGGTACATGTTTGCTCTATATTTATGTAATAATAATCTATACGTTGGTCCCCCCTGTGATTTTATTCCAGGAAATCCATAATTTTTCCAAGGCATAGCATAATTATTTGGGCCCATGAACAACTGTAAAACCCCTCACTTTTCATGCTATGGAATTCAATGTGAATATAAATTTTGGGATATTCAGAGGGGTTAGTTTTGTTAAATGACTTCTAGATAAAATTTTTGATTGTGGTAACCCCATAAAAAGATATTCTTGGATGTGAAATATTCTACCCGAGGTATTCAATTTCAAGGGTGGATATATGAGTGAAGCTGGGTGAATATATTGTGATATTTCATTAAAATTTCACCACAATATGGAGGAATACACTATTGTGAAACATGCAGTAGAGGGTGAGACACACATTATAGAGAGGATTTAGAAAAAAAGGAAATAGTTCCAATGTTTTAGATGAGGTTCTTTTGGCTTTGAATTGTGAGAAATGGACATGAAAAAAATTACACAAATTAGTGTTTTAATGACCGTAGTATAGAGGGGACCACATAGAGAAAAAGTGACTAGTGAGAGCACAAATAATGATACTATAATGGGAATTTAACACAGGATGAGCAAAGTTCATAGGAAATCAACAATTCCATAGTTCCCTTTTCAAGGGTGTTTCATCGGGCATGTTGGCTAGTGTTTTGGGGTTGTTTCCATAATATGAAATTAAAATCATGGAGGGTCATAACATAGTGTAAACTATTTCCTATCTATTTTAATGTTTTTATTAAATATTTCATTTTACCTCATGATTTTTAAAACTCATAACCCTATTATCTTCTCAATATAACACACATGAATCATCCAACAACCTACCACTTCTCCTTTAAACCTTATTAGTATTGTGTGAATATTTGGAAACTGTTTATAGTGGTTTAATATTAGTTCTTCCTCTACATAATTCATCCCTATTTTCCTCTTCTACAGCTAATTTTATAATATTCTACATAGTGTTTCATTGATGATTTATCTAATTTAAGGTGTATTCATCATGTCATGTTTGGAATTTTCCCAGCCCTAGTTAGAGGAAAATCTCACACCAGTGCCGATTTTTTAGGTAAAGGTTAAAAAATAATTTAAATTTTAAGGTGTTATAATTATCATTGGTTGAAATTAATATTTATTAGTAATTTTATTTATTCTTATTTTTATAAATATTTTTAAAAAAATATTAGGAGAAAATCAGGGACCTTTTATTGTGTATTTTTCTAGAGTTATGGAATGATGAGTTTTATCAAGCCTTGTGTGGATGGTTGATGTCTATTGGACTTGACGAGATGGGGTGAGTGTTATCAGGTTATAATAAAAAATTAATAACTCTATGTTTGATGTATATTTTCCACAAGTGAACCTATATTGATTTATATTCAATAAATATAAATTTGGATTTTTGTTTAACCACTAAAGAAGATTGAGGTGTTATTTAAAAACATGTTTTTTTAATTAAATACCCATAAAATGGGAAATGTGATATGGGGTATTAGGGACCATTTTACACTATATTGATTCCTAAACCACCAATTACATATAACACAACCATAATTATAAGCCATGATTTCAAAAGTAGCTCAATGGGTAAAATTAAAAACTGTGAACATAATATTTTGGACATAGTGTAGGATTTGTAGACACATTATTTTAGAGGAGAGTGTTGGTTTGTAAATGGATGGACTTATTAGGGACTATTTTATCTTAAGACATGGAAGGGATGTTGATACCGTACAATGAAAATATGGTCACTATTTATTACCCATTTAATTTTGAGTAGTTTTTCTGTATAACTTAGTTAGGATTTTTATAGGTTGGGTGTATGAGTTCCAACCTATTGATGATGGGGAAAATGAGATTTTATTTGTATCATCCTTATATAGTGCTTCCAATATTACATTGATTATGATGAAAACAATGAATTAATGTGATTTTAATGATGTTGATGGCCATTTTTTTGTTTGAATGACGTCCTGATAAAATATTGATGGAATTGGGTTATAGAAACCAAGGACATGGGACATGGAAGGCATGTGACATAGTGGGCCCTGGTATGTGCCTCACTGTTTTATAGAATTGAGTGAAGGTGTATAAAAATATAGTTAATGGTGATTATAGGTGTAAAACTTGAACCCAAATCACTGATTTGATCCCTTTATATCTATGATGATGACTGGTCATGCACTTGATAGACTGACAATAGAATATGAGATGCATTTAGGAATATTTCCAACCCCAGTGAGATCTGTTACATGAAATGATTTTGGTGGGATGTAATACTCACCACAATGTATTGGAAAACATTGGATTCCTTTATTATTTTCCTTGGATCAATCCTTCATTAATTCCTATCTATACTAGAATGGTGGGACACATTATCCTCATATCACATTGATACTTAAGAATTCCTTACTGATTATAGGTGTAGGTTTGGTTGAGTCATGATATTAATTGATCATCTTGATAGATTGGATATAATCAGATGAGGTGTGTGATATGACTTGGTTTTTGGAAGATATGTATATCTTTATTCATTTATTTTTCTCATTTTTTGTGATCATATCATATGGAGATCTGTATATATGGGTTTACATTATAGTGATTTTATTTGACTAGTTATGAAATTATGAAATTTATTATATTATTTTTGTAATCTATTAATACATTATAAATTTATTTATTATTTTTTATATTATTTTTATTGTTTTGTGTTTTTTTCACTCTGATATAGGGAATAGTCTTCCAAGAAAGACACCTTAAACCCCCACTACTATTTTTTTCCTCTGCAATATTTAGAGGCATGCATGAGGTCTTGTGAATACCTGATCTAGGTTGTTTTCAATGTGAAATAGGATGGCAATTTCAAAAATTTGAGTCAGAACGTATGATATTAAAATCCAAAAATGTGTTATAGTATTTTCACATATTATTTTGTAATTGGTTTACATGTGACATATGAATGTGTTAGAGCTTGTGATGTATATTTAACCACTTTTTCAAGAACACCATTTTCAGAATGATGTCTATGTAAATTTTGATATCGTAATTTATTCTTGGTTTCCAATATTCTAGATAAATGATTCCACCATGAATGACAAGATAGTGTTTTAAAATTTATGATTTATTTGTTTTTTGTCCTATGTGTCATCGGATAGAGGCAATTGTACATGAATCATATTTAGCATATAAGATTCACATTTTATACGTATAATTTCATATGACTGATATCATATATATTATATATTTTATTTATTTAATGTGTCAATCAAAATATATGTGTCATTTTAACACATAACATGGTGGGGTCATTCTTGACAATTGAACCATGGAGCATTTTGTCTTTTGAAAGTTCATGCTGATTCAGTAGAGATATCCCCCATGAATGTAAAATATTTCCTTGGGTGTAGGATTTATAATGAATATATTATACCCAAATGGTAATTTTATTCCTTAGTCATAAGAAGTTTAATAGGTTATTATGATGTTATTTCCAAAATAAAAAATTTTGATTTTGTTTTTTAATATTTAGCAATAACCTATATGGTGTTTCTTGTAATGATTATTTTTGGAAATCTACTTCACTAGACCACCATGTTATAGTATACTGAAAAAAAATCATATTTCAATGAAATATATATATATATATATATATACTGAATAATTCGAACATGATCATCATGAGTATGGATCTTAGACATAATTGAATATTGAGTATTATTCAATGATCATGATTCTCATGGGGGTAATCTCATAGGCAGAATCAGTTGACTAGCACATCCTTAGTGGGATGATGAATTTCAATTTAATGTTCGATATATATATATATATATATTTGATATCTACTAGTGGTTTTTTGAAGGAAATATACCTTAAGATAACTTAGATAGAAATAAAGTGTTAATTCCATTGAGTTATGATTTATTTGAGTTATATGGTTTATCTATATGGTTGGGGACCCAAACAACATTGGGATATTACTCAGGATGTATGTGAGAAATGTATTACAGTCCCCCCATGCTATACTATATGATGGTAACCTAGTGGATATGGATAGACCAGACATTCTAATACCCTATATATTGAATTTTGTGTATATTATTGATGATATGAGTTAAATACAAAGGATATGATACTTGGTAAATGTTATAATAATTGTGAAAACATAGCCTATTTGATAAGAAGAACATGATGTGTGTGGATTTCAATTATTTTTTCTGAGGGAATGATCATTAAGATGATTAACCTTATTGACATTGTGTATGAATTTTTTATAAAAAAGTTCATCATGAATCTATAAGGCCATATCTAAGATATAAAAATAATTGGTAGATACTTAATTTTTTGGAACGACTCCCCGGTCAACATGAGGTCTTTTAGAAGATCAAGACATTTGTGAAATTATAGATTTTAAACAGTATCACTAATGGTGTTTCTAAACATATATAAATGACATTACATTTAAGAGTTATTAGTAATAAAGAATATGGGACTATATATAATGATATGTGACTCATTGGATCATGAGTTGGGTTATGATATCGGGTTATAGAGTAGAATAAAACCATTGTATGTTGATGAGATTGAGGAAATATGTGCTACTTTTATATACTGTCATTGAATTCTGCATCGATGAGGGATAATATCTGAGACATGTATGTATGGTTTTTATATAATTAGTTCATACTTGGTTTCCTAATATTTGTGATGAAAATGAAAAATGACCCCCATAGTTATGGATAATATTATAAATGGATTTTGGTGTAATGGTAATGTATAGAAAATAGTGTTCATTTAGAAGTACTATTACAGATTAGTGAGTAAGAAAATAACTTGGTTACCCATGAGGTTTTTAATAAGGGAATCCTTATAGTGGGGAGTGAACCATTGGCCACCTGATTGGATGACCCTTGGTACAGAAAATTTTTGGTCGGTGTCAAGGATAATATTCTTCGGATTTGGGAATGGGTGGTGTTTTTTGTTTTTTGTGGGACCTCTAGTGAGAACAAGGTTTTCATTCCCATTAGTTATTTTATATTTATTGATGGATCATGGGATGTCCTAATATAATCCCATGATAGTAGGTTCATGAGTGTAGTGAAATATTTCAGTGGATGGTTGAGATATCACAAAGAGGACAATGTGAAAATAAATATAATTTTATATATTTCCATAGGTAATAGAATATATAGAATTAATTTGTATTATTGGATGTTTTTAATTCATTGGAATTGATATCAGGATTATTTTATTGTGATTTCATAACGTGTTTAATCTGATATGAATAAGTGCTCGGGATAGAGTATGATGGTGTTGTGAAGGGTTTTTAATATAACCTTAAAATTTCACTAAGAGGATTTTTAAGATGTTTTCATAGGTATTTTGATGATCTTGAGATTCCTTTGGGAGTTATAGTATATTTTCCCCAAAATTAGATTTCACATCAGCAGTTATGGCTATGAATTTATAAGAATATTTTTTCATTTAAAGTTTGAGATGTGTTATCACATGGTATTGGGTGTGCTGAGATGGGTACCACAATTATAATATTGATAGACCATTGAAACTACGATTCAACAAGTGATTATAATAGTGGGGATTACCTTGATTTATAATCATATGTTATGATCAAAGCTTTATTGTGGGTATCATTGTACACTAGATTACTAAAGGTTAAAGAAAACATAAATTCTTTCCCTTTATTGTTGAACGTGAGTTAAATATAATTGTTTTAGTGATGGTAATGAGAAGAGCATTGGGTTTTTGATGAACAATTCAATATTATTTTAGAAGACTCATATAAGAATCTCATTTAGAACACTAGAGTTTTATGTGATGACTTAGATTTGGATTGACAAGTGATATATTCCATGTTATTTATATAATTGTTTTTGGGGAATTTTGGAATGAGACGTTCAACAATGTATAGGATGTGAAGCATTTTCAAATTACGAGTGATGAAATTTAATGGTAAAATGATTTTTTCATTTGGGTGATGGGTTTTTATTATACAATTACAGTTTTATTGAGATTCAATGCTTAATAACCCCTCAAGGAGATGTTATTTAATGTAGATTGAATTCATTGAAGTGTTTTGGTGCTAAGGTGGATCCCCACATGATGGTAGGTCATCCTTCCATGATAATTCATTATAAGTGAACCCATATTAGGGGAAAATTCTATATCAGAGTGTAAAACACATAATATAGATTTTATTTTTTGGGAAATCTTTTTTGTTGGGTGGTTATAATTTATGCACTTTGGTTTAGACATTTTATCAAATGGATAAGGAAAAAAACTATGATTTGGGGTTTTCTATACCATATAATTTAGGTGAGAGACATATTGGAAATGGTGAGTTGTGTGGGAGTGCAGCTCAGTGTGGCGGAGTTTGGTTTTCCAATATATTTTATGGAACCCAAGTGGGTCACCAAGATATAGAGCCTTGACCCTAGGTGTTTCACTGGACATTTTGGTATGTAATTCGGAGGAGTTTTGGCAATCTAAAATAAAAAATATTTGGGATATTGAATGGTTAATTTATTTTTACACCTCACCCCAATGTGGTATAAAATTTGTATGAAATATTCCCATTTACCTCATGATTTTTAAAATCCATAACCCACCTTTTCTTATCCCTATGAATTTCACAAGATGAACACCCTCAACCCTCTATATTCTTGATTCCCTATTTCAAGGAGGTTTCCGGGAATATTTCTATTATGAATTATAGCGAGTTATTCCTCTTGTCTTGTATGACATTTTTCATCATTACTCAATTTTTTAAAAAGACTTATCATAGGATTTCATTGATAATTACACAAAATCATGACAAATTCATCTTTTTTATGATGAGACATTCATCTGTAATTGAATTGTAGATATCCCAATAAGATGACATCATGTTTTTGAATTCTAAATTGATGAAGTTATATGACTACTTCTATTTTTCATCATTTTTATTAAAATAAGTATAAATTATATTAAATTGGTATTTTATTGGTTTTTATTTTTAGGTCCATCATCGAGATGATGATTGGAGTGTTTTATTGGCTATTTTTCGATGTTTTTAATTATATTTAGGGGATGAGGTTTCTCAGGAAACATTTGTAATGGTGATGGACATTCGATGTGGATAATATCATGTGGGAGTTTTCTAGATATAATAAAAAGGGAATAACTCCGTGTTGAGGTAGACAGTCCTTAACCACCACTAAATAGTAAATGTATTTTATTATTATGCATGTGATACATGGCCTCATCACTAATAAATATTTAAATATTATTTTAAATTAATGTATTCATGTATATGAAATTCCATTACATCGGAAATGTACCAGGGATCATGATAGAACCTTTGACAATAACTTTATTCTATGGTCACTGAGGAACAATTCCTTGATTATGATTATGTTACATGAGATTGAATGGTCTATATGGGGTATAAATAATATAATGTGAAATTAAGATAGAATCCATAATGTATGGACCAAATAAATATCCATGTTTAAGAGTGATTTTATTTCAAAACGGTCGACCCGAGTAGGCCTCAATTAACTTTGATGGGTTTTAAAGTCATTGGACTTGTTTGATGAGGATGGGGTTACTGTTCCATCCCCTTGATATGTAATGACCCAGGTAAATGTTATTTGGGTATGATTTTGTTTGGGTTATTGTGTAAGGACCTACGTATTGATAACCTACTATATGACATTGGATTTATACCATATCCCCATAGGTGTGACAATAATACTTTACATTGTAGGAAAATGAGGCCTGTATTACTTTATAATGATGTTTAGGGATGTTTTGACCTTTGAGTGATTTTCTTGGACCATATTGATGGAAATTTTATAGAGGAACCCAGTATGGGTGTCCTGGTAGATATTTTACCTAAGTGGCCTTTTTATAATCCTTCGTGAAATGTGGACTCATAAAATTGTGCTTGCATACATGGGTTTATATTATTTTCTGTGTCACTATAGAACCTAAATTGGTTATTCTATTCCTTCAAGCCTATCTTGATAGTAATTAATTCATATTAATGTCTATATTTAGATTGTGATATATTATGATGGATAACTACATTGACACGCATAAAAATAGATGATTCCTATGAGGAAAACATTATATAAGGATGTATTGAGATACATGGGATGCCTTGGATGTTTTCCTTGGACACAAACATCAGTACTATTACTCTATATTGGATGAGAGGGACGTTTTTCCCCATGATGTGTCTATTGACATTGATATAAGGGATATATGTCCCATGATGAGACATATTTTCACGATACTATAGCAGGGTTTCACTACTCCCACCGATTATAGTTATATATGAGATGGCCTGAGAAGGAAAAACATCCCAAAAGTGATTAATATAAAATGGGAATACTAGTAGTTTCTACTAAGATATTTTCACTAATCTTGACACTAATAGATTGGAATGGAATTTTCTATAGGATTCATCCATGTTCATAATATTTGTTTTCATGTTCATAACACATGGTTATTGAAACTATAACACTATTTAAAGAAGGGTTTCATTGATCACAGATGTCACATACACAACCATGTTCATGATATTATTATTAGTTACATATTCATATGTAATACAATTATTTATTTAGTTTATTATTATATATACACATACAATAAATTTAATGGAAAAATATTGTAATATGTATATGGTTCCCTACTAATTTGAACTAAAACCATTCTTCAGTTTCCATAACCCTTAGGAGACTAATAAATCATCACTTATCATAGGAACAGTGTCACGACCCGAGCTCGGGGCCCGTGCCTTGACTACCCCAAGCCCGCCTTCCATAGGCCAGGGGCTGGCGACTAGCACCAAGGCGTAAAATCCCGGTAAACAGGGAAGGCATTGCCTTTATAAGTAACAACCACCACAGAGTCAGCAAGAGGAAAGTAACTACAAGTGCAGAAAAGTAAAGGGGGCCGGAATACAAGCCCAACTGAAAGTACAACTGAAAAAGTAAAGAACAGCAACTGAAGAAAAGACGGCGGCCTCGTGTCGTCCACTGGCAATCCCACCTGAAGGGTGGGTACAGATAGCCTCCAGGCTCCTCGGGTCCCACTTCCGCTCCGAGCACGTCCCGCCCAGTGGTCCACCTCCAGGTACCGTCCTGCTCCACGCCCCAACCGAGATCAGCGTTGTCCGTCGTCTGCATCCAACACAACAAGGTGCGGGCATAGCCCGTGCAGGGGTGAGTATAAGCTACTCAGTAAGGACCCCGAGACCCCCGAAGGTCTCCCGAAATCCACAAAGGATATAGCACAAAAGAAAGATGCAATCACGAAGTAACATCGGACTCGACTTAGGTATATGCCCATACATATACCTAAGCCCCCAATTCTAGCTCTGCTCACGAGCTCAAGAACAACTCAATCCACGCAGGAAAGCAAGACTCAAATACACAAGGAGAGTAAACAGTAAATCCACAAAGGATAGTTCAACACAAACCACAAAGGAGAGTAACATAAGATTCAGCTCAACCAGTTGTACTTTTTCAGATGACGTCAAAGATGATCACTGATCCATCTAAGTCGTCGGACCCACGAAGGATCGATAGGTACTAACCCCCGCAAAAGACCCACACAGGATCGGGCTCACACAGAACCTGTAGGCAGTGGCTCACACAGAACCGGTAGTAAGGACCCACATAGGATCGGGCTCACACAGAACCTGTAGCACTGATCCACGTAGGATCGCTGAGTGCAGTAGTCGACGCAGTCCACTGAGGATCTCTGCACAGTCGTCGCCGCAGTCCATGAAGGATCTCTGCTCTGCCGTCGTCGCAGTCCACTGAGGATCTCTGCTCTGCCGTCGTCGCAGTCCACGGAGGATCTCTGCTCTGCCGTCGTCGCAGTCCACGGAGGATCTCTGCTCTGTCGTCGAAGTCACAGCCAGCGCTAGGGTTCCCGCACACAGCGAGCTCGTTTAGGAGGGTCCGCTCCACGAGCCGAGAGGCTGATACATCAACTGACACGTTGTCCGAAGTTGATGTATCCAAAAGTTCCGTATCGACAACAGGATCTCAACGCAACAGACGGCGCGTCAATCGGACGCCCGGTCTGAGAGTTATTGGCATTTTCGTCCCAGGGGCCCGGTTGGTTTTTAGGGCAAAACCAACCCGACCGTACTCCGCCTGTATCCGATCCTCGGGCGGAGTATGCCAAAAGTTCCGTCTCACTTAGAGGAAACTACCACAGCTGACGGTACGTCGATCGGACGTCCGTAGCTCAAGTTATGAGTGTTTCCGCTCCGAGGACCCGGTTGGTTTCGTGTACGAACCAACCCGGCCGAACCCAAAGTCTTCCAAAACCTTGAGTATAATATACCGAAACGACCGTATCGATCCAAGGATCGCGTAGCCGCTGACGGTTCATCAATCGGAGGTCTCAGGCCCAAGATATGGGCAAAAGACCGAAAAAGGCCCGAAAACGGGGGTTCTGGGCCCGGGGTGACCTGGCCCGAACCCCCCCTGGGTCGGCCGAACCGGGTCGGCCCGACCCGGCCCGACTCGGCTAGGCCGGGTCCGGTCCGGCCTGGGCGCGGCCCGGCCGACCGGACCGGCCGGCTCGGCTTCGGCCGAGCGGCCGAAGGAAGCCGCCGCGGGTTTGACCCGCGGCTTGGAGGAACGCGGCCCGCGCGGGCCGCGTGCTGGGTGGCCGGACCGCGGACGCGGTCCTGCGGTTCGCCGCCGCCGCGGCTCGGCCGCTGCGGAATTCCCGGCGGCGCGCCGGGCGCCGTTGCCTACGGTCGCCGGCGCCGCCGCGCCGGCGACCCGCGCCGCCGTCGCCTTCCGCGGGCCGCCGGAGTTGCTCCGGTGGCCCATTTTGCCTCCTGTCTGTGCCATTGCTCCTCCCGGGGGCTGATCTTCACTGCGGGATCAACGGATCTCCCTTTCCGCACGGTTCGTCGTCGTCCGCCAAATCCGCACAACAAAAGATCGGCGGAGGGTTGCCGGGTCTTGTTCGTTAGATCCGCACCCTCCGCGTTAGTCATAAACAACAGGAGGAAAAGAAAATAATCAACAACAATTTTAATTAAATTAAAATTGTTCGGAGATCAGGTTCTTTATTTTAAAAGAATAAACATGGGGAATAAAATATTCCAACATCCCTTACCTTGTCGTCGTCGGACGTGAGGTCGTCGCGGAATCGCCCATCGCGGAAGGAGGGGATCGTCGCGTCGTTGCGGAGGAGACGTTCGTCGCACCGCGGGAAAAACGTCGCGCTGACGATCTCCGGATCAAGATCAAACGGATTTAATTAATTTAAATCCGTTGATATAGAATTATAAAAAGGGGAGAATTAGAAGATTCGATTCTCACCTTAGTTGCCGAACGAGGATCGGCCGCGGAAGAAGAGGCGTCGCCGAAGAACGTCGCGGGTAGAGTTCGTCGACGTTGCAGATCACAGTGTGCGTCGTCGAATTCCGGTTCCGGCGTTCTTCGCGTTCTTCGCGTTCTTCGCGTTCTTCGCGGGGAGAGTGGAGGTTTAGAGGATCTCGCACAACAGGAGGATCCTCCAAAATAGACAAGTTTGTCTATTTTATTATTTTTCCAACGAACGCAAACGCGTAAGTAACGACCCATTAAATTCGTTGAATTAATTCAACGAATGAAACAGCCCATTTAATTCACGAAATAAACCGCCCAATTAAATGGTCTGTTAAGAAATTAAAGAAAACGCGTCGGTTGACTTTTCAGTTACTTTGACGGGTTTTCGCGGGTGCGTTACTTAGCGAAAGAAACGGCGGGGCTCGTGCGGGCCCTGCCTCACAAATATCCTACCAAGAGGGTAGGATATTTCCGGATAGCACCCTATCCTCTTTAACTCAGTTCAAGTGGCTTCCAAGCAGCTTAAGTGAAATAAAATAAAGTTGTCGCACAAATTTTATTTTATTTCTGACTTAAAGCCCCAAAATTTAAAAACCACGTCTGAGCAAACGCAACTCCGGAAGAGGCGTTTCTAAGAAAATACCGGCGCTGCGATTTCATCGGTGCCCTCAGAATTTGATTCCGGGCACCGGTTCAAAAGATAGAAAAACCCGCTCGTCCGTTCACTGAACGTACCCAAGCCAAACTTCGGAAATTGATTCCGGGCACACCGGGCCTCGGAATCAGGTGCTGTCTGAAGCTGCGCTCTTGTAAAATTCCAAAGAAAATTAAGAAAAAAATTTCCTTGAAATTTGCAGGTCTTTACAAACTGGTTGGGTATAAGATTAAGATCGATCATTGGGGTAGATATAATTGAATATCTCAATAGATAGACAGGGAATGGATCAGTTATGTAGTTGAGACTCCTGTATTTATTCATTTATTTATCACATTTACAGGATTAGACTAGTCGACAATTAGTCTAGGTTTAATGGAATGACCCTGATTTTGTTTGAGTTCTCTTCCAACCAATAATCTCCTGATGAGATCATGGGAGTGATCTCCTTCTTTATTCCTTGGGTACCATCCCCCAATGTTCTCTTTGAAGTGGCTGAATGACTTCCATATTCTTCTTTTTGTATTCCTAGGGTTCCATTCTGTCATTGTTGATGCATTTTATTTGTTTCATGCAAAGATCCTTCTTCAATTTTACCATTCACATATTTTTCCTTTCGATTCATTTCTATGTTCATCTAGGGGTTGAATCCCATTTTCTCTTTCATCATTCTATGATGATTCTGAGTAGCAGATCTATTTCTGTTGGGTTTTGGATGGTGTGGTGCTGGTGACAGTTCATTGATGATACTTGTTGGTGATGTAATTTCAGTGATGCCCACAACAATATATAGACTCCTTTCTACACATACACTTCTTTAGCATTATGTACCATCTCTCCTCCCTTGGTCGGTCTGGTGAGTTGGTTTACACAGGAGAATTTGTATGTGTTTTTTGGTTGGTTTTTGGATTTCTAGGAGTCATGATCCTCGCTTGACGGAGACGACTTTGTCTGTGGATTTTGTTTTCTTGTGGCTACAACAAACATTTATTATCTTTGATGATGATATTTGGTCAGTGATGATTTTAACAATGCTGGTTTTCTTGGTGAATATTATGTATATGTTTGTCTATAGTTTATGTGATTGGATACCAATGTTAGCAAGGTGATAATGTTCTATGGTGGCTTCATGGTCCTCGACAGATTGCAGCATTTGTCAACAACATCGATAGTGATAATTGGTTGCAAACGGTGACTATTCTAGTGATGATGTTGTTTACAGGTAATGGGATTTTAGCTGATATATTAGTTTTGTGGTTCTATGATGTTCTTAGTTAGAAACTGTTGTGATAACATGATCATCTTGTGTTTTTTTTTCTCGTCGGCTTTTTGAATTTTGAATTTTGAATTGTACATGATTTGATTTTTTATCCATCCAGTTAACGCCCTCCCTTAAAGAGTCTTCTTTTAAAATAAAATGGGAAATGAATTTTCATTCAATTATTATAGTGGATGTTTAAATTATTTTTATAGTATTATTTTGATACAATTATATCCATGAATATTCTCCCCATAGTTACACCCTAGACACACAATACTAGTGAGAAACCTCTAGAGTATGGGAAGGTGTTTCTGATTTCATGTAAAGACCATTTATGGCCACTATTAAATGTGAAAATAGAGATTGAAATTACACCCAATAATATATATTGAACTTATTTCCCCAAATTATATCCATTTAATTGATGAAATAAAAAAATTAAAGAGTGTTTTTTATTAAAATATAAATTTTAAATAATTTATATAGAAAATAATTACCTCTACCTGATATTATTTCTTTGTTGACTAATTGGTTTTCCATTGTCATCGCATAATCGTTTTGATGAAAAATACATGGGTATTCATCATCTAGTGGAATCCCCATGTTCATCATGAACCTCATATCTTTTATGTCTTATATTTGGGAACTACAATTGAGGAACCAAACAGCAACCATCATTAATTATTTATAATAATGGGAATCCTTTCAATTTCAAAATATTATATCACATTCTCTTAGTTTATTGAGTTGGGTGGGGGATCATTGCACTCTATTATGGATAGTGTTGTTGATATAATAAATTTATGATAAGTAATAATTCTCTAGAGTAGTTTTTTTAAATGAATTTCTTTTATAAATGAATTGTTGAAAATTGGTTTAAATAATTACTGTTTGATATTAGTTAATTAAAATGTTCCTTATATATTATAATTATTCTATATGAAACCTAAATCAAATAATAAATTTTTTATTTCTATTATATCCATGAACAAAAGTAACTATCAAACATTTAAATATCATTTCACATATATATAAATAAATTAATATTTATTTTGGATATTTTAAAATCAATAAAACACCTCATCTAGACACCTTAATGTAGCCTAGCAATCCACATCAGTATTTATTAAAACCTAAATAATAAATATTTATTTAAATATAATAATTTCACAATATTATTCGTAGAATAATTTAATAAATACGATATTACCTATCTGGTGAATTAATATTTATTAGGTATTAAACCCACATACATATTCATTCGAATAACTGTTTAATTAAAAATTGAGACCAATATTACCTTAATAATTATTATTCTATGAACATGAGAATAATTATTTTAATATTAAATTTAAAGAGAATATAACTATTTTAATATATATGATTAGTGTGTGAACCCCATGGTGTATATTCAGTGACAGTTGGAGTAACATAATGATGGACAATTTCAATGTCTAATAAAATAGAAATCCTCCACTGGAGAAATTATTTATTGACACAATTATAATAACCTTCCATTGATGTTCATTGTGTAATATCATATCTTTGTCTTGATAACTCATCAAGAAGGTTCCATTGATTATTTCATACCAATATTCATGATATATATTTCATTGACATCATTAATTTAACTCATCAAAAAACTACCAGGTCAATGAAAATAATAAAATTGTTCAATTTAAATGAAATTTCATGATATATCATCATCAAATAATAAATAAGGGACAAATTCATTCATAACATATTTATTAATGAAAAATCACTTTTAATGCCCCCAAAATATTCAACATCAACGTGAACATATATTATAATAGTTTTCAACAATATATCAAACTAAAAGACTCATTATATTCATTAATAATAAAGTCATCCCTAACAAATAATATGAATTTATTTGGATTGGAATATCCAAAGACAGTTAACACATGTGGAATTACTATTGGATGATCTATTCCCACAGACTTCGCTCTTAGAGACTACTATGTGAGAACTTAGAGAGATTAATTCTAATTTACCTATGATATCCATAACCCTAATATCCAAAAATAGTATTTCTCATCAGTATGATGAAATCCAATTATAAATAATATATTTAGGAATATTTTCATAGAACAAATTATTTTTCATCATAGAAGTGAATGATTATGACCATTTGATGAGATATGCATTTTGATAAAATTATCAAATTTATACGGTGTTAATGAAAAATTATAGAATTATAATATATATATTAATATTCCAGTCATTGAATATATCTGTAATCAAACGAAAAATTTTGTTGGTTCTAGGGAACTAACTCTAACAGATTCTTACATTGATTATGCTATATGCTAATGATTTTTCTTTTTTTATGTATCAAATTATATTAATGATTTTTCATAGATAAGTAACTAGTAAAAAAATATATGATGGTATCATTTATTGAATCCCTACTTATTAAAAACTTATTCATTAGAAATAATTCTTGAACACATGATATTGTTAATATATTATTTTCACTTGATGATGCAAACATAATACCCTTGTGAGTGACACCATTGAATTATTTTCATAATAATATGAGGAAGAAGAATTATTGATATTATATATATCATGAGAATCATTAGAAGATACAATATCCATGGATTCAACATTAAAATTTCCTACTAATAGATTTTTTAGCTCTTTCATCTCAAATCCTCCCCAATGAGGAATAAAACATAACCTAATAATAATTTTATATCATCATAATATTTTTGCAAACTGTTATCTATAGATAAAAAGATAAAAAATACATTATATCCTCCAAAAATAATGAAAATATCTCTAGTTCCTCTAATATATGTTTGAGTTTCCTTCATAGTAATAGTATATTTGTATCCTAGGTAAACATGATATCTCCCTTTCATTCTCAAGTTATATGAAATATATTTCTTGGTAAATAACATAGAATAAAAAAATCCATCACTGAATTGTTCATGTTTATACTTATCCACAACCTATCATTATATCCCATTTTATCAGATAATACATTATCAAAGAGATAAGAATACCATGTGAAACTAGAAATAGTCTCATTTTAGATTTTTCAATAATAAACTACCTATATACAATGACAAAATATACACCAATTCATATTCCAAGTGTAATATTAGTATTATAATGAATGGTCATGATCAATTGAATATATGTTTATTCAACTATTACCTTCATGGATAAGTATATATTAATCCATGACATAAATAACATTAATATTGTTATATTTTTTCCTATTAGATATATTTCATCACCATATTCTTTGTAGAAAAAAATTACACTCCCACCAAAACACTTATATAGACAGCACTCTAATTCATTATTTTATAGAACAAATTGACCTTAATCTTCATTAATATGGATGTTCTATGATAAAAATTATTTAGATTATCTATAAATGTATAAAAATAACATGAATAACCAATTAGAACCCCTTCCTAATATAAAATGTTCTTGTTTTCCATGTAGTTATCTTATATTTCCATCTTGTTAAGGATAGATTTTTTCATATCCATTTTAAACAACCATAACCATGTTATGTTGCTATAAAAATAGGGACATAGATATTTTTAGCATAAAATATGGTGAAAATAATTCATAATATCCTTTTCCTTTATATTAATTAATCCATTTAACAACTATTCATGATTTATGGGTATTAACATTACATTTTATGAAATGATTATTCATTAACACTCATTTTGATAAACACCAATATGAATTTTCTATTTTATAAAAACATTTTTAATGGAAAAGTGTGAACCCAAAAAAAAATTCAATACATAATGAATTCCATGTGGTAAAACCAAACATGTTAAGGCTAAATGTAGATAATCAAAAATGGAGGTCACATTGATATTCAAAACAAGGCTAAAATTGGTGTAATTACTTACCCGATATAAGCCCCACTGAAGATAATCAACCTCTGAATCTGGATCATCTCTGATATGATCGTCAATATTAGTGGTGAGCTTGTCCCATTATATTAGTGTATTCCATTCCAATGATCTTTCTTTCATTAAAGATGCAAGCTATGATCTAGTCTTGTTTGTTGATCAAACCCAGTTGGTCTTCATTGGAATTAATAAAAAGTTCCCCCTTTATGAATTTACCCTTCCACTTCTATGAAAAATTGATCTCTATTGTCTCATCTTGTATGTCTTCATTTGATTGAAAAACATGATTGAGTTGTTTCTCTGGTTCATTAGAAAAAAAGTGTTCATCCTGTTGTATTTTATTTTTAGTGGCCACACTCTTCTATTTTCCCAATATTTGGTTTTAATATGTTTAGGTATTGTCCTTATTGAAGACATTGTTATTATTGTTTTAGGGGTATTCATGTAGTCCATTCTTGGTATTAACATTTCCCCCCTTTTAGATCATGAAATCCCTATGTATGGTGTTTACTTTCCTCCCTTTTTGATCTAGCTCCAACCAATGTGTGAAGATGAGATTTCTCATGATCAGTTATTGGTTGAGAATAAACCTCACTATCAGTTGATTCTAGAGATCAAGGATGGCCTTTATTTTATTCCCATATTGGGATAATGGTTATATGTCCTGTAGGATCCACATTCTACTTTCTATACCCATCAAATATAGTGAAATTATTTTTTTACTTAAATGGCATTGATTCCTCACATTGTACAGTCAATAATTGAACTAGAGATAATATCACATTTAGATCCGGGGAGTGAAGATAAATTGTAACCACTATTAAAATAGTGAGAATAAATTCATTATAATGAGAAACCACCTACTTATCCACCTAAAAATTAACCTCCTCACCCAACTTCACTAACTTAACAAAGAAGGGATCTATTGAGATGGAAGTAACATATGAGGACGGAATTGTAGACTTGTAAGTCACCAAATCATGATAAATATTATTAAACATTTCTTTGACTCATTGATCCTGAGAAACATCCATCAGCTTAAATGTTGAAAAAATAATTTGTTTTCTAAGGGGATGTATACTCCCCCGAGCTTCTGTATGCAAAAGAACTTCCACAGATCTTGGTTCACACACCCCCTATATTTTGAGTCTCTAATTTAAATTCATATCTATGTATTTTGGGTCAAAAGAGACCACCTGATTATGAGTGGGGTATCCTTAACAAGACGCATTTAGCTTTTCAGATTAGTAGTCGTTCCATAGAGCAGCTTCTTCCCAAACCCATCCCCTCCAATGTGAGTTTTAGTTCCATCATAAATTCTCCCCAAACACATCACTGATGTCTGATAAAAAGTCAGCTTCTTGTGCCTACACACTCCCAACAAATATCCATTTTGTTACAAGAAGAATATAAATCAAACCATTAGTTAAATAGAATCAATTTCTTGTACCAAAATTGATATCTTATGGAATCCTAGAAAAACTTTGTTGGAACTATTGAAATTTCATCTTCAACATAGATTCACAGATAAATTTGGAGAAAAATATCTCTAGTCCTACTATCAGAGCATAGATAGTGATCCATAAGATTTCCCAACATTTAAAGGATTACTTGATATTGAAATGGAATAGAGTGTTCAATGAATATAACACAAATAGTTGTAGTCGGTGAATCACATTTCATATGAACGTCGTAATACCACATGAAGAGGAAGAATCAGGAACCATCCTAAATTCATAGAGCACTAGACCAATCCTAAATCAGGACTTAATTAGATGAAAACCTAAACATGATGTCCTTGGAATTGAGAATTCCCACCATAGGCCAGTTCTATAAAACTAGGATCCAAAAATATGATGGTCGAAATTGTCCAGAGGCAGACGTCAGTTCTTGTACTGTGAAATTAGTTCTAAACCTTGTAGGGTATTTTAATCCATGAACTCTGAGGAATAGATCGAATGTTGTTGCAATCCTTCAAAAAAACCCATGGAATTTAGGGAATTCTAGAATTTTGGGGAAGGGAGGAAGAATGTATGAGTTAGTGAAGGGGGAGAAGAAACGAGGTCTTTCACCCACAATGGATGGTGAAGTTCCCTCCCCTATCGAGGGGGAAGGGATAAGCGCAGCACTCATCTCCACCATTTCTATTAATACCCATTGCACCCAACATGATTGTAATATAATGAAGGATATACCAGAAATGATAAAAGGTATTATTACATGGAATCTATCATATAATTCATGGGATCATTCCCTCTTGTATCTTTAATGATATTTAATTATTATTTATAGGATAATGGTTCATGATTATGTATAAATAATTATCATCAATCCTATATGACTAGAAAACAATATATATCTATTTATTTACCCACTATTCCTAAACTACACAGTATTTGTGTCTCTATAATAACATCATCCATGGGCTTATTGAATTTTTTCATATTCTTACTCAAATATACCTCCATAATCAATTCTATTTAAGTCTATCATACACCATATATCTCCCATGGATAAATTCTCCTTATAATGTAATATTACATGTTATTTAAATATTACCTTTCGATATGTAGTCTCATGTAGATAATATCCCCTTATTTCATCGGTTATTCTTTAAAGAAATACATTCTTTATTGGGAAACAGATTATTTTCTAGATAAATCCATCAAAAATTCTTTGTATCCCTACACATGTCAATTCAAAAATAATGATTTATTCATCTATGAGGTGTTTTGTTATATTATCACCATGTTGATTCCCTACTTCGTTATTGTGTGACATTTATTTCTCAATAAAATAGATATTATGCCTCATTATATAGAAATATTAAAATATACCAAATACATCAGTAAAAATTATAAATTCAATAAGTCCACCTCATTCATTAATTATAAATTTTCCATACAAAATATATATGATGTAATTAAATAATAAAAATTACCCTTTCACCCTATACATTTAATGACCTCGTGGATATTTTTCATCTTAGACAAGAATAAATCATACCAAGTGGTTTTAGTTCAAATGAATCTACCTATACATCATTATATAACATTTTCAACTACTTGTCATTTACATTTTTATGTCAATGATTTCACATATGGGAATGATATGTATGAAACATGTGAATTTGATTAGTTATTAATTTAAGACACATGGTTTACATATTATAGGACATAAATTCCCTTATTACGTTATGTTATACCATAATAAATATTTTTTTATTAATCCTGTAGCATTTATTACCAAACATGAAATTAAATAAATACATATCTATACAAGAAAGAAATATAATTTTCACTATAACACAAGGGAAATAATACATGAAATAAAATAATATAATTAAACAAAACTATAATGTATCGTTATATTATTAAATATTTATTGTAGTCATTAATATTCCATGGGGAGTATTAGGATCTCCAGTACCTTTATAAACCTTCATGATTCCACACGGTTCTACTATTTAAATAAAAAATGGGGGTACCGATATTTATATCTAACATTCAGCTAGTCTGATATTTGAATTTAAATTTTATAAAAAAAACACTTCATGCTCCTCATGCATCTTTTTTGAGATGTTTATCATATTTTAATGGTCCATATTGAAACATAACAAAATTACATCTTGTTTGTTGGCCTACATTTTGGATCCACCTCCTCTTTGTTAGATGGTAAAAATAATCCTATAAATTGAATTAGTCATGGACACCTCTCCCATTCATTTTCTTTTTTTCACCATTGGGACTGTATTATTTTATTCATCACATCCTTACCCACACAGGGAATCAGAGTATAGAATTTATAGAGTGGATTTTAAATATTGTTCATAGTATAATTGATATAAAAAATGGATATTCATTAGAAATTTGAAGATATAATGAGTTCGGTGAACCATTCATTATGTAGCATAGAACCTATAATTTTAAATTGATAAATACACCCATATATAAAAACTACATGAGGTTGTGATGTTGTGTATTAAATTTGATTTCAATTGGGATGAGCCTAGATGATTTACTTCTCTCCTATCAAGGAATTTCCTAATAATTTCCACCATGATCGGAAAACATAGTATAAGAATGCATATCCTCATGAATAATCTAATTCTAAATGGAAATAGAGAACAAAATGATTAATAGAAATATAATGAAACATATAAATTTTTCCAAAAGATATTATTATCATCCTCACTTGATTCCCATGACTTCTCTTTCTCTAAAATGGGGGAATCTAGGATATAGAACTTCTAATTGTTACATAGAAATATGAACAAGATCCTATAACACTCTATAATGTTCATGATGGTGAGGAGAATGTATATACAAAAAACCAATCGATGGGGGTAATATAGGGTTTATATAACATACCATTTTTTATTAGAAAAAAACAATATTTTTTAATCAATGATTACAAAAAAATAACGTAATAATTTTTTTATTTGAATAACAATATATTAACAAATCCAAATCTCTCTTAGTATTTAATTTAAGATATACTATAAAATTTTTATTCTAGTGTCAGTTATCAATATTTCAATTATCATTAAAATAATGAGTGTATGTTAAAAATAAATTAATGTTATTTATCTATGTATTCAACCCAGTTTAATAAACTCAAATTTCCTAAATCCATTGAGCAATCACCCCAATCCTTAAATATTGGAATTTGTTTTCATTAACACTCCATATTATATGACGAATTCTGACTATAATTAAGCCATAATGATAAAATTGTTAATTCACTCCTGATTATTCATTATAATTCATTATTAAATGAACGGATCCCATTGAGGGTTAGACCAAACACATTGACCTTGAGATCCATTCTAAATAAAGTACTATAAGGAATTACTGACTTGATATTTTCTTGATAGATTTTTAGAATATTCTTAAATATTCTTTATTTTATAATTTTTCATACTTTTTAATATAATATCTATTTTACATAACTTATTAACCTTGTATGGATAAAATATATTATTCATAATTAGTTTATTAAATTGCATCATATCATAAGGTTAATTAGATAATTTTAAGTGATCACATGTAAAAATAAAATAATAATAGGTAATTATACATGAAATGGATAGAAATAAAATAAATATATGGAATGATCACAATATTTACTACCATTTGGTTTATTGATAGGATGATAATTCAACCCATGACCCTAGTGCAGTGATTTCTTTCATAGGTTTGAGTTGAATTTTTTCACCAATTAAGTATGTAGTTACCATAGAGTGTTTCACATTGACTCCATATTCAACCATATCAACTCTCTTTTGACCACGTTCCATTACAAATTTTTAAATTCTTGTAATTTAGCAGAACCAGACTCTTAGGGTTACATAGGAAAACATGTGGACATGTATGGCCATATAAAATATAGAGGAAGTGGTGATTCATAAAAATTAATATTTAATTTAAATATAAATTATTTTAAAACACATAAATTAATTTTTTAATTAAATTGAGTTGCAATACAAGCATGGGAAGGTATATTACATGATTATTTTAACATGTAATGTCCATAAATTTATAAATAAGTTGAATTCAATTCAATTCAATCATCATGATGATAAAATTACTGATTTATAAATAATAAATATATTACTAATTAATTATTTATTTTTATAAATTATCCATCCATATAGGCTTAGAGATTCAAACTAACATTAATTTTGAATAAACTTGAGAAATTTTATTAAATTTTAGTTAATTCAAACATTTCGTGAATGGAAATGATAGACATTCTGTACCAAACTGGTCAAAATTAAATGCGCTCAAGAATTTAATTTACATGATATGTAATATGGGAAACCTGAATTTGACCATTCTTATCTACATAGAATGTACAATCAATCATATGGACTTTGATTTAGCCTTGTATTGTTCATATTGTGTTCTGTGTAAATACATTGAATATATTGTAACATGATGTGTCACAATATTACATGAAATTATGTTTTGTGGATTAACCCTTTTTTTAGAATGACCATTATAACCATATAAAATGTTACTAATATATGAAAAAGAAACCATTGTAAATTACCATGATGTTTAATGATTTTATGAAAAAAATACATTTAATATAGTTCTTCAATATTTTATAATATAGTTAATAATGAATTTAATATTTCTAATGACCGACCTAAATTAGTAGGCGAACATTTTTTTTGAAAATTCCAATCACATGACATGTATAAGCCACCATAATACGTTGTATTTGTTTTTTAATATTTAATTATCCTTATAATTTACTCAAAAATCCTAACAATGTTTGTACATTGCATGGGAGGGTATGATTCACACAATTTTTCCAAACAACTACAAATAATGTATCTCATTCTATAGCTTTCCACATTACATGATTTGAGATAGAACATCTATTTTTATTCGATAATAATGAATCCCTTTGATTGTACACATGACACATTCAATGTTATTGAAAATAAAATATGTATCTATGCTCGTAGTCAATACATAACCAATATTAATATCTCTTTTCAAATTATAAAAAGTGTATGTAGACCACACATCTTCCACGAATATAATTGAGTTGAATCCATGTGGGGTTACACTATGTGTACTCCAGATACACATTGCGTAAACCCTATCTAACCACATGCTATTGGAATTAAAAAAATAAATCTAATGACATATCGTACTATTATCTTTCACAATATACAAGGATTAATACAACTATGCCTTTTTTTGTTGACTTTGGGTTTGGGACATGAAATTTTTAATTACATGCCCTGTATATTATTTAAACTATTAGAATCTATAGAACCTATAGATTGAATCATTTAATGATATATGTCACATGTTACACCATTCATTGTAAATCGAAACTAAAATATCATATTATCTTTACATATAAATTACGAATGGGAATCAGAAAATGAAAAACAAAAAAATGTGTAATTTAATAATAAAATAAATATATAAAAATATTTTTAAACATTTATTCAAATTAAAGTTTCCATTGTACTGTGGAAGTAGTTTTTACTATTTTCAATATTATAATTTCATTGGTATTATTATATTAAATCCTTAGAACCTGATTAATACAACCCTATGAGATTCAACAAGAGGATATAATAATATTTCATTTGTAATTAATTTAAATATAATAAAAATAATATTTCATGAAACTATTTACTTTCAAATTGGTTAAACATTATAATCTGACTATAATTGTGATGTGTTATAGAAAGGTATTATTCCACTAGTGGTCCCCACATGATCACTAAAAACATCTAAATTCCATTATTGAATCTCAAGGTGAAAGTATAGATGAATCCAAAGAAATATGACATTTTTACTGGATAAAAAAAATCTTTTCACTCTTGATCTATTCTGTCTACTTTATAATGTCTTGAGGTGGAGGAGATGGTTCATCAGTCTCTTTTATTGATATATTTCAAGAGATATTGCTTCAATGTCCTAATAAAATTATCTTTAGAGAATTTTTTTTCACATAAAATCCATTTTTACGAAATGATAAAGATTGCATTAAATACAAGGTTAGGATTGGAGTTATTTCACAGATTCCCTTATATAATATGATTAATCTATTTAAACCTCATGTTGAATAATAATAATATTTATTCCTTAATAATATATAACTCATATATTTTTATATAATATTTCATAAATAAATATATCAACATTTTCCCTAGGCTCTGTGGCCTTGATTTTTTTCTGAATTATATAATATTATTCTTAATTGGGTTGAGGGGTAACCCATATATGGACTAATCGACCAGGGTAGTTATGATATTCTTTTAATTAATTAAAAAATATTTTAATTAGCTAATATTTTTAAAATGTTTCTTCTCTTTTACCAGAAAAAAATATCTAACAAATCATGACATCAACAAAGAAATATTCATCATATAATTTCTCAAACTATTGTATTTTATTTAGTATTGACATTACTCATTGTTTGGATATCCACCAACCATAGGCCTATTAAATTTTATTAAATATTAAGATATATATTAAGATTAATCATTGTAATAAATACACTAAATTATAGGTTTCATTTTTGTTCATAAATGAGGGAAATATGATAAGAATTAGTGGGATCCAGTCATGTATGATTTTTTACTCAATTTTCATCTTTTTGGATACAATTTGATCAATCCTTATCAATTATCTTACATAGTATATGAAACATTAAATTTTTAAATACTATTTTAATTTTATAAATATCACAAATCATTAGAGGATATTTTTAATCATCCAAGTTAAAATAACCTTATTATATTATAGTACCACATTAATCTTTAATATGACATACATTATATTTTAGCACAACCGAATTTGGGTTCATAATACAATATTTACAACTACCATTGACTGAAACATCCATGAATAACATCATATCACCACTAGAAATGAATAATTAGTTCCTCTATCAATGAAGGATGGTATTCTGGTGCCAAATCATATATTCACAATTCTTCATTTGAGTAGGGTAGATTGAGTTGGATGAAATTAAAATTTATCCTGTAGGGGATGAAATTTTTTCGGATTTTTAGAATAAAATATTAAAAATAATTTTTATAAGAATATATAATCCCATACCATATGGTTGAGTAATTTTTTTAAATATATTTTGTTAAAAAATATCATATTTTTGATAATTTAATTTTTTTATTAGATTATATTGGGGAAATAGTTAGAAATATAGAAGATAGTTAAAATTCTATGTAATTGAGATGATATTTAAAAAATAAAGAAGACAAACTAGCTAATAGAAAAGCATTAATTATGGTGAAAAATCACCCCCACCTAGTCTACCTTATTATATGAGCCTCTTGTGGTCTCAATATTAGAAAAATAATAAAAATAAAGAGGTGTTTGTGTTTATGATTGTGGGGTGGGGTTGATCCCATTATGTGTGTCTATGTTTATATATAATTTATATAAAAATCATTTCTAATAATATATTAATATTATTTTCAGCATAATTAAAAAATTATTATTTAGGAAAACATTTATACATTACATCTGAATCATGATATTTCCACTAATCTAATATAATGAGTTCGATAATGTATATTTATTTCTAATATTTCAATGGAGATTAGTGATTCTGGCATGGGGCCCAAAATTCTCACTTGATCCAATTATATCAATTATTCAATAATATATAATATTATTAATAGATAACTATTCAAAATTAATACGTATATAATAACATGAATCCCAGTAACATAATATTATATCATTTTTGACCTAAATTCTAAAATATATGTAAAAAATATGTTGGTTTTGTTTATATGTGAGATTATATAATAAAATTTATAACACAGTATGTAATATTACTTCACACATTCAATATTCACACTTATATATCCATGTTATCTTGACAATTATTATGATATTTGGGGGACAATCACAAATAAAGGGTGATCACAAAATCCATGTAATTGGTAATAAATGTAAACATGATAGGGATATATCATCATTAATGGATCCATAAAAGTGATATATCACAAGTTGTCACAAGGAATCCATTAACAGATTGAATTGATTTTAAATAATGGATTGCGAGTCTTTTATTTATTGTCAATATTAAATGATGAACTCAAAAAACTGGTAAATTCAACGTAGGTAAGAATATATAGATACCGGTTATTGTTTATATTATTATTATTTATTCTCCCTTTAATTATATATTTTGATGAATATCCAACAATTACATCGAATATGATGTTGAAGAAAATTATATTTTGAAAAAACTTTGAAGTTTGAAATATATAGATTTACAGACGTAACCTCACCACCAAATAAATGAAGAGCTAGACATAATAGGAATCATTGAAAGTTCAAATGGATGGATAAAAAACTATCTTAAATATGTTGTTTATTATTTCTATAGTCCATCTTCTAGTTTAATGTTTTGAATAAGGTGTAGAGTTTGAGTGATTACCCATCCACATCTTTTTTCATGAGCATATTTTGAATGATTTTCATCGATGTTAAGGATGATTAAGATATAAATAGTGGATAAAAATATGATATTGGTGGTTATTATTGTATTTATTATCAATTTATATGAGAATAAATAAATTTTCAGTGTTTCATTTCTATAATTAATGAGGAATTTATTTTTCATTGATCTGTTGATAGAAGAGAACTCATATACAGAATGATGATTATAGAATTTTATTGAAGTTATTAGAAAATGTTGGATAAATTTTTTTATTTAAAACATTTTGAGATTTGTTAGAGTGATACATGTTTTAGGAAAATAAATTATGATAATTTGATTTCATTTTAGGATGTTCCAAAATTCATATTTGTAGGAAAACAATTAACAATGTCATACACAAGTCTTTTGTCGTATGAAGATTGTTAGAATGGTAATAGATCTCACAAGGATATATAAAATTAAAAATATTATATATAAAAATAGTTGAAAATTAAATATTGATATTAATTATCTTATATATCTTACATAATAATTTTTTAATTATATGTAATATATTTTAGTGCACATCGATGAAATATGCATCAGCTTGTGAAGATATGTTGTAATAGAATGGCCACATTGCGATGAATAAGAAATTTGAACCATATATAAGAACTAAAATTAAATACATAATATCTCAATTATGGTAATTAATTTATTTAAGAATATATATAATAATTTAAAGTTGATATAGATAATGAAGTCATGTTACCATTTTAAAATTATGGGTCCTACTCTAATAAATATGATATTCGGGTAGATATAAAAGACATGAAAATTAATGAATATTATTATTTTGTTAATATATAATATAATATGAGAATAAAAAGGATATTCATAATTATGATAAAGATATTTGATCTTTATAAAGTGATAGGTAATGAATTATTTTTCTTTTGTAACGTTTGTGAATTTTAAAATTACTAAAATTATAGAGAACCAAACCAGGTGTCTTTTTCTCAATTATCAATTATTAAATACGCTGATTCTCATGATTTAATAGATATTTAAGAAGAATCCAGAGAGAAAAAAAATTAGATGATATTTATAATATATCGGTGCATTAATTATATGACTGAAAAATTGGAATATTTGAAATTTTTTTAAAGATTAAAACTGGAGGTTTTTTCAGATAAATATTAGACAAGTTTATATGGATAATTATGTTATGATATTACATAGATGATCATTTACAAATAGAAGATGATAATTGGTGTGGTTTTTTTAAAAGATCAATTTTATAATATTTACACAACGGGGAACAATGATCTTGGCAATAGTTCCATTTGAGTTTTATGTGATTGATGATTTTAACTAAAAATACTGAATCATTCTTGAATGTAGATAAAATAAACAAAACGTAAAGTTAATATTTCACTATAATACATTCACAAGAAATTTTTGGTTCAAAGTTTATTAGAATTTGGACAAAATATTAACTACAAAATTCAATGTTCATTATATCAATTATACATTTCTATGAATATATAGGAAATAATTTTTTATATAATGAGTCTTCAATATCTCCCAAAAATTCAACAAATGATACACTCTGAAATATAATTCACACATTTCTTATCTATATAACCATTGTAAATGGAATAAAAAGAAATTGATGAGCATAGATTCTATATAAGGATAATCATATGGAACTAGAATTAAATATCATTAGTGAACATAATATTATAATATTTTATTAATTAAAATAAAAAAGAAACGTATACACAACAAAGAATAAATAATAAATCATGCAATAAGTACTAGAGCAACATATTACATGAATAAAAAATGTATGGAAGCAATATTCACTAAATATAATGCATGAGATCATAATATAGTTATGAGATAAATAATGAAACATCAAGTAATAATTCAAATATGGTAAAAGAATTTATATAGTGAAAATTTACATTCATGAGACACTACATGAGTACCCACATATACAATCATCTAAAATGTACTAATGAATGCATATCCCATGAGAAATAAATTATTAATAAATTCATTATAGTGTGATATAGAACCTCACCCCTCATCATCCTTACATAAGAGTGGAACTTTATAATAATTCACATATCACATCCTAAAGAAATCATAGATATAAAATGGGTTTCATAAAACATTCAAATTAAAACCAAAAACTATTATAGAATAATTAAATTATGTATATAAAAATGGTTTTATTAAACACTCTATAAAGAACCCATGGGATGAAAATGGGATTCATAACATTTTCAAATGGATATACATAAGGAAATCATTCATAATTCCATCAATAATAAAAACATGATAAACCAATGGAAAAGAAATTTTTATCTAATGGAATTATTTAATATTGAATTTAAATGAAATAAAATTGTGATTTTAATGTTTATGGTATAAACAATATATTTATCATGAGTATATTTTTTAAATAATAATTTTACAAATAGGATGATGTTTGGAATTTAGGTGAATATTATTAAATTAAATAAGAAAAATATCTATTCACAAGGTAAAATCATGGGGAGAAAAGTTATAATTATACATTGTGTTATATTAATCTTAGCAATTAAATTTAAGGATCTTTTACCATATATAGATTCAAAATATATTTGTCGTGAAAATAAAATTATGGTGTTTTTTGTCACTTTAAAATGTATTGTATTTAAAAGGTGATTAATTTTTTTTAGAATATCTACCTTTTAAATGAGTCCTCAATAATAAATAATTGAGAATATTAAATTTTATTAAAAAGATGAATTAAAAACATAGAAAAAATCATATTTAAAAAAATATGATTAATTGGTCCATGAAATAAAAATAAGTTTATATAAATAAAAATTTGGAGGAAGATATAAGATTTTTTGAGAACGTATGGAAATCCTTTTTAATTTTTTGAAATATATTTTTTTAAAATTATAATAAAAATATTGAATAAAAACATATTTATTAAAATATGTTATTGAAGATATAGAGGTTACAAGAGATAACACATAATCTGGAATCCATTTATAAAGGATACCATTGTTGTTAATTGAATATATATATATATATATATATATGATAAAACATAATTAAATAACATATGAATTATTCATAATAATGAAATAATTTCTATTGAAAGGAAATTCATCAAGCAATATTATTTTATTGAAAATATTATTTCTAAATATTGAGATTAAATAATTTATTGTGAAATAAAATCATATGTTTTATGAATCATATCATGAAAAAAAATATATAATGAATAATTATTATTCAATGAAGTGATTTAGTTTAACAAAATAACTTATAACATGGTGTCATATGATATGAAATAAATTTAAATAATTTAAATAATATGGATTTTAACACCCATGTCATATGGTAAAACACTTATATTAGGTATTAATTAAACTATTTCAATGCTATCTTGTTTCACATTATATAGTAAAAATAATGAAATTATGTTTTAAACTAAGAACTCCTTATAACCATGGAAAATATCAAGAAACAACCCATCTAAGAAAAATACTCCAAATTAAACATTTAATACCAATAATTTTAAAATAATAATATAAATATTAAATGGGATGTAGATAATCCATTCTACGAAAAACTTGGTGCATAATAATAAATATATCTCAATATGTGAGAATTTGAAACAAGAAACCCTTTCATCAATTCCTACTTAGTCAAAATATGAAATATCCACTAATATAACAAAATTAAATATCTTAATCACCCATTTAATAACCTTTTTCATTTTTATAACATTCCGTAATCCCTATTTATAATTATTCTCCATTTTTATATTAGTTATTTTTTTTAATCATAATATAGAGCATTAGTAATCTTGATAGTTCTAAACTACTGTAATCATTGATTTTTTTCATATTTTATATCCATAAGATCATCATTACCATATCATAAATGCTAATAGAATTTATGTCTAATATTTATTTATAATTTTTTTAATTTTATTGTCTTTGATTTTTCATTATGTTGGTAATGATGAATTTTTAGACGAGAATGTCTCTATGATTCTTAGTGAACTAAGGGTGTGTTCAAAATAATTTGTTAATTTTTAATAATATAATTCCAAAAAAATATCCATATTTAAAAATTTATATAAAATATTACCAGAAATTAAATTTTCATTTTCAACCAGGATATAAATTTAGAGTAATATTTATTTATGTTGTTAAAGTAACCAAAATGAGAACATACCATAAATAATAGATGTAGAAAATTAGTTGAAATATCATTATAATGGAAGAATATTGAACATATTTAGTGTTTATTAGTGATATATATTCTAATTAAAATTATATATATTAATAACAAAACATTTTATAAGTTATTTCAGTGTATAAATAACTAATTTTTTCTCCTAAAATACTCAATTCGATAGTTGAATTTACCATGGTGTATTATTCCTCATGTTTTAATTATTTTATCTAATTTTTCATCCCAACCCTTTGATAATTTCATTAAAATTGTTTTTTTATATTAAATATGTATTAATTACTATCTATTTAAGGTAGTGATGAAAATAAAAATATAAATAAATCATTTCATGGAAGAATATTTCCACATGTACACATGGATATTGATTTAGTTTTCATGGAACTGGTTAAAAAAGTTATATGGTTTTTCATTTCATAATATAAAATATTTCACAAGTAATATATATATTAAGTTACTACTTAGGAATATATATGTAATTCAATGAATCATGATGAAACATGTTGCATCATAGAGGTTGTAGTCTGCACAACACACAAGTGAAAGTTTCCGTCATCATAATAGAAAAAAAAATGTTGTTATTGGTTTTATGATATTCATAATAAAATTAATTTATACTAATGATAGTTATTATATCATTTTTGATATGTTTTAATGGGATTTTAGTAAATAAAAATAGGTCACGTAAAATATAGAAATGAGTATGGAGTTATTATAAATTTAAACATCACATCTTGGATTATATCCATTGAAAAGGGGGTTATGAAACTGAGGGATGGTATTTTTAGAAGACCAGAACCAATTGATGGTATATATGAATTTTTATGAGATATTTGTTATATATTTTATAGAGGTATGTCTGTTATGGTATGAGGGGAAGCGAGGGGAGGAGTTCCCATTTTAAATGTGAAACTAGATGGAATTTCTGTAAATACAAAAAAAAATATTTTCATATTTGGAAGTCATAATATTCTAGAGTTTCATTGATGTAGGGGACTAATGAAGATGGTAAAGGATAAGTTATATCAAGATTTCAATCCCCCATTCACACACATGTTTCAGATATATTTTTGGAATTTCCCATTTAATTAAAACCCATTACCACTTTTGTCTATTATTGAGGAAGCTAGTTTTTAACAAAGTAATATATCTATTATTAATGAAAATAACATGGTCCATATTACATAATTTAAACCTAACAATTCAAATTTTCTTATTAAATTTTCATTTTTACATTTTTTTAATTCCACAATTATTAATTTAAAAATACTAAATATTTTATATTTTATAATTATTTTCCAAAAAACACAACATATGTTATAAAATAACAATAATAGGATTCTGTCACAAACCAACCAGGGTCGACCTCATACCGGTTACCTGATCCCATATATGGAAATCCCCAAGAAGAGTTCCTGATCCTCTTGGACTAGATAAAAGTCCCAAGGGAATAAACATTGTATCAATGGGAATGATTTCACCCAATATATATAAATAAAAGTATCATAATCATAAAATAGATACCCAAAAATAAATATTATTACCAATCTAAAAATAATTTTACCTGAAAAATAATACAATCAAAAGATGGATAACATATATATTTAGAAAAAATAATAATTGGAGTTGACATCTATAACATCTCCATGTGCCCTTGAGGGTCACTCACTGACCCATAACCAACCATCACCTTTGGTGATCAAACCCGAGATGGAACCTTAAGTAGAAACAAAAAACAAGAAAGAATTATTGGCATGAGTATTTAAATCCAGTAGGTAATCCCAAATAATTTTATTCCAAAAGAATACTTATTAAATATAGAGATATATATTATTAGGTTTGAAATGAAATATATAAATATAGGTCTTCCAAACATTTCTTGTAAAATAATACAAATAAAAATCCATTTCCAACATAATTTTTAATAAATATTCAATACATGGAAGAGGGTTAGGTTCATAGGGAAGAGGGGGAAGGGAAAACAAATCATATATATTCATTATACATAAAAGTGAAAAAAAAACACTTGTTCCCTTAAAACATCTTTCTATAATGAATTTTTAGCAAAAACCACACATTCATTATTTACTAGGTAAAAACAAAAATAATGATCAATGAATATGATTCCAAAAAATGGAGGCAATTAGAATAATGATACTAGAGATAGAGAAACATGAGTATACCTAGGACATCAGTAGATAACGAAAATATTCAATCCATGTGACTCATCCATAAGGAATTCCCTAACTGATGACATCAAAAAATCCAAATGTCTGATCATCGACACACAAGGCCGAACTGAGGGGATCTATCCTAGAGAAATAATTACAAAATATCCAACTTCTATGGGCCAGTAGATAGATCATAACCTAAACCACTGCAATAATAATTTTCTGAAAACCTCTTAGATAATTTATTTTCCCATTTCATGTTCACAAATATGGGTCCCAACAAATCCAATAAATAACCATACATACATGGTATCATATAAGTCATATGTATCGACACCACCCTATAAAACTCAAGGATAATTACCTATCATTATAACAATTATAATACATGTGGGGTCCCAAACCAAGGATATTCCTACCTCTTTATCAACCAAAAAGTCAGGTGACATATGGCACGAAAGGGTTTTCCAAAAAATCTATTTATAAAATTCCAACTGGGCCTCCCAATACTTTCAATTATCAAACCCTTTCATGAAAAGAAAAACAAAATACAATTTCAAGGAAAAATATTTTTAAATCAATTTAGGAAACACCAACCACCTTTTTAGATGAATAAACTACATTTAGAAAACCAACACATGCATTTAAAAAACACAAAAAAATGAAAAATCCAACTTCAAAAATTAACAAACCCTCGAATTGCATAAGTCAACAAATCCACATTATGTGTTCATGTCAATTAAGAAAGCCACATCATTTCAAAAAAATAATTGTTCAAAAAAATCATACATCATTATCAAATAATAATTTATGGTGGAAAAATCATTCAACCAATGAAGTCATGAATTTAATGGAATGATACATAGGGGTTCTACCTCAAGTGATGAAGAAAATTCCGGAATCCAGTGAATAATCACAATTTCACCATAACCAAAAAAAAGGAAACCTAGATAAAACCTAAAAAATCATAATAAAACACAAATTTTTTAGATCCAACCCTAAAATAAAAACCCTAACCATTAGAAAATCGAAACCCTAGAGTAGAGGAAGGAAAACCCTAAAAAGAAAGATAAATCTAGGAAAAAAATGAATTATGTGAATATCCTGTGATGAATCTGCAAAAAACATGCCAAAAATGGAGGTCCAAGGGAGAAAATGGACGGGGTGGAGGAATTTGGAGTGGAGGATCCCAAATGTGGGATGAAATGGTGTTTTGGGGGTTCAAAATAAAGAGAGATAAAGAGGGAAAGTATTTTAATGACCCAGACAAGATGTATGGCTAGTTCGCACGGTTTTTTAAACCGTGTGGAAACTGTGCACATGCCACTATCGAGGGAGACAGATAATGGATGGGTAATTGGTATAGTCTATAAATTTTGTGGAAGTAGTGTGTTCACTTATAGACAGGACATGGATCTACTTCATGGATACCTGATAAAGGTGGACATTTACTACTAAATGAGTTCCAATCGTGCGCCATAATCATCCAACCAAACATTTACTATGTTCTCAAAAAAAACTCATAGTGAACCCAATGGGGGAATCTGATCCATATATAAAAGGAATGAATAACTCTAAAATTAAAACTTATCACACCAAGATCCTAAGAAAATAATTGAAAACCAAACCTAAACCTTAACTAAAGAGGAATTCAAAAACCTGAGTGTGACAATTCACCCCCACCCGAATGCTTTATGCCCCCATGAAATCCATCCCGAGGGGGTCCTAAACCTGACAAATGTAACAAAACTCAACATATTGAGATGATTCTTGAAAAATGAAAAATAATAAAGGGAAAGATAACAAAAAATGGGAAATGTGGTTTACAAAATGAACTTTGGGACACTAAAATAGAACTCCAATCTATGCCTCCATCCCATAAAAGCTATAACACCTCCAATTTATCATTACAAAATACAAAGTAATTTCAAAATGTATAGTCCATCGTCAAACTATGATCACGTTAAACATCTCCAGTCAAAACTCATACCATCCACCAAAAACCAACGAACAACTTAAAACCACATCTGATGAATACTTATATAAAATTAATTCAACAAAACCACTAAGAAGACTCCCATACCAAAACTTACTCATATATAAACTCATAATTAGGTCGATAAATTTGAGACCACCTACCACCAAACCAACATGAGAGACTAGACCAAATTACCGATATGGGGAGGCCCGAACAAACTACCCACCACAAGGGACATGATAACACATCCTTCATTCTTGTGGAATTCTAAATTAACCAATAATGGGACTTCCCACCATATAAAGAAACAATATTATATAAACATAAATACTCTATTTTTTAGAAATGAAACCTGCACCAAAAGGGGATTGGAGGGAATGATCCCGGACTAATGGAACATCAGAACCACAATTGAGAACATACCAATTACATAACACCACTGGATGTATAGAAAACAAATCCACACAAGGGACATTAAATAAGGGCCTAAATCAGGTGATACAAAACCACCATGGTCATACGAAAATGAATAGACTGTGCCTCCTTGTATCCAAGGAAAAACAAGAACAACTAAACCATAGGTTTAAACTGTTTCCATATTACACACTGAGAAGAGAAATTACACCAATGTTGTTCACACCCCTGGGGTTTCTTGACTATGCATCAACCTCACTCTAGTACCTATGGTAGGAGCTCTGATGTATGAATAATCTAGAACATCGTTGTAATGAATTATAATCCCTTGAACAGAATGCACAATTCAGATTTTCATGAAGCAAACAATAATTAAATTAGAAGTTTTAAAAGTTTTAATAGTCTTGTAAACATCCATTATTTCAATTGAAAGATAATTAAACACTAAAATAATGATACTAAACACAATTGATACATACGAGGAACATTATTTAAAGAGACTAACTAAACTAATCGAAAAAAAGTTCCCTACTCTAACAAATGGGATGGGGTGTCCATCGAAGAGTTCGGTCTATCCCCACGTTGATTCTTGGAAACACCCAAATAGAACTGTTGTATGTGAACCAAGAATGAGCAGGTGTGGAAGGGTCTTAAAGAACATTTTTATGAAATATTCTTATGATTATTCTTACCACACTTATGGAATTTCAATATATTTCACACTTAAGAGGTTTAAGAGAGGCCTAAAGGCCTCTTAATTCCCATACCAGCACCACCAGCTTCAGTCCACCTCCCACTATTCTTAATGGAATCCCCATCACCACTTCTATAGGCCAAATTAAGATCAACCATCTCAAACCCTCTATTTATCATAAATTCAGCACAAATTTCCTTCCTCGCCACCTTGCAAAAGTGGTTAAGTTGAGTTCAGACACATTCAAATTTCAACCCAGGATAGTGCACATACTAGAAATTTTGTTCCTTCAAGGGATCGTTGACAATATTCAATGGCCCGTACATAACGAGATCTATGAAGAAACAATAGAACTCTAATTCAAATCCAACACCTTGTTGATGATCACACATCTCCATCTTCTTCCTCTCCATCATCAACTCAAAAATGTATTGTTTAATCAATGAAGACTTCAACAATTCCCAAGTAAGACCCTTCCAATTATTTTTGTGAGACACATACTTCAACCACATATAGGTTTCACCTTAAGGCATAAATGTAGAAAAAATTACCTTTAATGACTATAGAAATTCATGGAATCTCTAGTTTCTCTAAAGCATCTGCATTCAATCCTCCACTTCGAGAGGATATTGTTGACCATAAAATAGAGTAGGATTCTTATTTTTTAATTCCAGAGCATAGTCTATAGGTTGGTCAACTGATGTTTTTATAATTATGTACCACCCAAAACTACACCTATAGTATACATCAAATCTTAATGGGGCTAAATACTAAGAAATAATGAATCACGAAACTCAATTATGACCAAATACAACAACAAGTATTATCCATCTCAAACAATCCATATAAAACATATTTTTTAAAATACAATTGAAAAAAGACACCACACCAGGCTATCTTGACACAAAAGTTTCATTAAAAATCACCATTGAAAAGGAAAATATTGTAATTGATTTTACAATAAACAATTGTATCCATGGAGCCTCACACTAGGCACCCATCCACTTTCACACCCATATTAATTCATTTACTCACTCAAAAATACACCAGTGTCAAAAAAACATTCCCACATTTCAAAACAAAACATTCATCCTACCTTTCCATTACAAAAATTCACTAAATCCACATTTCATAACCTACTATCCTCAAAGACCAAAAACCCAATTCTAATTCCACAAGACATCTTAAAATACACTGACCATTCGAATAAAACTCATTTTTCAATCAACCAAATGTTCGATGCATCCCATGTTTTCATTACAAAAATCCAATATTATTGAAATCATTCAAATTTTACACAATGGTATTTTAATGAAAATACTATATTCTAATGATCTTTCCTAAAACGATTATGAAAACACTTTTATAAATCAACCCATTTTAACTTTAATATCAAATGTTAAACATTCATCAAGGGTTTTAAAAATAATGACCAGAACCCAAATAGACACCATGAAATTCAAGAGAAAACTAGTGATGATGGGTGACTTGGACACATGGTTGAAGGTCATACACCAATCACACATCCATCACAGAGAGTGCCATAGGGAAATGTCATTGGACCCACCTAGCTTTCTAGGCCCTATAATCTTACATAGGAAACTTTCACAACTCCCTTTTTATTTCCCAACACCAAAAAATCCACAAGAATCAAAGAAAACCAACTTTTCAAGACAACCCATGGTGACTCGAGGATCGAAACGAGAAAGGGCTCATGAAATAATTTATGTTCTTAAATCATGAGTATCAAAAATACTATTAAATTTACCTTGATAACCAAAAGTAATAATGGGAACTCTAAAAATAAAGGTAATATTATGATCCGACCTCCTCCAATAAAATTTTTTCAAGAACCAAATCTGGTTATCCCTGAACCTGTCTCCCCTTCCGATCCAAGTCAAGGACCAATAGGTGTTCTCAATCCCCCCAGGATGGAGACAATTATAAGGGCATAAAAAAGTATCAATGGGAATGAGTCTTTCCAATATATATAAACAAAAGACACAGAATAATAAAATATAATACCAAAATAATTTTTATTACCAATCTGAACTTCTTTTAATCCTAAATTGATAATACAAAAATATGGATTAAAAACAATACAGAAAAATTATAAAATGGACACGGCATCAATAAAATCTCCATGTGACCCCGATGGTAACTCTCCAACCCATAAGCAATGGTCTGCTCAGGATATCATAATCGAGCTGGAACATACAACATAAACTAAAAATAAGAAAAAATTATAGGTATGGCTATTACAACTGAATATATAAGAGCAAATAAATCTATTCCCAAGGAATTTCCATTAAATATTGAAAAAATGATTTTCAGGTTTGAAATAGAATATATAAATATAGGTTTTTCAGCATTTTCATTTTAAATAATAGAAATCAAAATCAGTTTCCCTAGAAAATTTAAAACAAGATTTCATTCATGAGAGAGGGTTAGGCTCATAGGGAAGAGGGTGAAGTGGAACCAAATAGTATATGTTCATTTTTAATTAAAGTGAAAAAAGATGATAAGTGATTCCTTAAATAAATATTTATTGAAACCCATTTAACAAAAGAAAACATTCTATATTTACTCGATAAAACAAAAACATTGAGAAAATAATATGACTCTACGAAACGAGGGAAATCAGATTAACAATACTAGAGACGGAGAAAGACGAGGATACCTAGGAAATCATAGGAGAATCAGAAAAAACTATAAATGTGACTCATCCCAAAGGCATTCCCTACCTGATGACATCATAATTCCCAAAAACCTGATCATCTTTATACTTTCCTGAAAGAGGGTCTCGATCCCATGGAAACAATAACAAAATCACTCCCCACTATGAGACACAAGATAGTGCATAAACTAAACTAGACAAAAGTCAGTGCAATAAATCCAAGAAGCTATGAGAGGTTCCCATGTCATGTTCACATAAGGATGTTCAAAAAACAATATGCAACATCCATACATACATGATATTATATAAGGAAAATTAATCAACACCACCCTCATATCCTTAAAGTGTAGTCCCTTACATTATAACAATTATTGGAAAAATGGGGTCTGAACCTAAGGAAACTCCCACCTATTTTTCAACAAACATGAAAAGTGACATATTCAATGGAGGGGATTCCCATGAAAACCATTTCTAAAGTTTCAAACGGCCCTCAATATAATTTCACATATCAACACTTTTCTTGAAAATACACACACAAGCCACATTCTAGACACAAAAATTTAGAAACCATTTAGGAAATCACAAATACCAATTTATATGACAAAAATACATTTAAAAAACCAAAACATGATTTTAAAAATCACAAACCACTTTTAAAATCTATTTGGGAAATTTAACAGACACTTGGCATGAACAAGTCAACAAATCTAGAACATATATGAAAAAATAAAGAAAAAACTCATTTCACATAAAATATTATTCTAAAATAATAAAACATAACTCTTTAATAATCATGTAAGGTGATAAAATAATATAATCAATGAAATATTGAATGTAAAGGAATGAGGGATAGGGATCCAACCACCATTGATGAAGAAACATATAGAATTAGGTGATAAATTTCAATCGCACCTCAACCGCACCAGATGGATGATATATAAAACATAAAACATAAATAGCAAGCCCATAATTGTAGTATTCAGCCCTGAAATTGGAACCCTAACTTTTGTAAAACTAAAAACATAATGGAGAGGTAGAAAAATCCTATAAATGAAAATAAAATAAGGAAAATAATGATATACATGATGATTCCTTAAAAAATACTCACCTAAAACTCCCAAAAATAGATGTCCAATAGAGGCAAGAGAGGGGATGGAGGTTTATATGAAAGATGATCCTAAAATGGGGAAGAAACAGGGTTTGGGAGGATAAAATTCATGGAGAGAGAATGTGTGGAAAAATATTTTCATGACCTGGATATGCTACACTGTCTGTCAACAAATATAGAAACCATTTGATCGCCACTACTAAAGGAGACATCTATAATAGGAGAAATATTCATGGTTTATCATACTATGTGGATTCCATGAGGTTTATTCTATCCATGACCTGCTCCTACAACATAGTTACCTGGGTGGGCTGCACAGTTACTACTAACCATGCACCAGTTTTTCACCACAATCAGCATTCCCATAATTTTACCTTTTCTCCAAAAAAATAAAATATTACTCAAGGTATAAATCTAGGACAATGATAATCGGAAATAATACCTTAAAAGGTCAACCAATTAACACTCAGTTCCCACTAAAATAACCAATAACTAAACCCAAATCAGAACCAAAGTTGTATTCAAAAAATCAGGTGTGACAATTTGTAACATAAAACAGAAGTAATTATAAATATTAAATTCACTTTAAAATTTCATATTTTGACTTATAAAATGGTATCATTAATTTCTAATTCATTCTTATATATTAATAATGATATAAATTTCATGTTTTGTAAATGATTTTTAATAATATTTACATACAAATTAATCTTAAAGAAAAAACATGAGATCTCAATATCAAGACAAAATTATCCTTATAGGTTGTACATGAATAAATTTTTAAAATACATATTCTAACATTTATAAATATATCTTCAAAATATAATAATGAAATATAGTGGAAAATAACTTTTATAGGAAAACATTACTTTTATGTTACATAAAAATCTAAATTTAGTGCTATTAATAAATATATTTATCATCTAAATTATTATTTTTAAAAGTTAAATATTAATAATAAGAAATTATTTTATTAGATTATTGGGTTCTCTTGTTGAATCATTGATAAAATGAAACATTATTTCATATGTTTGTTTCAAATGTATGTACCCAACTATTCAATCGAATCCAAAAAAAATCAATATGAATATTCAAAAAGGTGTTGTGGTCTATTAAGGTTTTATGGAACATATATCACATATTGGTAACATAATATTATTTTAATAAATAAATGTATTGAAATATTTGTTATTTATATTCTCCCGTATAAAAAAAATTGCATCCTTAAAATTTTAATTATTACTCTCTTAAATGTTATGGGATTCTATGAAATCATAATTAATTTACAATGATTTATAAATATTACTTTCCTAGTTTGGGTTAGTGAACTCATATTTTTTTTATAACATAAATGTTATTTTTTTGAGTTATTCATAAGAAAGTTTTTCTAAATAACAGAATATAATTATAGAATTTTTTATGGAGAGATTATAGGTAGTAATTTATAAATAAAAGACCATGGAAGGACTTTAAAATAATATTTTACAATATTGTCCTTAATCAATTTCATGATATCCAATACCTGAATAATATTAAAAATTATTTGATAAATGGAAGTATAATCGTATTTTAAAGGAAAATAACTCATATAAAATCTTTTAGAGTGATTTTATATAACTGTGAACTAAAATATTTTATTAATAATTAAAAATATATCCATTAAGGTGGTTATTTAATGTACATATAAAACAAAAAAGGTATAATGAAGTTAGTTTTATAATATTAAAATTCAATACACGTTATTACTGAGAGTATGTTTAGTTTTCTTCACTCTAAATTATATAACAAAAAAATTCCATGACCATGGTTTCATAATAATTCACTTGTACTATATTTTTATAGATCCTATCATTATTGACCTATATTGGATTAGGGCATTTTCATTAATACTTTATAATTTTCCCACATTTAAGGCTCTAAACATTACATGGTACATTAGGCTATAATATTTTCCCTTTGAAAATATTCATTAATATTATAACACTTCATTGGAAATTATTTTCTCTAAACACATGTTTTCCACACATGAGTCATATCCCAATTCATATAATCAATTCCCCAAGGATATTTTTACCATGTTTTTCACATTATAAAATTGAAAATTTTTTCTTTCATAATCCTCATCACGTAAACTTCCATGAGACTCTACCTTTATCATATTTGGTATGGAATATATACTATGTTAATATTGTTAAACAAAATTAATGGTAGATGTTTTGGAATAATCACCAGGTTTCTTACTCTGGATATTATCCTATTAGGTTACCCATTAGGTAAATCTCTATCATGTCCATGTAATCCATTTTTAAATTAGTTCCTTTTTTTCATCAGCTATTTCTACAAAAAAACATAGTTAATCTTGATTGATGAATAATTTAATCCATAAGGAAATTATTATAGGATAATTAGATAACAAATATAATCTCAAAATGACTTACCTGTTGATGTTATTATATCATCCTTCAGTTCAACATAAATAACTCTTAGTTCAATCATGGTTTCATTATGTTGGGTTATCAATTAGTTTTTATCCTAATTCCTTTAAAAAATAAATCATATATAATATAATTAAAAGAAAATTTGATAACAATATCCTTATCACTTGAGAGTTCAAAACCAATTGTATAGTTTGGTCTCTCTATCACGCACCAGGGGATGATTGAGTTAATACCCAATGATGTTATTTTAGGGGTATTACCCAATGGGACATCTTTTCTATAGGCTAAATCATCATGTAGTGCTATGAAAATGATTTTATTTACATAAAAACCCACAATCTATACATTAAAAATATTTTAGGATGTTATCCACAAAATAAGGATATATCATAGAATTATCCTAATGATACTATTAAAATTACATAATCCTAATCCAAATATTATTATCTCCACTAACATAAAGGGTTATCTATAAATTTTAAATTATTATCAAACATAAATTTTCAAATAGGCGTGATACTATAATCACTTATTTTAACGTCAAAAGATATCATCATAATATCAAAATTTATCTAAACCCTTATATGATACTAACTCTAATACCATGCATAACTGAGCATCTATTATACATAACATCATCAAAATATTTTACTATAACGTATTCGTAATACCTTTTTCATTTAGATTTATATTGAATAAGAGAAAAAACATTAATTAATAGAACCAATGTTCATTGAATCAATTTTATTTTATTTTCACTAAATATAAAGAGCATAATATATAATGGGTCATGACTATATCAAAAAAATATCCACATACTAAATAATTATATATAATTCATACATTTACTATAATCAAAACCTATGGAAATGGATTCATAAAAAAGGAGCGAGATCATATTCATACTATGGGTAGAAAAGTGTGAAAATAATTTAATATTATTATTGATCCCAAAATGATTATTTTGGATAAATAAAGAAGTAAAATAATGTTATATCCAAAAATGAAAGTATTATAAATCAATGTATAAGGATTTTATTAATAGAATATATGAATCAAAAGTGTGTTGAAACATGATTCAACAATACTAATCCATGAGACCATAGATATTTCATGATAATATTCATAAAACTATAGAAGATATTACAAATATGAAATAATGAATTGTATAAGGAAATTGTAAATTAATGCGCCACACTATTTGTGGCCATGCTTATGATGAAATAAAATGTACTCACGAGTTATAATATCATGAGATATAAAATATTAATAATGAATTGGAAGGAAATATATGACCTCCCCATCATCATACGTATATATATGTTCCACCTAAAAATAAATCACACATCACATCATAAAGAACCCATGATGATTAAATGGATTTAATATAACATTGAAATTAAAAGAATTCATTTTTAATAGCATAAAGAACACATGTAATGAAAATGGATTCAATCAACACATCTTATATAAACCATGTAAATAAAATTTATTTCATATATGTTTCTAATGAAATCGGATAATTAAATCATTAATAATTACATTAATAATCATAACATGATAAGGCCATTTAAAATAAATTGTTATCAAATAACATTAAGTATCATTCTAGGTTAATACAATATTTTAAAGATAATAAATAATATGATATTTACACTATGTCGATAAAGGGAATACACAAAATAAAAAAAATAAAAATAAATTTACAAATAAAATATGTGTGGGATCTATTAAATAAAATTAATAAAAAATTGTGTATTCGTAAAGGAAATGAATTAAGTTTAATGTTAGGATTATTAAAAGTTAGACAATTAGGAGAGACAAAAAAATTATAAATGAGTCCACTTGTTGATATTTAAAAACAAAATTAACATTACCATGAAAAAATAAGTTATGGGTCACTTGAAAAAGAATTCGTTAAAATGATTAGAAAACATTTGAAATCATTTACATTGTTTATGATTCCCTAGGAATATAGCCTTGGGATAAATACATCAATATATCAAAAAGGGAATGTGAAAATATTAATAGAAAAATAAAATTTTAATATGAAAATTCAATAATATATCATTGAAAATACATAATGGTCATCTAAATAAATATTTTTTGGAAGATATAACATTTTTTTGAAAGGATATAAAAACATTTTAATTTTTTCAAATATCATTGATAAAAATATGTATTATAAATAACTTATCAAAATTATTTTATTAAAAATTGAGAAGGAATGTATAGAGATCCTATGAGGTAAAAAATTAAATATGTTTCTACTTATATTAATGAAAGTTAGTTAAAGTGAAAAATATATTCATAGATGATAATACATCATTAGAGTGGATTGTAATTATTTTTAACAGTTATATACATTTTTAGAATTGAAATTAAATAAAGTGTATTTGAATAAAAAGGACTAACTTTCCCATATTAGAGTGTGATATTATAATAAAATAAAAATATAGAATGGAAGAAATTGATCATGGATGAATGAAATTTATAAAGAATTATAACTAAATATAGAGAGTTTAGTTAACCAAAATTTATTTGTATTCTATATCAGAAATGAAATAAAGTTTAATAAATTAAAAGATATGTATTTTTAAACCCTAAAAACATGATTAAATTAATACATTAGGATGTTATCAAACCATATTAAAGGTATTGTGGTGCATAGTATTAAGTATGTTTTTAGGAAATTAAATATGAAACAAAATGCCTTGTAATATTTAAATAAATAAGTTAAAACCTCTTGAATGATATTTTTACAAATTAAACATCTACATAAGACTCCAATCTTCCATGGTATGTTTCTCATTGAATAATACATTATCTTGTGTTGTATGCAACTTCGAGTTCAAGAACAACACGACCAATCCATCAAGCCATTTAAAAAGAAGTTAGGAATATTAATAATCACATTTTGAAATTCATATTTTTTATTTTTCAAAATGAAATTCATTTTTGTATTTGGAATATCAAAATTAGCATAGGTTGAATTTTTGGTATATTTCTAAAATCTTTCAAATTTTATGAATAGTGAAAACCACTGTGTAATTGTTTATGAACAAATTTTTTATTTTTTTAATTTAAATGAATTTTAATGTAAAAATAGATACATAATACCTATATTATTGTAATGTAATTAATTGGAGTCATTTTATAATAATATTATATATATAAAATTTTATTAAAATTTTTAACGTCTTTTAACCACCTTCTAGGAACATTAAAAAATTTGAATAAAACCATGTTTTAACACTTTTGGGAACTGAATTTTAAAAATTTGACAGACACAGTTTTCATTAGAATGTAAAATGTGGTTCAATAGAGTGATAATAAGTTTTGGTGATTAGTAACTTTGGAATTTAATTTACGACGGTTAAAAGTAAATAGGGTAATTAAAGGTAAAAATAATATTAAAATTAACCTGCCACATGTCCTAATTCTATTGGATATGTGTATTTAGAACAATATTATCCTTAGAACCAACATATGGTCCTAGTTCATAAATTTCCATTAGAATATTAAATTTATTATATTTCATTTAAAGAAGTGTTAAAAGTGTTAAATTAAAATTTTATTAACTAATTTTTTTTAATATAGAGTAATACATTAAATAAATTCTATTATACACATTAATTTGAACGATTAAATGATTTCTTACATTTAAGTATTTTATTTATAATTTTTACATATAAAATAAGTAAATTTATTTTTGACACAATGATGATGTAGTAATTACCTTGTTAATATAATATTAAAATAATTTATATTATAAATAATAAGATAAATGTAAATTGAAAATTTTGATTCCATCAAAGAATATTATAGGTGAATATGACATTTTAGGGATGATTAAAAGTATTTTTTTCTATGTAATAATGTTTTTTTTTGAATTTCACAATAACAAAATACTAAATAGAGTCAAAATGGACATAAATGAGTTTTTAAAACACATACTATTTTATTGTAATATAAAATACTCGTATAAATATAAGATTCATAAAAAGGACTTAGATACCACTAGATATGTCATTAATGAACTACAGGGGGTTCTCTTGGCATTTTATTGTTAGTTTATTGATCACGTAATATAAAATTACAAGAAGATATGGTATATGTTATACTATATTACTAAGAGTTAAATCTAAAAGTTAAGGGTAATATGGTTCCCTAAACTTGTCTAAACCCTATTGGATGAGAGTATTTCTACCTATCCCCACCATATCCTCGAAATAAATCAATTTGGATCTATTAGAAACCGAAAATCATATTATAATAAACTAATATTTTAATATTTTCTTATGTTCCCCTCACCTCGGTTATAAAGGGAACCATTCTTAAATTCACACCTCCAAAGACATTCGGTTCATCCAAAACCATTTCAAATATCATCCTTAATACCCTCAATTAATCATAGAGTCCTTAGTTTGATCATTAATCCAACTTAAAGAGTCCTTTTGTTCAAATAAAAAGGAAGCAACTGAAAACGAGGTAACTATTTCATCACCTCTTTCAAAGTTATTTTCTTTTTTCACATCGAATTTCATTGTTTTTTCCATACCAAAAAAAAAATCCAGTACCTTCTACATACTTTATTGTTATTATAAATATGCTAAAAATAATATTCATAATTCTACCCATCCTATGAATGACAATTTCACCATTCATGTGTACATATAGCTTACCGTATCCACGTTGTGGTGTAGTTTGTTATTCAACATTTCATTATTTGGATGGGTATAATAATGAGTATAATTGATATAAATATTAAATATAACATGTTAAAGGTTCAGTATATTTAATATAAATTTCTGATACCTATGATTACACCATCAATAAAATTATATTTCCACTAGTGCGTACCTACAGCTTACCGTCTCCATAATGCGAGGATATTTCATTCCACATCATAACCATTCAAGAATAATTTTCATTTTCTGATTACAAATAATCATTAAGAACATAAAATAATTCTGTATAATAATTAAATACATATTATCCACAACAAATATGTCTTACATAACAAAATATATGATGGTAATTGAACCAGTTAACACCTGAAACAATGATACTACCAAAATATTATAAACAAAGAAATATTATAGGATCCTATAAGGTATCATATTTATATATATGGTTCTTGTATAATTTAATTACAATTATTTAACCATTATACATGTGGTTAATTTACCCTCTAATAATTAAATGTACAAGGTAAGTGTTAATTTTTCAATATCTTTATTATCTGCGGGTCTTTATACATAATTACCAACCAGGGCCTCTTTATCATCCCCAGCCGAGTTTTTTAAAATGTATTTCAAAATATTTTTTTCACTACTTACTAGGAAATGGTTTAATTTCATTTATACCCTTTCTTGAAATTTTATAAAATTATTTTAATGGAATATTGAGGTCATTTAGCAAACAATTTACTATATGACATTTTTTGACAAATAATGGAATGAATGTTTTTTAACATGTACGATAGATGCAGTTATTTTCTTCTGTTATAAACATTTGACGATTCCTTTAAAATCATATAAGACATTTTTCAACATAAATTTTTTCTTTACTTTTTAATGATTTCAATGTAGAGAGATATATTTCACTAAAATAGTTTTTGTATTCATTTCATCTATGTCAACATCATTTCTTGGATTCTACGCTTGTTTGAAGATGATTTATTACGATAGAATCATCCTTATTTTATGAATGGTTTTTTGATATGTTTAACTATGAACGTGCTATTTTTACATGGTTTAAGTTTTATGTATTAACATTTTGTACTCTTGTTTTAATAGAAATGATTAGTTTTTGTTTCTACATTTTCATATGATGAATGAATTGGTCATAGTATGTGATGGGTGAGGCCTACTATAACCCCTCGATGCATCGGTAAGTTTCATGAGACAAAATACTATCTTGGTACAAGTACATAACAACATATTAATTTTTAGTCTTGGTACAAGGCCTTTAATATGTGGTTATTATGTCCTTCATTATGCATTACATCATTATAAGATTAGCTATTGATATTTCATGTGATTATTCAACTATTAGAATATCCTTGTGAATATGTAAATTGAATTATTTGATTTATCATTTCCATAATATGCTTATGATTATGTTTAAAAGGACTTTGTTTTAGTTATATACATGTCCTTAAATGTTTATTCTTATTTATGATATTTTTTGATATATTTTTATCCTTACTGAGCATCTATGCTCACCCATGTCATATGTTTTATTTTCTCCAAGATGTGAATATGTATATTATGACTAACTTGTAGTAATAGTATAAGGTATATGAGTGTGTTAAATGGATACAAAATGATACTTTTTCATTTTATAATGTAATCTAAAACATATTTATATATTTATTACTTCCAAAGGTACTAAATTGACTGGTATTTTTTGACATGATCTCTTGTGATCATGACAATGTTATGTAATAATGTACAAACTCCATGTAACTGAGGTCAGTGAGTTATAGTTAATATCAGAGGAATTTTTGTACTAACCATGGAATCTAGATTTAAAAAACACTGATTAGATAGCATCACCCTATGATTTAATTTTTGGATTAGTATCAAACATATCAAAAAATATTGGTAATATATATTTTATGTGGATTTCCTAATAAATACATCCCTATCTGGATACTACATGTGGATGTGTTTCTAGAATAGATGTACCTAATAGTGAAAACTCTGAAAAAGTGTTTCAGGCATTACCTAGGGTATTGTGGTACACGACAATGCGCCATACTACGCACCTAGTTTGACACACATGGGGTATATTCCTAGGATAATTAACAAATTTTTTATGAACCATTATGAAGAATTTATTAGTAAATACTTCCCCAATGAAAAATTATTTTTATGATTATGGATTATACGCATAAATTGTTCAATTTAGGGAAAGTAATTTACAAGATTCAAATTAATCATTGTGATACATAAATTAATCTTGTGTATGAAATTGTTTAGAAATAGAGCCCAGTGGTTGGAATGGAAATAATATCAATTCATGTAATCGATGTATGGATTTCTCTCCTAATCAAGATAATTATAGTAGAGCTAGGGATGAAACTTATTCTGAGTATGTTATAACCATACTGGGACAACTCACTCAGGTTATGAATAATATCCTTACCCATATAAATCACCCTAATCCACAATGTGGAGGATCAATGTTACACCGCATCATGAGGTAGTAACCAACAATATTCAATGGGGATAAAAATCCATTTGTAGCTAAGAGATGGATGTGTTATTAGAGAAAATATTTCATGATTTGGTGATTTGTGAAAGGGAAAAAGTTCTCATGGTAGTTTATCAACTTACTTGAGATTCAGATCAATGGTGGTAATTAGATCAAAACTCATAGTAGGATATAAAAGAATAATATATAGAATGGAGGGAGTTTATGGTCTTTTAAAAGAAAAATACTTTCCTTGTGAACAATGAGCAGATCTTGAAACACAATTTCTAAGTCTGGGGAAAAAGGAGGATGATAATGTAACAAAGTATGAGGCTAACATTACAAGGTTATAAAGGAATTCAATAGATTATATACGTATCCCTAAAAGTAATATTAATTAATTAGTTGATGGGTTAAAACCATTTCTCCATCGATCATGAATCTCAAAAATCAATCTCATCGTACGAAGATATAGTCTCAAGTGCTATCAAGATAGAAAAGGAATTCTAAAAGTCTTATAACATTAAAGCGAAGAAAAAGAAGAACAGATCTTCTGAACACTTTGAAAAAGTAAATAAGGGGATGAAGGGAAAATATAAATTTCTATCCTACAGTAATTGTGGGGGGAAACATCCAGGTACATGCCTAAAGGGGAAGGGAGTTTGTTACAAGTGCGTAGACAAAATCCACCAAGCTCATGATATAAATGGAATGAAAGAGATTCTTAACATTGAATGCTAAAATTTTAATGACATGGGGCATTATGTAAATGAATGGACTAAGCCTCAAGTAATAATACCTTAGAAAATACCAAGGGAGAAAGTCCATGATTAAGCGATAACTACTGATGAGATTGAAGTTGATAATGACATGGTGGTAGGTACTTTAATCATTTCCTCAAAATGAGCCAATTTATTATTCGATTATGGATCATCGCATTCATCTATATCATCCTAGTTTTCCATGAAAATTATATATTAACTGTTTGAATTAACAAGGGAGTTGTCAGTAAAAACTCATAATGGAAGTATCATAGTAATAATGTTTAGTCAATCTGTTTCCATCGTGACATATAAAATTGATTTATATACTACTCTTATTATCATACCCATGATTGAATTTGATATAATCGTCATCGTGGATTGGATTATTAACCATTATTCAAAAGAATGTTATAATAATTATTTGGATTCAGTTTTTTATGATGATATAGAATACCTTATCTTTAGTGAAAGAACTTCACCAACTAATTCTCATCTATATCCACCCCCCGTAGCTAAAATAAATTAAATTATTTGGGAGGAAGGGATTGAAATAACTATGAGTGAGGAAAATAATGTTAGAATAGAGGATGTAACCATTGTGCAAGAATATGTTGATATGTTTCTAGAGGATTGACTTAGACATACTCCAGAATGAAAAAATAAATTTTTCATTGACTTAAATCATGGTTCAAGGACCATTTTAGAGACCCATTATAGAATGTCCATTGTAGAATTAGTGAAACTAAATAAACAACTAGAGGGGTTGGGTAAGGAAGGATTTATTTTCACCAGTGTTTCTCCATGGGGATCCCATGTTCTTTTTGTTAAGAAAAATGTTGGATCTATTAGGTTGTGCATTGACTACAAGGAGAAAAATGATATAAAAATAAATAACAAGTATTCCCTACCTTTCATTGATGATTTATTGGATCAACTTCTTGGAGATGAATATTTTTCAATGATTGTCCATCTATTTGGATACCATGAGTTGTGAGTGAAGAAGGATAGAATTCCAAGGATAGAATTTCAAACAAGGTTTGGGAACTATTAGTTTACAGTAATGCCTTTTGGACTTACTAATGCACCCTCTATAATTTCTCGATATGGATATTTGGTATACATAATGTACATGAGAGAGGTATAGTGGTGGGGAAATATAATTGGTTATTTCTTTAATGTAATCAAGAAACTCTAAGGGGATGATGTACCTCGGACATAGAGTTAACTTATTACAAAATATAAAAACTATCCTCAATAGATATATGTTTTGGAAAATTTTTATCAATCCATAAACTCTAGTACTTGTTGATGATGGCTAGTATATATATTCTTTCAAATTTTATCTTCTCCTTTCTATTATTGAATACTCTAAACCTTTTTTCATTTAATTAACCATTATAGTTCCCAATGTCTTGAGTTCACCAAAATTATGCATAAATGTAGGGGATGTAAATATCATTAAATAAAGGTCTTCATATCATAACGTCTTGATTATTTATTCAAATTTATTTTCCTATGCGTACTATAATATAATAAGATAGTGATCACACCCCCCCCCCTTTAATTTCCATCAATTATTCTATCAATATTCTTACATGTTTCTGGATTTTCCACTTAGTTTTCAAACATTTATGGGGATAAGTAGTTTTGAATTTCAAATTACTGTTTTGGGAATATTTGATACTTTTATAGAAGATGAAGGGAAGATATAGTCCTTGATCAAACACAAATTATAGTTGTGTTCTATGTAGCCTCTCCCTTATCTAATGTATACCCTTACAATTTTATAAAAGGATTGTTACTCAAAAATTGTGTTGAAGTGAGATTTATTTGTATGATTATCCACCACAAACAATATATAATGATTATTTATTTATTTATTTTTAAGACATAAGAAAAATTAATTTGTGATGATCTCCTATTTCCATGTGGATATAGGTTACGGTTGCATAATCCCTATACAATTTTCCTTTTATCCTTCACCTACTAACATACAAGGATCACTGATCTATATTCAATGATATCCTTCTTCATATTGTCCCACTATGAGTAATCATGGAGATTTACAAATCTTCAAAGTTGTTGGTTGGATGGAGACGGTTGATCCAAAAACATCTCTTTTCAACTCTATCTTTATATTAGGCTTTGATGATAAAAATAATCATGAAAATACTCATTAAACTCGTTATTTATTGGTTTTGAACATATAGAATTTCCAATTTATTATATCATCCACCACATTTTTTATTTCCACATCATCCCTTTGAGAATATTATATCTTCTCCATAAGGTATGGTTGATTAATAATTGGATAATGGATTGATTATGTTCATTCCATTATGATTCCCATTTTTTATTTGAAGTTATAATATGATTTTATACTTATAAATTCACATCATTGATATGGTTTTTTGATCATTTATAATTATAGAAAATTAAACATTGTTTGAGGACATAGGATTGTTCTGTTTTAAGACTACAAGGTCCTAACCTGCTTTAACCATCATTGTTGACCTATACTTACATCTATGTATGGGAATATAAACATGACGGTCTTTTGATCCATATATATTTCACAATTATTCTCATATTGATAATTCCATGAAATTTTCAATTTCATTATTTCTATTTCAAACTCCATATTATGTTCTTGATATTTATTTTCTTGAACTTTAAACATCATAAAGGAATATACTATTTTATTTTAATTTTTAATTAGTACACATCCCAATGAATTTATTATAGAAACACGGTATACCTGGAAAATTTCCCTAATGGGGTGGAGTGTAATTATTTGTTCATATATAAGACAATGATTCAATAATTGAAGATATAATAACATTTATTATTCTATAGTAACAATACTCTCTTCCAATTCATCTTGGTTAGTGTGTTTTACATTGATGCGACGTTTTTCACAATTCATCAGTAACACCAAGCTGGTTAAAGGAAACTATGGATCTACATTATAGATTCTTGTTTTTTACACTCCTTAATTTCATTTGTCTTATTAGGGTCTAAAAGTGTCCATTATCTGGTGATAACATCCCCATAAACAACACTTCATCAATTCCAAAATCACATTTACAATAATTTACAAAAAACTTTTCTTCTCAAATTTTTTAGCGTAGGAATAAAATTTTCATAATTCTATTCATTAGTTTTCATGAATATCATGATATCATCTATAAAGAATACCATAATTCCATCAAGGTAATAAATAATGTATCAATTCATTTTTTTATTAATATTTTTGGAGTATTATTTATTGAGAAGGGAATTAATATTTACAAATAGTTTCCATACCTTGTTTGAAAGGTATTATTGGGAATAAATTCCTTCTTGACCATTAATTGGTGATTTCATTATAGATGGTATACCATATATTTATTTTTAATGAAAATGATATAGGAATACCATAAAATCATTGTGATGTTTTCCTCCTACACCTTAATAGACTAATCATCGTTTTTTGCATCAGTCTGAGGAATGTCCTTTAAATTTTAGGATGGAGAGTTTGGGAAAAAAATTCTTGAAAATTAATTTCTTTCTTCATTCTCATTATGTGTAATCATCTTTTTATTTAGGATTCATGTTTTTGGTCTATGTCTCCAATTAATAATCTCATTACTCTATGTGATAAATTAATAACTTGATTTTTTATTATTCCATGCATTGGAGGTTGGAAAATATCATCTAAATGTATTAAATCCATTTTTTTTGGATATGGTGAGACTTGATGATAATAAAAGTGTAAGAAGCATGTTTCACCTAAATCATTCAACCATAACTATCTCATTATTTTGATAAGGCATGATTTCCAAAGAAAATCATGATACTATTCATAACTCGATTCATTTGTGTATGTACTTCGATGAAGTTTTCAACTCCCATTACCATCATTATAGGTATCTAGTTAGGGAGTTAATTACATTTCCATTCACAATATTCAGTATCATAGATCCTATAATGTTAAAAATTTAACTAAAGTAAACTAAATAACAATTTTTCTGTCTAGAATACTAAAAATAACAATAATATAAAATGGAAACTAAAAACATATAAGGAGTAACATATAAGAGACATGTATGTAATAACTTATTATTTTATATGTTTCAATATATGTTATCCATCATAATTTCACTGTTATGTTTTTAAACGTAAAAGTGTACTCAATTGACTCATTATGGTTAGTAAAGACATTGTGGGTTTTAAATGCGTATAACATAGTAGTTTCAAAATAGTTATAACAATGAAACCTATATTCAATGAACCAAGTGTCAGTATATTTAATACCCAATAATCCTTTTTATTTTATTACACCAAGGTAAATTTATTCTTGAGACACGTCAACTTGTAGTATCTGTAAAGGGATGTTATTTCTTGGAAACCACTACCTATATACATCACCAATATTTTAGGACACATTACAATATTTAAACTTATCCCATGGGATATAACTAGTATAATCTTGTCAAAATACCAAAAAAATAACAAAAACTCACTCTTATACAAACTATAATGACCTATTTATTTTACACTTATTACTATATTATTTTAACATAAATATCTAATCATAAAAACTAAAGATCGATAACCCATGGGTATTTGGATGTCTAGTTTCATAATATATCATAATGACATTGAAATAAAATATCAATATTTTTTTGTCCCTAATGAGATCCTAAATCATAGTGAGATCTTAAAACTATTAAATTGAACATGGGGAGTATATCAAATAATGGGGTGAGCTAAAAACCCCTTAATGAAATAAATATGTCAACAATGAATAACATGAGAATAAAATGAATTAAATTATTTGATGAAATAAAATGAATATATATAAAAATATAGTATAATAACATAAAGAAAATGGAATCATAATATCTTGAAATCATTGAAATGTGGAGAAAACATAAAAATTCCTAATAAAAAGTCATGGGTAACTACCAAGAGAACATCAGATAATGTGAATAGTCCATCAATAGAATTGGGTTTATCTATAAGACCATACATATCATCTCATGAAACATAAACATTAATCAATTAATTGGATAACTATCCGGTTGAATCCATAATAAAATGTACATGAATATTTGTTCAATATAAGGAAGTCAAACATATGAAATAAATATTGTGGTTAGACTTGAAAATAAATGGGTTTCATAATCTTATATTATAGTATACCTTGATTGAATATCATAATTATATCAATATAATAAGTTACTAAATCAATTTTTAATATTTTTAGATAAATAAATAATCATATAGCATTACAATTTTATCAAATTGAATTGAATACATACATAGGAGTAGATAAACAATTATGTAAAAAAATCTGTTGAAATGGGATTTTTGGAAAAAGGTTGAAGAATCATTAATGAGATAAAGGGAATAAAAATATCTATAAAAAATAATTAAAAATAATTCACACTAAAATTTGTATTTCTAAAAAAGAGTTATGTTAAAAAATTCTACCTAGTTGTAGTTTAAATAGGTCAAAAAATATAGAAGTTCTCTTTAATCGGGACATCATAATAAAGGAAATGGGTAATATAAAAATTAACTCATGTATATAACCATCATTTAATGGTGTATTCAAAAAATTATATATGTTTCAGAATTATATAAATAATATATAATAGGTATTTAATAATAACATATATAAAATTTAAGTAAAGATACCGAATTTAAAACCATGAAAATATGGTGGTTTCAAGAGATCTCTTATCTTATGTTTAAGAATCATTATAAACATGAAATGAAATTATATTTTATAACATTACATTAATTAATTACCAAATTTTATGACTTTTAAATATATATTTCATTAATTTTAATTATATAATTTTCTTTTTGAATAATTTTATTTATGTATAATATTAATTTCACAGATCGAAAGGGTGTTTTTTTGTTGTTCCATGGTACTACCACTTATGGATAACTATTTTTCTTCTTATAAAATGGGGCTAAAACATACAAAGTGAAAATTGATTACATTAATTTTAATATATAATATTAAGTACTCCAAAATATCAAAATATTTTCAACCATACAGATGATTCATTTAGTATAATGTTTTTCATTATATGATTAGTTAATTTATGTTGATTTAAAGACAATATGGAAATACATTTGTATTATATAATTAAAAGGTTATTAAAACATTAAAAAGGAATGAAATATGTTATAATATATTTATTATAAAAATATTTAACAAAAATAATTTTCTTAAAACCCTCCTTGGTGGTGGTGGATAAAATGAAGTACGTTGTTTTTTATGCTGTTGAACCAACAATATTGTGAAAATATTCATTTTAGATTTAGATGATGGGTTGGTATAAGTTGTTTATTAAACTATGATAATAACATATCATTATAATTGTAAAAATTATGTTACTATATCTTGGTGTATTGGAAGCATATGTGGTGGGAGGGGAAAAGCAAAACATGTTCAGTTGAGAATTTACCTCTTCAGTTGGTTGTCTCTTCCTAAGCTACTTCATTGGTCTCCATATAAAGGTGATTTGTGAGACTAGAGATTTTGGGGACATGGGGTGATATATTAAAATATTTTTATTGATATTTTTTATAATATCTAATGGTTAGATGTTTTGAGGAGAATTGGATGTGAGTGGTTGTATATATAAGAGAAGAAGATGGGTGTTTCTTGATTATTATATTCAATGGTTCATAATTTTGTCTCAATAAAACACATATAGAATATTATAATGATGATATATTTTAAATTATTTATAAATGTTTTGTATAATTGGTTATTAAATTATAATATAATAATAAAATCATATAATTAGCTTATAATGGTAAATATCACATTTTTACATATTTTTTATTCACCAAAAATCAATTATTTTAAAAAAATAAAAATAAGTAATATTAAAAATTTCACGAAGAGTATATTCCAAAATAATAAATCAATTTTATGATAAGAAATTAATTAATATGATCAATTAAATTTTTAATTAAAATCAATATTTTATTGCTAAAATCATAATGTTAATATTATAATCAATGTTATGAACCTTTGAAAAAATTTATTTTGAATCATAAAATTATATAATGATTAAAATAGACCATAATATTATTTTATTAACCCATTATATTAAAAAATTAAATAAAATTCTATTTATTAAAAAAATGAGTATGAGTGTCTTTTTATAGCAATAAAAACATTATTTTATCAATTTTATTTCATTTTATCACTTCATTCATGATATTAATAAGACATATTGTTATTATATAATATATAAATACATATTCTAAACCTATAAACGTTAGTATACTATTCTAATTATAATTTACCCATTCCTAGTAATGAAATTAGTATTCCAATACCCATATTACTATTTCAATTATCAAATTTTTAATAGAATTTTGGGTTCCCAAAATTATATAAATACATAATATTTCTCTCATTATATATTTATTTATAATTTATATAATTGTTTTATATAAATTCATTTTCAAAAACATTTTGAATCACTAACATTCTACTTCATTTCTAAAGATCTTTTTATGACTGTAATTTTTTTAGGTGATCGAGCTGATACAATTTCAGGTGTTATAGTTATATTTGTTTCTATATTTTAGCCCTATTGAATATTTTGAATTATTATGGGTATAATTATTATGTAAATATACTCTTAGGATTAAAATAATTAAATTCCTATAAATTTATTTATGTGTTTCCTTTTTTATATAAAAATATATTAATAAATATGACTCAAATATATTGAAATGGAAATATATTGATAAAAATTTTTGGGTTTTTATAATTATATGGAGGAAATATTTGAACATGGAGGAGAAACTATCACTGAAGAGGATGAAATGTATTATTAATAATGAAATACTATTTGGGAAAATAAGTTCATCGAGGAAAATGATTTGAATGGAATTTTTATTTTCAAATTAGTGGAGAAATAAATTACACCATTACAAAATATACATTTGGATGAAAACCATCTTGGATGAATGAATTTCACGAAGAAGAATTATAAATCAATGAAGGTAGTTGAGTTAACTGAAACACTTATTAATTATATATTTTTTGAAGTGAACTAAATTTAAATATAGTAAATGATAAATTTCATAAAACCGCATAAATGTATTAAAATAAATTCATTATGTTATAATCCCACCATATTAATGGTGTCATGTACTGCATTAATAAGTATGTTTTGTGAAGTTAAATTTCATGAAAAGTAACCCTCAACAACATATAAACTATCAAATCAAAACATCATGAAGGATATTATTTCAAATGAAAAAAATAAAACCATAAATTTTGATATTATCATGATAAAACATATATTTTACACATTTAGATTTTAAAATATTATCATTATGTTTCATAGAATATATGACATGCAACCCCAATCTTAGACAGCCCACCATATATATTATTTAAATATGATTCTTATAACCTAGATAATGAATTAGCGGGTTTTAATATTATTAATAAAATTATGATATATATATATCTGGGTGTGTTGAAATCATTACGAATTTTTTTATAAATTCCTTATAAATAATCACTCAATCTTTTACCAATGTCATTATTTGCATTAAATTATATTTTATTCAAAATGGAATTATTTTTCGTTTTAGGCTTTTGAATTATAAATAAGATACAAAAAATATTTAAATTGATCGTTATAAAAATATTATCATCTTCTAAATGATAATATCAAAATTATAAATGGGTTAATTATTTATAGAAAAAAGATATTTTTTAGTGAATAGTAAAAAGGTCTGATTTTTTTATATCTATCATTTCCTCTATATTTTAATGTACCATTATACATTGAATAAGATTTCAACCTCAAATAGGTATTATTATTTTATATTGATGATAATTATTCAAATTTTAACCATATTCATTCCTAATTATTGTATATAATTACTTTTAGGTTTAAAAACATGTTTCTAAAAAAATTATATGGATTATGTTACTGCAATTTAATTAACTAAAATAACCACTAATAAGGTAATATTTATATTAACTTTTTATATTATAGATATAAATTTAGTAATATCAATATATCTAAATGTGACTAAATTTATATATAGTAAAAATAATATCCTCTTATGCTTGTAAATTTCATTTCTTGAGTACCCATTTTTTGACATGAATTGTGGGTTTATTTTTAAAATAAAATCAACCATATAAAATAATTAAATTTTAAAAAATGGATTAAAAATTTTAAATAAATATAAATAAAATTATATAATAAATATAGAATATTTGATTCATAATTATTAATCAATAGAGTGTAATTAATTATCCAGGATTAAGGTTTAAACATGTATTTATGTATTAAAAATGCTTTTAATAATAAAACTTTTCTAGAAAACATAAAAAAATTTATGGTAAATTTTATTAAATATTTAAAATCAGTGGGTGTATATTATTTAATATTTATTTTATATGAAAATTTCAAATTTCCTAGTTTAAAAATAAATTTTAATTGTGGAAAATAAAATTGCAATAGTCAATAAACATTGTGGATACAGAATAAGATGTTTAAATATTTTAAATTTTTATTATTAGATGTTTTTTAAAGTTTAATTTACTATAATATTTTTTGTATAAATTCTTTGATAAACTTTATGTTGATACTAAATTCCCATCATTGAATAATTTTTGATATTTAAAAAGGTGACCCTCCTCCTAAATTGTAAAAGGGGTCTTCTCCCCTCATTTATTCACAGCTATCAATTCATTTTACCCAAAAAAATCAAACCATATCTCTAAAAACATCCATATAAACATTTTATATCTTTTTAAATTCCCTAAATAAAAACTCTTGGGTTCCTAATAAGTGATCCAATTATGGTTTTTATAAACGATGACAGTCATCTCCACAAACCTCTTTCTTTTTACACTACCTTTTATCACCTTTAATTATTTCATAAAAAATACTATGTAATAACACGAGTATCACCCATGTACTTAGTTTTTTTTTCAATGGAATAATATTTTTCCATCTCCTCCTCCTTCAAATATGAAATAAATCCATATATCTTCTTGTATGAGGAATTATCGACTCACAAAAATATGTAATTTGTTTTCCATCACCGAATCACATGGATTATTATAATGATGGAAATAATGAATATTTATTTTAAAAATGAGATGATATTATGTCTTTAAATGTAATATATCATCCAATTACTTATGATTTAACCAATTAATTGAATGATATTGTTACTCCTATGTATGTACGACTTAACCTCTTTATGATGTGATACAATTAATTCTTCATCCCATACATCATTAGTTGTTTTAAAAAGGTATAAAAGGTATTAATATTATATTTAGAAGATAAATATCATTCTATATATTATGGATATATATTATATACAAAATAACGAGGGCATGAAAGACAATAAAATATTGATAAAACAATGTAGTTAACACCCAAAATAATTGTAATAATGAAATATTATTTACCAACTGGTAATAACATGTTATATTATAATAAAATATTGTATTATAAATTCCCATATGGTTATTTTATAAATTATTAAAAAGTTTAAAATCATTATATTTGTTTGTATATAATGACAAACTAAATGGAAACCTATTGTAAGAGAACTCATCTCAATTTCCTTTATTTACTATTATTTTTTTGTTACACAGTAAATTTATTTTTTATGGTTTATATACATACCATTTTAATATTATATAATAATTTATAAATAATTCATGAAAATTGATGTTTCAATTTGAATTATTTATTCCAAGGGGGTTTGACTTGAAAGATACCAAGTGGTAATGAGTTTTCATAACTCAATTTCTTTTTGTTGGGTTATATTACTTCTTAATTTACATAAATACCACAAGATTATGTTGTTAATAAATTCAAATTAATTTATTATTTATTTACATTTATTTTTTGTTTTTTCAAATTTGATGCACATAATTAATTCATTCGTTTATCCAAACTTCAATGTTATTGTCTTTATTAAATTTATGTCAATTTCTAACACATTGAGACATATTTGGTTTTAAACATATTCCTATTTTTATGTTCTGTAAATAACACAAATTTGATATTATATTTTTTAAATATATTTATATTCATGTATATAATTTCTAATTTTATATTTATTCATTCATTAGGTAATGATTCAATAGTTAAAAATTTGGTACTATTTTATGGTTCAATATTATTTATAGTGAGATTGATTCAACATGAATTTTAATTAATGAAAATTATATAACCATTTTATAATAATACACTTTCATTTTCATATCCTACAATTATTTTCTAAATTTTAATTTAAAATTACTATTTTATACTATTTGGTAGTTAAAATCATTGGTCAATCATTTTCAATAAATTCCACCTTTATTTCACTATCTGGTTGAAACTATTATTTCATCAAAATATATGGATTCTAAAAAAATCCATAAATGAATTTAATATTATCAAATTATTTTTTAGAGTAATTTTTACAAATGATTCTATTTTTATGAAATGTTTTAGAATGATTTTTTTCTATAATTTTATAAACAAGGTTCTTTTTGACATTTTAGACAAACATGTAAAAGGAATATTTGTTTTCAAATAATCAGTATGAATGGAAATTTACTAATATCATGACCAGTCATTTCTTTTATGATTCCATCCTAATATTTCTAAACTATTTTCAAATTATATTTATTTTCTAATATTGTGGCAAAAATTGTTTTTTAATAGTTACATTAAAAGGAAATTGATATTTACCACCAGAATTGTTTATAGATATTTTATTTTTTTTTATATATATCAATGAAAAAACCCAATACATGTAATCCACTGGGAATCTGATTTAATGATATAATTATTATTATTTATCTGTATGGTTTGTCATCCGTTTTACCAAAAAAATAATTTGTATTCACTTTTACGATTTAATTTTATATTTATTTACGTTCTCTCATGACATTCAAATTCTTGTTATCATTACAAATTATATTTATCTTAAATATTGATATTATTTGTATCATGTATATTATTATTACCTACACCATGTTCTATTTATTTATTTTGTTTTATGATAATTTTTATTTCAATGACTAGGTAAAATTTTTATAAATTTTTATTCGTTAATCAATATGTATACTTGTTGATAAGTAATATTGTTCATGAATTAAATATATCATTTGATGTATGTTTAACGTGTTGGATATGAAATTATAAGTATCTCCTAGATGTATATATACCCTTGAAACATCAATAATCTCATGAAGGTAATTTGTAAGATTCCATTAATAGAGTTTTTGTGTATACATTCACATCAATTAAAATATCTTCGTGAAAGTAAAGGATGATATATATATCAGATTTTATGAGATAATGGTGTGTAATATTATGATATATATTATTATTATACATGAGAATATTTCATTTATAATATCTATGGATGCATTTTGTGATCATGTTATTGATTAAATATTATGTGTGTCCAGCTATTTACTCATCCATATTGACTATTCCTAAAAAATCACGATAAACATGAAATTTATTAAAAGTTATGTGTTTTAAATTTTTTACCACATTGTAATAATTTTTCTTTATTGATTCTTGATATATTTCTTTGTACAAATCACTTACTAAAAATCCATTCTTAATCACATTTTCATTTCATTCCCCATGAAATGAAGAACAAATATTTTAATGTGTTAAAGAATGATGAATTTTTAATTTCACTAAGTCATAAATTATTTTTTCAAATGTAATTCATGAATCATGTATGAACTTATATTACAATGACTAATAAAATATTAGTTCTTTCAGGATGGGAATCATGTTATATTCTTCCAATGTAGTAACGAAACCAACCACATTGTGCTAATGGGGTTGTCTTCATTACTATTGGAAATAGAGGAAGTATATTATAATACTTTTGAAGTAAATTTTTAAAGAAATAGATTTCGTATGATAACACTATAATAGAATTTTATGTTAATTATTTACGAACATTCTAATGTTTTGTTAAGGAAATATTATGTCGTTTTTTAGATCATTACATCATTGTATGGACACTATATGTGGAAATAGATCTGGAAAAAATATATCTAGGAGTAATGAATCATAAAAGTGTATATAGTTCTTTTACTTGATCATAAATTGGTGAATGGAGAATAAGCTATATTGCACACCATTAATGACACTCATGGGTGATACTCTTAGTATAAGTCTCTTTTTCATTATAAATAATTTCGAAGGATTTGAAAAATGATGACAATGATTGACCTATGAAAAAAAATGGTTTCATATATTAAAAATAAATTTTTAGGTTTTATACATCGTATACATAATGAAATGGTTATCCACAATGATTATTGATTCTCAAAATATGATTTTTTGTTTTAGTTAATTGATGGAAGATGATAGAATCATGTTAAAAATTTATATGATAGACAATGTTGTGATTCAGATAACAAAATGTGATTATGACTGTAGTGAAATATATTATGATTACACCTACTAATCTATCTTGAAATATTATACCCAACCAACAAATTATCCAAATATCTGACTAAACAAATATGATAATGATGTACTCTTCTAAGAGATAGAGTGTTGGAGACCATTATATAAATAAAGATCTATTTCATTCATGGTAGAAATGAGGAATTACACAATAAGGATTATTTCTATGTGGAATAATAAAAAGTTTTAAGTTTGGAAAATAAGGTCATTTAGAAATGAATTGTAATGGGTGAAGAAGGATTTCATTAGAGAGAATCAAATTTCATTATAGTGGCCCATTTATATATCCTTATATTAAATGTATGGAACATGGCAATTACATGACTCAATTCAAAGTATTAAATATTAAATCCAAGAAAAATGAAGGACCTATGTTATATTCAATGGGTTGAAGAATATATGTATTGGTATTCAAAATATAGGTTGTAAACACCCAAACATATAAGGATTATATTTACTTGGGAAACATATATTCCTTCATATAATATGGACTTATGAATTATGGATACCAAAATATTATTATATGTTTATGGTTAATAGTTATTTCAATGTATTAAAAAATGTTTTTTGAGGTTTTATATGGTAGAGATTTAATTATGATGAAGGGTTTATTGTGCCAGAAATATAGAAATACAACCCATTTGTTTTGTATTTTTTTTAATGAAAAATTATTTAATGACGAATTCCAATACATTTTTGTTAAAATAATTATTAAGGTGTTAGTAAAAAAATATTATTATTTGATAAAATTGTGCTAATAATGGATAAATAAAATTTTGTAACGTTATTGGAATTATATTTTCATAGTTTTAGAAAATGGAAAACCCATATATCGGGTGAAAACCTATCGCATCATTCAAGGTCACAAGTCTTGAACACAGAGCATAAGGATGAAAATGGAAAGACACATTCCACTGGCCTACCTAATTTACTAATTATTAAGAAATTGTTGTTTTAAAACTATTTGGCTAATAGATACAAATTGGATGAACTAAGTTGAATTTTGTAGGTCATGTTAGAGATTTTAGGGATTATTGTACTATATTAATCCATATTGAATGACATGTTCTAATAATTATTAATGAAGTAAATACCATAGGGATATCATGTTTTACTCTTGTGTAATATGCAACCTGTTATTATGTAATTTTACTTCATTAGGAATAAAATAAATCAATATCTAATATTCATTCCTTAAAGTAATAGGTGAAGTGGAAATTTAATAAAGAACAACCTAAGGATGGAATTATGATAACAGAAATAAAAATTCATCATTTATGTACGTTTTCTTTTGATCTCTATCTCCATAGTAAAAGAACCCCTCATTCTAAGGAAAATGATATTAAAATGAATATTTTACCATATTTACTTATTATTCCATGAATCTGTGATCATTTTATATATAATAGATTTTTTATTTTGTGGGTTTTTTACATTATCTTGATAATTAATTTTTTTGTGATAAATTGTTTCTATCCTCATCCTTAATTATTTAAGTTGTTTTCCTATTTATATCTTTAGACTTCCTTCCAATGTTATCCTACTTGGAAAAATTGTCATATATTATTATAGATAACCTCCATATTCCCCTTTACATCTTTTATGAGGATATTTTGTTAATCCTTTTTTATTATGTGGGTTTTTAACAATTTAAATTTTAAATATCAATAATTATATTTTTGAGATAAATTTAATAATCTGAGGATTCAAATTACTGAATTTGGGGAGAATGTAACAACCTAAAATTTTAATAGAAAATCATTGTGTAAAATAGTGTATACAATGCATATCAATGCGCATAAATGTATAGTGAAATATATTATTTAAATTTGACCATTATAACATCTCTATTGTATTTGAGGGTATTAATAGGACTTAAAAGGTTATAAAATTTAAGTATAGGTCCTAATTAATAATATTTTATTTATAACTTCACAGTAAATAAGTATCCCAATTGTTTGAAATTTCATTTTATGTTTTGAAATACATTTTATAAAAAAATTGTTTTTTTATTTTATATATTTGAATTATAATTAATTTATTACAATTATAATTTATATATTATAAAAATAACATATTTAATATATTAATATAAATATTATGTTACACTGAAATTTTGGTAATCCTCTTGAGGGGTAGTTCTTTTTCATTGAATTGTAAAAATAATTCTTCTTATAAACGTGTTCTTTATTTTCAAATTAGATGTCCCATTTTGAATTAATTTTTTAAAATTATAAAAATTATTAACTATTTATATTTTATATAATTAATTAGATTTTATTAATAATTATACTCAATTTTGGTGTAAGTTTATTTTTTTTTTCATAAAAACACATTTTAATGAAATAAAATTTTTTGAATAAGGTTCCTACATTTTAAATAACCACTAATAAAGAAAAATTTAAGTCAAATTTATAGTTTATATATCCAAATATATAAATTTAAATATATCTTGTGATTATTACTAGTTATATATTTAATATATTATCATATTTTCTTGTAAAAATTAATTTCTAGGAATGTTGTTTGTTGATATGATTTGTACATTTTTTATTTAAATAACCCAAATTATATGAAATATATTTTATTATAATAATTATATATTTTTATTATGAATAAATAATAATTTAAAGTACCTTTAGCTTAATTTTTTTTCATAGTTATTAAAAAATTTAGTAAAATTTATTCTTCTTGATTATGGTAAAAATAAAGATCTTCGGGTTTTATGTTCTTGTAATAAAATTAGTTTTCCAGAAGAATATAATTTATTTAGATAAATTAGATTATATATTTTGATTCATTCGGTCAAATTAATATAATTTTTATCATTTCTTTTTTTTATATGATTAATTACTTAATTTTAAAAAGGTAGTTACTGTTGTGAAAAGTAACATGGTAAAATTTTGTAAACATAGAGGATAAGGAATTCCATGTTTAAAACAATATTTTTTTGGAGATGTTTCTAAACCACATATTCCCCCCAATGTATTATTTATAAAAAATTTAGGCACATTGGTTGAGAGTGAATTCCCATTATTGAATTGTTTTAGGCATTTACAAATATGTTATGCCTCCTCAATTATAAATGGGAACTCACTCCCCTCGATTTTTAACAGAAAAAAATTGAAATTTCTCATCCAAACTAGAAAAAATGCTCCCTAAAGACCCCATAGACATATTATAGGGCTGATTTACATCCAATATGATCAACCAGAGGGTACATAACATGATATCTTTATGGAGTTTTTTCTAAGTGAAGAGAATCTCCATTACTAAGATTCTTATTTTTTACATCTTCATTTACCACCATAAAATATCACATAAAATTACAATATAATGACAACAGTATCTCCCATAAACCTGGGAATTTTTTTGATGTCGTAATATTTACCCATCTACACCTCTATGGGATGGGAACCAAATCCATTTTTCATGTGTACAATAGACAACCACTATAAGAACTATTGTATTTTTTTCAATCACACACCCACATGTATAGTCATAATTATGGAAATAATTAATATATATGATACATATTACATGATATTAATTATATAAAATTAAAATTTCATCCATTTTCATACCCTTTCACCCATTAATGTAATGATTCCATGGATCGTGAGTACGTACGGCCCACTATCTCTACAAAGAGAAGAAATTAATTTTCCATTTCAAACATTAAATAATTGAATTGAACATGTAAAAAATGAATAAATATTATATTTAAAGATTTAATATGAGTATATATATGATATATCTATATCTTATGCATATGAACCAGAACATCCATGACACAACATGTACGAGAAACGAAATCAATTAACACCTAAAACAGTGGTAATAATAATATATTATTAAAAAATGGGTGATATGATGTTATAATAAGATCAATATGGAATTAAAAATTGGAATATGGTTCTTTTAGAAATTAATAAAATGTTTGAAATAATTATACTATTTTTTAAAATCATGATATTCAAAATATGAGCATGTGGTCAGAAATAATGTCTCATGTTTCCATAATCGAGGAATATATTATTATTTTGAAAAAAAATTATTTTATTTAGTTTATATAATATAATTTTATATTTTATATCATTAATCCTTAAAAATTAATGATATATGAAGTTTGAATATGAATTATTTCATACAAAGGAGGAATGAATTTAAAGTTACCAAGTTTTAATGAATTTCATAAACTAGTTTCATTACATTAGGTTATATTATTTTTTCATTGTCACTAATATCATAAGGTTCTGTTTTTAAAAATATTTTTTTGCATTATGTTTTATATCCAATTATTTTATGTGAATTTTTCTTTCAATTCATTAATTTATTCTCACAAAATTTTTATTTTTTAATTATAAATATCCCATCAAAATTTACACTATATTTATTAATATATTATATTATTCACCTATTCATTTTTATGAGGTGTATATACTTAATCAATTATACATTATATCATTAATTTATTTATATTAATTGTATTTAATGTGTCATTTGAATTTTTTTATTTCATGGGGGTTATGATTTAAAATTTACCAAATCGGTATGGGTTTAGGCTGAAATATTTTTTTAATGGGGTGTGTTTATGCTTGAATTTCCATTGATGGAAATTATTTGATCATTATATAATAAAAACATTAATTTTATTATAAATTATTAATTCAATTAATTTTAAATAAATAGTAACCTTTTACTATATTTGGAACTTAACATAATAGAGAAATATTTTTTATTAAAATCCGACTTCATTTCTCCCTTTGGTCAAAATTCATTTTTCTACCTAAAATATGAATTACAAAAAATGATTGACAATTTTTTTTAAACTTATCAAATAATTTTTTAAAATCATTTTTACTTATTATTTTATTTAATAAATAATATTTTCAAGGAATTATACATCCATATTACAAAAAATGGATGTTTTCATTTTCCATACTAAATTTTTAATGGAATTGTTATTTTAAAGTAATTTGCCTTAATAAATCATTCCATAAATCATGAAAAATAAATTATTTCATTATAACATCTCATTTTTTCATGATTACCAAATATTATAGAAATTTTTTGTTTTCAAAAGTTATTTTCATATGGAATGTATTTTTTCCTCAAAATTTTTTTATGATATCTTTAAGGTATTTCTATTAATCAATGAAAATAATATCCCTTTACTATAATGGGAATATGTGTTAATGATACCATAATTATTAATTCTAAGGATATATTTTCATCTATTTCAAAATATAAAATATAGACTTTCACATCCTTGATTTAATTCTATAGTGATTAACATTCTCTTGATAAATTCTCATTCTTATAATCCTTGGAAATAACATTTTCCATAAATATTTTTAGTCTTTGTATAATTGGAATAATTATTTAATTAATCATTTAATATTTACATATGCTTTTTTTAAAATTATTATGATTAAATTGGTAGACTTTTGATAAATCCATATTCTTTAATTAATTCAGATATCTTTCTAACAGTTATAGGGCTAAAAACCCTTTATTAAACAGAAAATAAGAAACCCATTTTCAGTACATGGGAAATAGGGAACCTATAAAATAATAAAAAGGAACATATTACTTTAAGAAACATGTCATTAATGTTATAAAACGTCTTCTACTTTTTGAAGGGATTAAAACATCATTATAAGAAAAACATAAATTGTCATCTCCCTCTAAGAAAAAAAAGGAAATTGAGGAATCTATCAATGATTATGTGTCACCCTTCTTTTAAGAATTCATGTCGTGATGGATCAAATAAATGTGAAATATAACCCCTCCAACTTATATTAATATGTGAACGGAGGATGGGATGACAGGTTCCAGTGAACCTATCTTTATTTTGAGCTTCCCACATGACAATATCAGGAGGAACAAACTACACATTGATCATGATACAACAATAAATAAGATCGATAACATTATGAATGATGTGAATGAAATGTTTTCCACACATCCATCAATAAGTCAGGAAAAATATCTGAATAATGGTTGTGAGGAAATGAATCATCTATCATGGTCTCCCACCAAGTGACACCTACAAAATGATGTACCTCCCACCAAATGAAATATGACATTCACCAATTCTTATAAAGGTCAATTCATCCCAAATAATAAATTTCTAAAAAAATTATTATGGATTCCTACTAAAATATTTCTAAGAAAATATAACAACCTAAAAGGTAATTATTAAAAAAAATCTTCACCAAAACTGACACCAGTCTTCTTTACTAACACCAACAGCTACCAAATGTGAGTAATTCCCAAAACCACTGTTATGAAATCCCATGTTCAAGGTTATGGATGATAAATCCAAATACATTATAATTTCAACTATAAGTAATTTCTCACCATCTCTATCGAAGGGTCTCTTTAGAGTCATATAATATGATCTCCCCATCAAATAATAAGAACATAGAGTGTGGTAAGAACGTAGGAGATTTGGGACCGTCTACCCCCAACCATCACCAAAAACTACACCTATAGCATGAAATTACGGCTAGTACTCCCATGGATCTAATGATAATACAAATTGGAAATGCTGATGTTGACACCATTATGTTCTAAATATAATATATCTTCCCAACAGTGATCAATCCGACCAGATAAAAGACTATAATTCCATATAAGAAATCAATTCATGAGGCATTGAACCGGTTATGTGTGAGGGGTGATGAAAAATAAAATTCCACGAATTATATTATGCAGAAATAGAGAAAAAAAAACTTATTTCACCAAATGTGGATCAACCATGAAGAAGAAACTAGGAGAGAAATCCCAGTGATGATCCGGACCGAGAGCGCTATCAAGAGCGAGAGCACCATTCAATTATTGAGTTATGTCGTTATAGATACATAGAATCTAAATAATGATATTTATTTATCTGCATTATATATCATTAATGATAATATTCATTCTATATATATGTAATGTATTGAAATTTTAGTGATGGGTGGGTCCAATAATTATAAATAACCACGATTTGTCTATAGTCTCACATGGCGAGTTTATAAAATAATATTAAATTGGTTTCTAGTGTATACCTATGAATTGATTAAATAGTGATGAAAAAAAGATCCTTTTGGAATATTCATCATGATATCTATGAATATGATATATAATTTTAATCAATTCCCCCATTGATAATTTATTTATTAACTTCCATGATATTATTTCATTAATATTATTCATGAATTATCTTTTTCTCATGTTATTGATTAACTGATTTTCTTATTTAGTTATTTACCTTTCCGTATTTATTATGCATTATCTAGTCATGATAGTCAAGTTATGGATTAAATTGAATTTTTTTAAATATTAAAATTTTCATATTGATTATGTCTTATTGATTCATGGTCGATTCTGGTGCATATAAACTTTACTAAGCATCTGATCTCACACTTGTTTTCCTCCATTCCCCAGTATATGAAGAAAGAATCACTTGATGAGTTCAAAGATGATGAATATTTTCGTTCAATATTACATGATTTATTTTCTAAAATATAATTAAATACATGAGTATATATATTTTTTATCAAGTCTAGTAAACCATTTAGTCCTTTCAGAATCATTTCCTTATATCATAAGAAATAGTAGTAAAATAATAATTAGACTTGGGATAATATGGTCATGGTATTTTTAATATTAATGGTTCATTGGATACCCAATTATAATGAAAACATGGTGTATAATAACCAATATGTCTTAATAGGTGAAAAAGATGGAGAAGAAACCCTTACCTCAATTCCAACATTGTTATATGTGGTCTAACCTATAGTAGAGAAAAGTACATTTATAAACCTTTTATTTTAGTACCATTTTTATATTATATTACATGTAAATACATGATTTAAAATTATTCTCTACAAGTATTTTTTTTAATTATTTTTTTTCTTACTATGTATGAGTAATGTCTATTGTTTTGAGCATGTTTTAAAATAATGGTTTTGATCTTCATTATTCTCAAAACTGTCATCATTCCCATATCATAAAATTTCCTAAAAATAAGGTATTAAAATTATATTTATTTTTATATTTTAATTTAATTCATTTTTGTGATATTAATCTTAAAGATGAATTTGGTGATGGGACAGTCTAGAGGATTCTTAGGAAGAAAAGGATGTTTTAATATGTAATATATCAAATTTTTATATTAAATTTTCATAACAAAAAATTATATAATAATTTTTTTATTTTATTGAAAATATTATAGGAATTTAAATTCCTATATTCATCAATGATATAAATTTTTAACAATGTTCAGGTATGTAGTTAAACCAACCCAAATAAGAACCTACCTTAATTAGATGATGATTTCACTAATAGAAAAATAACCTATAACAATAGTTTGGAACCATTGTTATAGTTCTCCATACAATTAGGATAGGTATATACCAATGGTTTTAAAGACCATTGGCTGGTTTGGCATTGGGGTAGGTATATACCAACATTTCTGGAAAAAATGTTTTTATAGGTCATACAAAAATCCTATATGAGTGGTTTTAAAATATATGCTTTGTTTTGATCTCAACACCCCCGTTTATAATTTAACAACCTATCCAATAACCTATAATTATTTTTGTGAACATAATTTCATAAGTATATATATATATATATACGTGTATATTCATTAGTACTTTATCATTCGATTAATTTAATGTTATTTGACAGTATATTTCATATGAAATATCTGTGCCTATACAAATGTTTTTGAGAACCATTGGTATGGGGTACATGATTTTTTTGATCTATACAAATATTTTTGGAAAAAACCATGGTCATAGGGTAGACCCACATAAACAGTTTGGCCAAAACTGTTGGTATAGGGTCTCTATAATGGACATATACCAACAGTTTGGCTAAAACATTGGTATAGGGTCACCATAATAGACATATACCAATGGTTTTGGAGAAACCATTAGTTTAGGTTCAAATTGATGACCCATACAAATGGTTTTGGACAAACCACTGTTATAGGTATATATAAGTGACTATACTTATTTTTTTTGCCAAACTGTCGATATAGGTACAAATTAGTGACATAAACCAATGGTTTGGCCAAAAACATTGGTATAAATCCTATATCTAGTAGTGTTGTGAAGTTTTATTTTTGTAATATCATTATAAAATAAAAAAATTAATATTATTTAGTTTTCATTAGTGTGATATATATTAATTTAAAAATAATTTTAATGTTACAGTCTCCAATAAGATGTAATTTCATAGTATAAAGAAATAATTTTTTTCATCATTAAATGTTATTTTAGATGGTTGAATTTACCATAGTTTATTGTTTATAATATTTTTAAATGGTTTCCAATTTTTCATTTAATAACATTAGTAATTTTAAATATTTTAATATTTTATCAACTAATTCAACTCTCTTGATTCACCATGTATGAATGTGATTAATATAAAAATTGAAATAAATGGTTTCATGGAGGAATTAGTAAATAAGTAAACATGGGTTTTGATATAATTTTACATAGAATGAGGTAAATGATATATATCATATATCCATTCAAAATAAAAATAATTTATAATCATCCTGATTTTATATTAAATTTCTTAAAATTTCAATCATTTTTTGGGGGAATAAAAACAGAACATGTAACATTATAGATGTGATAGTCTGCACAATGCACACCTAGTGGTTTCATTTTTCTTAATAGAAATGTGAACTATGTTTGATGCATATACCATCATCATAATAACTCATTATTAAACTAATAGGAGTTATTTTATTTTTTAATTCATTTTAATGCTATTTGAGTAAGAATAATTACAAATAATGATATAGAAATGATGAGTGGTTAATAATTAACACCTCATTACTAGGATAATATCAACTCAAAGGGGGATATCCCATTGATAGGTGGTATTTTGAAAATAAGAATATATTATAAATTTGTCTATATTTGTTTCATAGAGGTTTGGGTAGATTTTGGGTAAAAATAATTTTATTTTTCTGTGAGGGGATGTGAGGATAAGAGTGTCCCTATTATAAGTTAAATGCGATAATAGATTTTTAAAAATAAAATTTATTTTATTAATAGAATGTAAATCTAAAGGATAATATCACTATATTTGGTAAATAGTCATTTTGGTAAGAGATGTAGTTTTAAACATTCTCAACCACCAATTCACACAAATGATTTACCCATTTTTATGGTCTTTCCCTCCCAGTTCAACAATATTAAACACGTTCAATTTTACCAAGGTAACTAGTATTTACCAAAGTAATTTATATTTTATTTTGGAAATTTCTATTCAATTTTTATAATATATTTATATAATTATTTATAATTTAAAATTCATTTTATTTTATTAGTATTATAATAATGGATAAATATATATTTTTACAATACAAAATGTTTAATGCATTAAAAATAATTTTAGGAAATATTTAATTTAACTTATATAATATTAAATTACAGTTTTTAAATTGGAAAAAAATTATTAATATTTTATAATAAAATATAAAATAAATATATTTTTTTTTAATTTTTTTGTGGATTTCAATTCATACTTATATACTTATAACTTGAAAAACGTAATATTATTTATAGAAAAGTCATTTTACATATTTTAGATAAAATTAATTATTGTAATGAAAATTATTAATAATTAGTCATAATATAATATTATCATGATATGGTTACATATTTATTATGATAAATTTACATTCTTATATTTATAAATATAACTTTAATGCAATTTCAATAAATATAGAATTTTTTTTTATAATAAAGAGTTTTTTGTTTGTTGAATATTGTTGATAAATTATTGATAATAAAATATATTTGAAATAATGAAACTATAAATTTTATATTTAAAATATTATAAATGTAAAAATTATATTGTTATCTCAATATCCACACATAGTGGAACAAAATTAAAATGGATCGTTATTTTATAAGTATGTCATAACAGTTCATACACACATATTCCATGACTATAATACATTGGTCAAGACATATATATTAATAAAATGAGGTGTTATCCATTAGGGTTTGGTATTGGATTTGAAAAATTATATTAATATAATATTTATTTATGTAAAACATGTAGTGAAATATCAGGTCGTTGTAAACAACCCCACTTCATCTCTTAAGAGGGTGAATATAAAAAGTTAATATAAATATGAATCATTTAGAAAATGAAAACATAAGAAGGAAATGAAACTGGTTTTCCAAATTATTTAGTGTATCAAAGAGATATATTAGGGCCAATGATGTTTTTCAAGGAAGATCATGAGTGTCCATGATAAAAAAAATAAAAAATAAAAATAGAAAACCTACCATGGATATTGTTATATCATGAATATAGAAGAGAAAAGTAGAAATATAATATGGATGAAGTTATGTGTGCAAGTCCCATAGTAATTCTACATAGATATATATTCAATGATTTAGTCATGTGGATGAAGATTAAAAATTATTGACATGAACCAGCTTGGGTACCCTGGTAACGTGATAACCGAGCTGGTCCAGACATAACTCAAAGGGCGTTCCTAATCCCCATGGGTTAATGAATAGCACCTGACATCGTACAACAAAAAGATGGAATGATTTCTTCCATAATAATGCACATAAAAAAATAGTATACATATCAAAGGAATCTTCCACAGGGAGTAAGGTAACAGAATACAAAGAAGAATAATGGAAAAGTACTGAAACCCATGTACAAAAGTATGAAAACATCCCAAAATCCCCCAAGGAAACAACTCACCAAGTTCAACGCTTAGTAGTTGTATCTACCTCCATGAGATCCCTTCCCATTGCTCGAGCATGGAAGGAGAAATTCTAGAAACACCTAAATCCAAAATTATGTTATGAGCCTAAGCCCAGTAGGATTCCTCCAAAGATTCCATAACAGATTCAAAATATAGATTATCTAATGAAAAGCCTAAAAATTTTTTATAACTAATTGGTTTGATAGTTTAAAAGAATATTTGAACAAAACAAGATATATATTTTCAAAATGAAGGAAAATAAATTTAGATAATAGGATTTATATTAAATGAGATGTAATATTTCTAAAATAATGGACAATGTAAAATATTTATTTAAAATGGTTTATATATATTCATTAGGAATATAAAGTTGTTCAAACAACATTGGAATACATTTATATATAAAATATAAATAAACAAGTGAAAAACATGGTCATCTTATAAATGTAATGACGTTGTTAACTAAATATAGGATTCTTCACTCTCTATGAGAACTCAGAAAAATTTGTATACACACGCCCCTATGACACTGGACAAAGGAGACACATCACAATCTCATCGACGATGTTTCCTGTTTCTTGTAGGTTTTAGAATGACAATATAGCATAATGTGTATCCAAATAAATCACTAACTACCTAAGGCTTTCATGACCTCTTATATAATAGGAAAACTATTATAATAATGCTTCAAAATATTATCAATACAATTATTCTATTTTAAATATGAAAATTTCATCCCATTCAAAACCAATACAAATTTTATTCAAATACATGCCATTTTTACAAGATAAAACCATTTAGTTTTTATTTAATCATTTTACCCGATTTGAAATTTTGATACTCATTCAAAAAAAATTCCATCCTATTCAATATTTAATTTCCCAACAAAATGAAAGTTTTTAATTGGAAACATTTACATCCAATCCATAATTTAAATTCAACAATTTGAATTTGAAAACATTCATAAACCCACCCCAATTCAATCGAATTTGCAGTTTTCCAAATATCCATGACAAAACTAATTAGAATCCTCTAATTCACTAGAATTGTGTTTTATCAAAGCAATTTAATGAAATAATGACAATTTGAGTTTAAATCATCCATTGAAATAAACCCGGAAAATCAAATCTAATCAATTTGAAATACTGAAACAGAACAACCTACATCTTTCCCAAAGAACGACACTCACATCCACACTCATCAACGAGAAATATGGTGAAGGATATATTGAAAATACACTTAGGGGTAAGATCCAACACCAAATGACATAGATCCATAAACCCCTATATGATCCATTGAGGATCAAAGTGGAGATAAGAATAAAAACTGATGATCATGGGACTAACCTTACCCAGGAATGACACTTCTGATGAAATGAAGATCTGAAGCTGATAAGATTGAACTAGAAGGTGGTGAACCTAAGGAAATTTCCTAAAAAGAGTATATGGTTGAGACCCAAGAAGTTTGGGAATAATATAAACAGTGTTACTACAAAACTCATTACTTAAATTATGTGCAGGCCTTGTCACAACTTGTACATAAGGGTTATGATGTGTAGTCCAAAATGGATATGTACACAAAAAAACCATCACCTCGGGTTGTAAAAACATCTATTTAACCCCTACATGACATGTTATTCAGGTACATGAAATGATCTCCTTGTTCATGAAATGATCTCCCAACACAAAGTATAAAACATGTACTTCATGTATAGGACCAGTTCATAATTTTTGTCTGCAGTAAACCCAAAATAACACATAAAAAGATTGTTAACTAAAAGGTAGATCCAAAAATGTGGAAAACATACCAGATCAAGGTAATGAGAAGTTACATCCTCCCCACCAGGAATAACTTTCTACCCCTATAAATTCGATGAAGAATCTTCCATGCCAAAGAGATAAGGCCACTAATCTCTCATCAGGGCCTTGTGTACCCACATCTCATGATTATCAGATCCATTTTTCAATAGTACACAAACCAAATGTATAATATTCCCATGAAGCACCTTGTTCTCAAAACCAACTATCCTGATTGGTTACTCAGTCAAAGATAAATCAAGATCTATCTGATGATCACACCAACTAAAAATGGGAGATGTATCAGATAGATACTTTCTAGGCTTTGATACATGGAACGGGTTATGTATCGACGTCCGCTATAAGGACCAAAAATTTTGAATAATATTTTCCTCTAAATTTGTGTGTTATTTTATTTTGTACTCAAAAAAACTATATCCTTTTATTAATTAAGTTAGAATAATGAAATGTGAAATTTGGGTTTTGACTGTTATATGACGTTGGTCCATATGACCATTGGAAACTATACTCCTAACGTTATGATTATTGTTTATAAATAAAAATGAACATGGGAAGGATGTTGCATAACTAAGCATTTCTCTGGACCAATCCCAAGATGATCATTAACATGTGAATCTTGAACGGAATTGCCTACGGGAGAATTTTAGGCTGATAGAAATCACAACATAGGAAATGTTGTCTGAGCTTCCCCAAGATTCAATCACCATTCCCACACCTTACACTTATGTACTCTGAAGGTGTTATAAGGGGCTATGTAACAAGGCCTCAGTTACATTAGGTAATCCTTGGGTATAAATATAATTTTTATTGCTTATTAGGGTATACTTTTTGAATTTAAAATATTAAAATAAATATAGGATGAATTTATAGAAATTCCATAATATTTGAGAAATTTGGAAAAATTGTATTTTAAATCATTTTTGTATACATTAAATAATTAAAATGTGAACTGATTTTCAAAAAATGGTCTTCTACAGTTATGATCCAACTGAAATTTAGATTCTAATAAGAACTACTTAAATTTTGGTAAATATAAAAGTATGAATAGTAACATTACTATTTTGAATAGTAAGGTGACCAATTAAATAGTAACCTCACATAAGAAAGTAAAAATATAATTTTGGCATCTTGAATGGTGAAGTGATATACCAGCATAAGTAAATAACTGTTTCATAAATTATTAGTTAATTATTAGTATTTTATTCGAGTAAATGGTTTTCTAAATAAAAATTAAATATCTTATAACTAATAAATTATTTTCATAAAATATTGTTAATTTTTTTATTACATAGAATCGATATTAGGTTATGTTGAATTTATGATATTTTTACAAAAAAATTTGTTCTTCAGTAAACAGTAAAAATACAGTTTTGAGTTTCGACGTGTTTAATGACATCATTAATGATGTAATCATTATGTAATAATTATGTTCAACTTGTGTACAGTATGATATGTTATGAGGTGTCCCATGTGGAAAATACCATGGGAAAATACAATGGTCAAGACCATGGTTTTTCAAATACTACTAATGAGGTGTCCCTTGGATGTTAATAAAATATTACCTCATTTTTGCTACAAATACTAAACAATATCATAATTATATTCATTAAAAATTTATTCTGAAAGAACTTCTGGTGTTTTTTAAATTCCAAAGAGTTCTCCCAATGTTCTGTCAATCCCCCAAGGTCCCACCCTTCGCGTTTTTGAAATTACTCTTCATGGTAAGGGAACCTTTCACCCTCCCCTTTTAGTCATGACTTCCTATATGTTATGTCTTCTTGTTTACATTAATTATGTGAGGTTATGTTATTATATATCCTTATTACTGTCTGTTTTATGTCCAAATGATGAAAAACCCTTTCCACTATCATCAACTGATTTTATGAATTTTTAAGTGATGTCATTTGGCTGCCAAATATTTATAAAATAAATTGCATCTTCAATTTTCATTCACGTTTCCTTTTCATGTTGTATGTCCTTAAAATATCCCTACAATGTTCTTATCTCCCTTTTATTCTATCTTAAACTGTATTATGACTATATTATGAATTGGTTACGTCTATCCCATTTCTTATCATAGTTTTTTAAAACCATGGTGAATACCCATTATGTAGTAAAAATTTTGTCCCAAAATCTCTCTCTTTTTTTCAAGAAATTATCTTTTTTTTCTTATGTGAATACACAAAAATATTACATTTTTATGGTTATTAACAAAGACATAAAATTTACTATCCGGATTGTGGAATTGAAATAAATATAACCCTCAACCCTTTTCCATGGTCTATAAAAGAAATAATGATCTTATTTTTAAGCACTTTTTAAACGTCACAATTTTGATATTAAAACCACTTATTTTCTTCTCTATGTGTTATTTATGAAATGTTTGATTTAGATATATGTGTTTCACATGAAAGAAAATACATATTAAGGGCATTCCATAATATAACTCTAATTCATTGGGTAAATAATTAATATCTACAGATGATAAGTTTAACGATACATTGGTGAATATCCTCATTAATCATTATGAAACCTTAGAGATGTACCTTGGTGATATGTTCATGAATGTCTAAAATAAATTTTGTAGCCACATTTTCAAGTAATTTTTTATGTGATTACTTTATTGATATGCCTCTTTATCTCTATGTTTTTATTGATATCACTCAAGTTCCCATGTAAACTATTTCACTTACTTTCCATACTTGGCCTTCTTCTCACCCTTTCCTTTGATATATGTCACTAGGTTATGAGATGCAGTAGTTGTAATTTGGATGAACATTTCATGAAATTTTCATGGGGATTAAAAGAATGTTATATGATTTAATATATTATATTTATTATCTCCAAGGAAATAGACTTTTAAGATCCTCTTTTTGTAAAATGTAAGGAAACGTTATGTAATAAAAAGGCAGGATATCGTAGTGGGAATCAAAGTAGAGTTTAGTTCTATGTGGAAATTAGGATTTTAATACTCGAGGAAGAATGCTATAGAAAATTTTAAATATAAGAAAACATCATACTACTTTGGTGAAATATGAAGTCATTGGTTTCTGAAAAAAATAAATCCATGTCTGGATATGAACAAGTGGATGTGGTTGTAGCACAGATGTACCGAGTAGTGAATTCTCTGACAAGGTGTTTCGAGCATGATCCAGGGTATCCTGTTACATGACAATGGGCCTTGCTACAATCCTAGATTGAACTGTCGGGGGATATATTTGTTTAATTGTAATATTTTATTAATCAATATGAATGATTTGTGGGGAAATGTAAATTTTTTAGAATGAAGTTTTAATATAAACAATCATTTATAATTAAAAAGAATAATAAATTAAATAATATTATAACTAAGGTTTTATTCTTTTAGAAAATGGTGAAAATATGAATAACTATAGAAATGGGGACAACAATGACCATGCACTGACGACCCTCTGATGAAAGTTGTAATTGAATATTTCATGCGTATGATGAACCAACTAACTCAAATTATGGTAAATAACATGAATCAAGATAAGAAACCGATCTCATCACAAAGGGAACAACATTCTGTTGAGTCGTTTATGTGTCAATGACCACCAAACAATAGTGGATCTACCTGTCCCTTGATTTCTGAACAGTGGATCAGTTATATTGAGAAGATCTTTTCTGTGCATTACTATTTAGAACAACAGAAGGTCATCGTGGTTGTTTACTGGTTAGAGGGAGAAGCTGATCACTGGTAGGAACTGATTAATAACATGTTTCCAAGTTCGGAGGTTGATTCTATGGAGTGGGAAGTCTTCAAAGGGATCTTCTTAAATATGTATTTCCCTGATTCAATGAGAACACAAATGGAGAATGAGTTTCTTGATCTGTAATAGACGGAAAATGAATCTATGAGACGAAATTAGATGAACATCAAAAGGAATTCACATTAAACATATAGCCTTTTCCTAGATAACTATGGAAAGTGTGATAGAATTTTGGTGGACTAATACCTAATCTACAGAAGAATATAGCCAACTGAAACTATGATAGCTATGAAGAAATCATACAGAGTACGATGAAAGTCAAATTAGAGTTCAGTGAGATGCAGTGGTCATATACATATAATGAATAGAAGAGATTAATGGATCCCATTTTAAGTAGCGCCTTTGATTAGGGAAGAGGAGGTAAGTAAGTGCAATGTCCCATGTGTAATAAATGTGGTACGAAGAATTCATGAAACAACCTACATGGGATTGGGAAGTGTTACAAGTGTGGAAGTGATGGCCATATCGCTCGGAATTATCGTAGTGAGGTGAAGCCACAACATCCCAAAACTAAATACAAGGGGAAGATGGTGAAATACCTACCTGATGTCCAATTCTATATGTGTGGAAAACCTTTTCACTTTTTCAATCATTGTCCAAATCAGATGGAATTGGTGGGGAACCACCATCAGCATCAGCCAAGGCTAAGGGAGAAAGGTTGTGCTTTTTCTATCACGAAAACTGATGTTGAAGCCCTAAATGATGTGGTGGCAGGTAGTCTTTATGTTCTTTAAAAACTAGAAAATATTTTTTTTGATTCTGGTTCTATGCATTCGTTTATTTCATCTTTATTTTCAATGAATTTATAATCCGCTCCTGAATTTATAAAATTCAATTTATTAGTCAATTATCATGGTGGGATTATCCAAGCATCATTAGTGTTTATAAACTCTAGTATATAATTTCGTGAGCTCAAGATTATCACAAATCTAGTAGTCAATCCCTTGCTAGAATTCGACATTATACTAGGGATGTAATGGCTCTCAAATTATAATTCTATGATCAAATGCATATGTTAGGAAACATATTTAGTCATAAATGGAAAACCAACAGTTATCGTTCAAGGAGAGATATCTCAACCTGATCGTTGTTTAGAATAACCTCTTATATACATATTTATGGATTTGATCAGTGAAGAAGAAGAATTAAATGTTATTATAATGATAGAAAAGGTCCCCATCATCCAATAATACATTGATGTATTTCCTGAGGAGTTACTAAGACCTCCCCTATAAAGAGATGTAGAGTTCTCCATTGAACTCGTACCAGGATCTCATCCAATATCAATGAACCCATATAGGATGGAATATGTGGTTATTGAGGAATTAAATAAGAAACTCCAAGGTCTTTTGGAGAAGAGGTTTATCCATCTAAGTGCATCTCTATGGGAACACATGTTCTCTTTGTCAATAAAAAGTATGGATCGATGTGGTTATGAATTTTTTATAGGGAACTGAATGGGATCATAGTGAGGAACAAATAGTATCTTCCAGGAATTTATGACTTATTTGACCATCTTTGTGGGGTTAAATTCTTCTCTAGGATTAATCTATTATCTGGTTATCAACATTTGATAGTGCTGAATGAAGATAATCGAAAAACTACATTCAGATAAAGATATGTGCATTAAGTGTTTGTTGTTATGCCAATCAGACTAACTAATTCACCTTCTATTTTTATGGATTTTATTAATAGAGTCTTTAAGGAATACATTGATAATGTTGTGGTTGTTTTTATTGATGATATTCTTCTATTTTCTAAAATTCGTGAGGTGCATGTGGATCATATATGGTTTATTTTTCACACTCAATGGAAGGAGAGGATTTTTGGAACGTTCAGAAATTGTGAATGTTTTTTACAAAAATATACTTTCTTGGGTAACATTGTAACCAACAAATGAATCGTAGTAGACCCTGCAAAGGAAAAATTTGTAGACGAGTGGCCTTAACTAATAAAAATAACATAAAATCATAGTTTTCTTGGATTATAGGGAAATTATAGGAGGTTTGCGAATAATTAGTCATGAATTTATAATCCATAAACAAAGTTAATTCAAAAAGTGGTTAAGTTCATCTGGACAATGGTGTGTGAGGAATGTTTCCAATAGTTGAAGAAGGTTTTTATACAACACATTCTAAATCATCCCTCTAGTGGATAATAATTCATTATTTTTAGCGATACATCTCTAAAAGGGATGGGGTGGGTCCTCATGCATCTCGATAGTTGAAGACTCATGACTAGAACTATCCTTTGCATGATCTTGATCTAGTTATGGTCATTTTTTCTTTGGTGATATAGAGGAAAAATCTTTATGGGTATAAATGTGATATATATACATAGGCCATCAATATATGATGTATATTTTCACACAAAACATATTGAACATGAGATAATGTAGATGGTTTGAAATTCTAAAAGACTATGATTTTTCAATTCACTATCATCCCATAAGAGAAAACAATGTCACTAATTCATTAAGTAGAAAAGACCGAGTTGTTCTATCCATCATGTGGATTCAATGATATCCTTTGACCAATGAACTAGTAAAGTTTTACATGTGAATTATAAGAGAAGGGACATCATCAACCCTATTCCAAATGATTTATGAACAGACATTAATAGAGACGATAAAAAATATCATAAAGAATATCATTTGTTATAAATGAAGTTTAAGGATGTGAAGGGTGGGATGTTTCTAGAGTTTAATATTAATTAAGAAGGTGTACTTAAATTTTGTACAAGACTATGTGTTCCATATATTCCAGAAATAAAGAAGTAGTTGATTGATGGAGTTTATAGCTCTATGTTCTCCATACAACTTGGAAGTACAAAGATGTATTGAGAACATTGTGATGTTATTTAGTGGGGTAAAATTAAAATTGATATTACTGATTACAATTAAAGGTTCCTCATATGTCAACAAGTGATGGTAGAGTGACAACTTGCTAAAGGGGTATTGCAACCACTACCCCTACCAGTATTGAAGTGGGACAACATCACTATGGACATTGTAACTGGTCTCCTGAGAACATGCAAACGAAACAATGTCATATGGGTTAGGGTGGACTGTGTCACCAAGAATACACATTTTATCTCTAATCCGGAATATTTCTCTCTAGATCAACTTTATATGATTTATGTGAAAGAAGTGGTGCGGTAGTATGAAGTTACACTTTCTACCGTATCTGATTGTGATATACAATTCACATCAAATTTCTGTAGAATACATCAAAATGCTTTGAGTGACTAATTGAATTTCTATATGAACTAACACACCTAAAATAATGGCCAATATGATATGAATATTCACACACCTGAGGACATGCTGAGAACATTATCAATTGAATTTAAAGGTGAATGGGATCAACATCTTCCTTAATTTGAGTTCTCTTACAACAACAAATTTCACTCGAGCATTTAAATGGAAATCTATGAAGATATATATGGGAAGAAATTTACCACAACTAATTGTTGGGCTGAACCATGTGAGATAATGCTTCTTGATCATGATATTGTGAAAGAGATGACATAAAAAGTCCATGCCATCCAGCAATACATTAAGGCTACTCAGAGACGGAATAAGATCTATGTCAAAAACTGTCAAATGGACTTTGAGTTTGATTTTGGTGATATATTATTTCTTTTAATTTCACCTTGGAAGAGATTCATGATGTGTTGGAAGATTGGGAAGCTCAAACCTAGGTATGTTTACAACTATGAAATCCTTGATCGTGTAGGAGAAGTGTCCTATTATCATGAGTTTCTTCCATATCTAGAACGCATTCATTATGTATTCCACATATCCCTCTTGAATAAGGTCATACCTTACCCTTCACGTCTCTTAAATATGGAGGTGGTACAATTAGAGCATGACCTCTTTTATGAGGAGCAGCCAGTGGCGATCTTGGATCATAGAGAAAAGGTTCTACCAAACAAAACAACCCTCCTGTTAAGGTGTTTTGGTGAAAGCAAACATTTTAAGAAGACACATGAGAACCAGAGGAGTCTATGAGGTAGAAGTAAGCACACCTTTTCTCTTCTAAGGGTATAAGTTGACATTTCTGGGATGAAATTTCATAAGGGGGGAAGAATGTAATGACTCAAACTTTTGAATAATTTTTGTTTCCTAAATTTTTAAGTCATTTTGTTTTGTACTCAACAAAACTATAACCATTTATTAATGAAGGGAGTATAAGTAAAATGAGACCTTTGATTTTTGACTTTTATATGACCTTTGGTAAATATGACAATCAGAAATTGTACTATTTATGTTATGATTATAATTTAAAAATAAAAATTATCATTGTTAATTAATACAGAAACAATAGTTGATGGCCTCATCTAGTAGACTCGAGCCTTACGAATCCCATCTGTCTGTGGTTGGGAAGGAAGTGTTATCACTAGGCTTTGCTCTGGATGATATCACATCTTACATTTAGGTCTTATGTAGGTTTTACAAGGGGATATATAATGAGTCCTTAGTTAATTTTTGTAATCCTTTTGTGTAAATAAAAATATTATTTATTTTTAAGGTAAATTTTTTGTATTTCAAGTGTCTGAATAAATATAGGATGAATTTATTAAAGTTTAATATTATTGATGAAATTTTAGAAAAAATGGTATTTTAAAATATTTTTGTATACATTAAATAAATAATTATGTATAATGATTTTCATAAAAATTGCCTTCTACAATTGTGACCAGTAAGAAATTTAAGGTCTAATAAGATAAAATTAACATTTATTGAATAATAAAGTATGAATAGTAATATTACCCTTATTAACATTAATGTTTCCAATGGAATAGTAACCGAACTTAGGAAAGTATAAATTTAATTTATACATCTTGAATGGTGAAGTGATATAATAGAACAAGTAAATAACTATTTCCAAAATTATTTTTCAATTATTAATATTTTTTTGGTAAATAGTGTATTTATATAAAAATTAAGTATATCAAAATTAGATAATTATTTTCATAAATTAAAGTTCATTTTTTATTTCATATCATCCATATTAGGTTAGTTTGAATTTATGTGATTGTAATAAAAGGATTGTTTTTCAGTGAATCGTAAAAATAATGTTTTGAATTTTACTGTGTTTAATGACATCAGTAATAATGTATTCCTAATGTAATAATTCTGGCCGACATGTGTACAATAATATGTTTTTATGAGGTGTCCCATGTATATAATACCATGGGAAAATACCATAGGGAAAACCATGGTTTTTCAAATACCACTAATGAGGTGTCCCTTGGAAATTAATAAAAATATTTCTTCATTTTTTCTATAAATACCTACCAATTCATTCAATAATTTCATTCCAAAATCCACTTCAATGATGATATAGACATTTTACCCTCCACAAAGTCTTCCCATGGTTCCCTCAATCTCCCCATGGCCCCAACATTTGAGTTTTTTATGTTACTCTTTAAGAAAAGGGAATCATTGACCCTCCTCTTTTAGTCATGTCTTATTTTATGTTATGTATTATAGTTTCCATTTTAATATTTTGGGGTATGTTATTCTATCTAAATATTTATCTCTATTTTATGTCTAATTTCTGAGAGACAATTTCCCCTCTCATAAAATGATTTTCTGTATTTTTAAGTGATGTCATTAGGCTGTAGAATTTTTGTAAAAGAAATCACATCTTCTCTTTACATTCTGGTTTACTATTCATGTTGTATTTCATTAAAATATAAATTACATGTTCTTATCTCCATTTTATTTTGTAGTTATAAATGTTTATGACTCTATTATTAATGGGTGACCACTATCCCCTCTATCTTTAATGTTTTCTAAAACCATGTTTCATCGCTGTTATGATGCAGAATTTTCCTCTCAAAATCTCACTTTTTCTCAATAAATTCTCTTATTTTATTTTTTTGGATAAAAAAACCTATATCATTTCCAAGGTAATTCATAAAGACATAAAATATATATATTTTATTTTGGAATTGACATAAATTTAACCTTCACTCTCTTTCCATGGTTTATAAATTACATAATAATATTATATATAAGCACTTTTTAAACATCATGATTTTGACATGAAACCCTTTTATTTTATTCTCATTGGGTTATTTATGAAATTTTTTATTATGATGTATTTGGATCACATGAAAATATAGACATAATAATGGGGAACCCTGATATCTCTCTAAAGTATTGGGTTAAAAATTAATCTTAAGAGATGACATGTTTTACGATACCATTGTGAATAACCTTGGTAATTTTTATAACATCTTACGGATGACCCATGGTGATATGTTCATTGAGGTATAAAATAAATGTTGAAAAAACATTTTCATGTTATTTTACAGGTTATTATTATTATTATATGCCTCTTTATCTCTATTTTCTTATCGATATCTCTCAAGTTCACATGTAAACTCTTTCACTTATTTTCCTTACCAAGACTTCTTCTCACCCATTCCATTGATATATGTCTCCAAGTTATGAGATGCAGTAATTGTACATAGGATGACCATTTCATAAAGTTTCTCATGGGGATTAAAATAATTTTTTATGTTTTAATGTATTATGTTCTTTATTTCCAAGACACTAGACTTTAACTGTCCTCTTTTTTAAAATTTAATGAAATGTTATGTAATAAAAATATGGGATCTCATATCAGTGGAGGTTCAAGTTCCAAATGGTATGAATCCTTCCCCACCTAAAAAAATACCTTGAAGGGTTCCGCAAATTGAGGATCCAGCTTCCTTTTCCTCACATGTCATCGATGACCAAATTTGGGTGAATCCTTTAAGAAATCCTTATCACCAACTCAAAACTCAAAAAGTCTATGTTGTCGATCAGAATAAAACAAATATCAACTTTGAGATGAAAACATCTTCTGAAAGAGGAGATGAATCATTTTTGTCATATTTTACACAATGCTTAGTCCAACCAAAGAACTTTCACTAACCTCTGACAAACAAAACAATGAATTACAAGGCCTTACAAACAAGGCCTCAAAATGTGCCATTCCAATAGAGTAATGGTAACTATTGTAATAAGAGAACTCAACCAGGCCCAAGTGATCATACCAAGCCCCATTGAAGTCAAGTAAATAAGAGATAATCATATCCTCATGAATATATAATGGTTATTTTGTATGGCGATCTGAATGCAGTTGGTTGGTCCTCCTCAAATAAACCTGATATCCTCATACATCTTCAAGGCCTCTATAGAAGAGGGTAGTGAATTGTAGATCCATATATATGTCTATAAGAGATGGAACACTGTGAAAGAAAATAATCTCTTTCTCATAGATATTTCCTGTCTCCTCAACTTTGGCTATGTCACGTATGGGTGTAAGGTGATCTGACATGGTTATCCTATCAATCAATCCCTATATTGTATTCTTATTTCTCTATTTTCAAGAAATCCAACCAAAAAGTCCATAGTGATCTTGTCCCACTTCAATGTTGGGACTCGAAGCTGTTGACAAAAAATGAAGGTTTGTGGTCCTTAATATTCACTTTCTATCTTGTATAGATGAAAGAGGCAATCTCATCAATGTATCACCTAATTTCTAAACATGAAAAATTATTATACATGTCATTGTTCATTTTTTTAGTTCCCATGTTCACATCCCACTAAGAGATATAGAAATCCCCCATTACTTACTTTCTTGATGCTAACGGCACATCAAAGCGATTATGATAGCATTGAATACCCTCTTTGGAGGACGACCAAATTGAAATTGTCTCCCCACAAAAAATTTATTCTCTAATTCTACATAAATCATTATCAATATGTTGTTCTTGATGAATCATATCAAGAAGAGAAGATTTCAAATAAACTCTAGCTAAATAATCCTCTGCCTCTTCCTCATAAACATCAATATGAAACATTACAAAAAGAGACATCAAATTCCTCTTTTCAAAAGATTCCTTCACGGAATGGGTAGGATGTTTCCAGCTCAAAGAATCATCAACAACATTACCATTCCCCTGGGTATTGGCGATATCAATTTTGAAAGACTTCATGTACTCCACCGAATTCCTCTAAAAAATTTTAAATTCTTTTTCAAAGAATATATAACATTAGATATTTCTATCTAAATCCACCATAAAACTTTTTCTAAAAATATTGTTCCACCGTCTCTTAAGTGCGTGCATGATAGCTACATTTTCCAGGTCATGGATAAATAATTTTTCCAATCTGGCCTATGATGATGGGATCCATATTCTACTACAGGATCACCCTTCATAATAATGTAGCTCAATCCTGAAGCCAATGCATCACAAAAGACCACATAGCCCAAACTAGATTCTAGAAGACTCGACACCAGCTTAGTAGTCAACAGATGCATTAGCTCAAAAAAATTAACTCTGACATTAATCATTTCATGTACAATTCACCCCCTTCCGAGTTAGAGCAGTCATCTGTTAAGCCATCTTCAGGAAGTCTTTCATGAACCAGTGGTAATATCCAGATAATATCAAGAAGATCTTGATCTCAAAGTCATTTCGTGGTTTATCCCATATCATTATATCCTTAACATTTTCAAGATCAATAGAAACTCCCTTATCACACACCACATGTCCCCATAATTTCACATCCTGATTCCAAAATTCAGACTATGAAAGATTGTATTAAATGTGCTGATCTTTTTCGGATTCAAAACTATGCTCAGATGATTCAAATGATCCTCCATGGACCTAGAGTAAACAAGAAGGGAATCCCCAAATATTACCACAAAGGTATCCAAATAATCATGGAAAATGGTGTTCATTAAGGCCATGAAAACATTAGCATGCATTTGTCAAACCAGAGAGCATAATAAGGCACTCAAAGTGAATATACGTACATCAAAAGATTGTTTTTTGAATGTAATATTATTTATCCTCAACTAATGGTAACCATATCTATGGTATAACTATAAAAACCACATATTCCATTTTATCTGATCAAATATATTGTAAATCAATGGAAATAACTATTTTTTCATTATCATAAATCGATTGAGCTATCATTAATCGACACATAATTGGAGGGAACCATCATCCTTCATATCAATGAGAACCAACTCTACCCAAGGTGACACACTTCAACAAATAAATCACTTCTGAATAAGATCATCCAACTAAGACATTAAATATTTTAGCTAAATTGGTTCCATACGGTAAGAGGTGATAGACATTAATTCAGTAACATGAATTAAGTCAATAAAAACATCATCCTCCCTCACTGGTGGTAGACTATTGAAATCTAAATGAAACACATCAGAAAACATCATGATGAATGCAGGAAGATCACCAACCCTTGAATCTCACTCAATGTCAAAATAAAATAATGATATAACATTCCCCAACTATATATAAAATGGTCTGACTATGCTCGACCTTCGGTCCCCTTTTTCCTTGAAAAAAAAGAAGAACACCACGGGGTGTAGTATAGTATACCCATCAAAGATAAAAATAAATTTAGGATATGTTTTAAATGAACCAATACATCCCAAATATGACGTCAATATATTCATATTAGGAACCAGAAAAATCTAAGCTAGCTCGAAATCTGATAGAGAGAATACACTAGAATTAATATGGAGACCCTGCTCTCTATTCATACTAAGGAGTTTAGTAATATTAATTTCAAAATATAGTAGCTCCATATTATTTTTTAGAAGATTAATTATAACGGTTGAAATAAAAGAGTGAGATGCACTAGTTTCAGAAACTGTCTTCAATAACGATGAAGTAATTGAAATGGTACATCACATAGTCGTTGGACGAGTGTGTGTTCCCTCTAAAGAGTCTTCAATCCTGTGAATAATCATTATTCATGATGCCTGTGGATGGAACCCTTTTGTCAGTGAAGTATTTTATTTCCCCATAGTTTTGGGAGGAGCTGATGATCCAGTCAAACTATATGGAGTAAAGATGTGATGGCCGAAGCTATGGAGGTTCCTTGATTTTCCACAAGAGCAATAGTTCATGGGTGCCTTAGGGTAAACCCTCCTAGAATGTCCCAGATTTATACACTGATATAAAGTCAATGAACATCATCCTAGAGCTGTAGGAGTTCTATAATGACTCTACCATCAAGAACTACAATGAGGATCTTCACGCTTCTGTTTTCCTTTTAAGGAACCAATGCATCCACTTGGAGAAAAATGAACTCAGTTCATCCCTTACATGCTAGCCTAGTCCAACTCAACCATTAACACCCTATACATCACATCAGCTGAAGTGGATACCTTTAACAAGGAAATATATGAATGGATATCTTATCCATGTACCATATAGAACAATTGTGCCTTCATCCTATCATTGGATAAAACCCCGGGAGAAATATCACCAGCTCAAAAAAGCAATTTGAATACTCATTCATGGGTTTTTCATCCAAATCAAGCATGAAAAACCCCACTACCATAGACAACACCATCAAATATGGATACAACATATTTTTGAAACGAACCTTGAAGTATTTCAACTGTATGCCCTCATGTTTCCCTTCCATCACCATCATGTCCTACCATCTCATGCTCAGTCACTCCAACAAAATGGTGGAACACTTCACCCTGATAACTTAGGGTGTCTCCAAGAACACAAAAATACGTTCTTTCTTTCCCAACCATTCCTCAGCATGTAGAAGATGAGTGGAGCCTTTGAAGACTGGTGGGTTTTGGAAAATAAAATCTTGATAACAATTCTGAAGAACATCCCCCTGAGGATCCATTATTGGAGGATATGTGGGAAATGGATGTGGTGCATGTCCCAGGGCATGGAAAATTCACAAAATCACCATAGGTAGATTTGGAATAAAAATAGTATTTACTTGTTGTGGTTTAAAAAAATCCTCTTCCTGAATCTGTTTCAAAAATAATCTCAAAGGCATGATGCTACAAAACATCAATAGTCAAAAGGAAGACATTAGATTACCAATCAAACTGGGTATAAGGTGAAAATATTCCAAACAGAAGGGGAAACATGATTTTGATTTCTATCTATCCAAATATTAATAGGGAAAATACTATAAAATAACTACAATACATCTTTCCCTAACCACCAATAGAGACTTAATGTTCATTGTAGTGAGATTTGTCTAGGTACTCAATCGCAACTACGTCCTATGTCCTAAAAATATTTCAATAAAGTATATTGACTTCAATACAAAAAGTATACAACCTTCTATTTCAACAATATGTCACAAACCAGCTGGGGAACCCTGGTAACCTGATAACCAGCTGGTCATAACATAACCCGAAGGGAATTCCTGATCCCAACATGTCAATGACTACTACTTGGAATCGTACCACAAAAAAGTGGGAATTAATTCTTCAAAAATAGTACAAAAGAAAACGAAAAATAAAACTATATGCATATCAAATGTAAACTCCACTAGAAGTACGGTACAAAAATAAAAAAAGGAATAAGGGAAAATAAAAAAACCCAGAGTTATAAAATATGAAAACATTCCCAATGACCATATAGACACAACTGACCATGTCAAAAGCTCAATAGCTGGATCCACTTACAACATACCCCATCCATTTTCTTGTTCCTGGAAGGGGAAAGTCTACAAAGACCAGAAGGAAAAAAGTAGTGTGTGAGCCTAATCATAGTAGGATTCCACCAAATATTCCATAAAAATTCAAAATATATATTATCCAAATAAAATGATTAAATTTTTTAGAAAAAATGGGTTTGGATATTTAAAATAATATTTAATCAAAACATGCTCAACTATTTCAAAATGATAGAAAATACATTCAATGCATAGTATAAACATTAAAAACTAATTAATATTAATAAAAAATGGATTAATTAAAATATTTATTTACAAAAGTTTATATAAATTTTGAATTCATGAAAATATGTTCAAACAACATTGACATATATTTATATCTCAAATATTAATAAACAAGAGAGAAATGCGGTCATCTACCAAAAGGTACAAAACTATTCACAGGATATACGATTCCACACTCTCTATGTGAACTCAAAAAAATGTTCATACACACATCGCTATGACACTGGCCAAACAAGACTCATCACCAACCAATCGTGGATGCTACCCACAACACATATGTCTTAGAATGTTGTAATAGCGTTGATTGTATCCAAATAACTAACTAAATACCTATGGCATGCATTCCCTATTACATGATGGGTGGAAAATTTTAAGACTACGTAAGAAGATGATAAATCTTATTATTAAATTTAAAAAATTCCTATTTCATTCCATTCAAATGATAAATAGGTGTTATTAAATAAACATGTCTTTTTCGCATGAAAAAAACCACTAGGATTCTATCAAAACATATTAACACATTTCGAAGATTGAAATTCATTCGATAAAAATTCTATCCATTTAGCCAATAATTTTCCTAATTAAATTCCTTAATTTAATTGAAAAATATTCTATTAAATACACAATTTAAATCATTCAATTTCAATAAACCAACCCCGATTGAATGAAATTGGCAGTATTCCAAATTTCCATGCCAAAACACTTTTAAATCCCACAAATCATTAGAATTGGGATTTTTCAATGCAATTGAAGGAAAGATTAAGAAATTGAGTTAAAATCATCAATTAAAATAACCCAATAAATTGAATTTTAACCAATTTTGAAAATAAGAATGGAACCACCTACCTCTTTATTGTAGAATGACAATAGTAGTGGCACCCTTCAAGGAGAATGAAGGTGAAATAGATATTGAAACTCATCCTAGAAGCAAGATACAACACCATATTGAATAGATCCATCAATCTCTAGATAATAAATTGAAAAAAATGAGGTATGGAAAGAAACATAATGAATAATGAATAACCCTTACAAAGGAATCACACCGTAGATGCAATAAATTTTTGAAGTCAAACTGATCAAACTAGAAGGTAGGGAACCTATGAAAATATCATAGGAAGAGTCCAGGGTCAAGAGAAAATAGGTCTTGTAATAATTGAACTAGTGGTATTTCCAAATGAATTACATAAACATGGGCATGTCCGGGTCCCAACGGGCACCCATGCATTACGACATGTAGTCCACAATAAATAAGTACGCTGAAAAACCTATCTCCTTGGGTTGAAAACCTACTATTTAACCACTTCACGACGTGTAACTCAGGAACAATAATGTACCAGATCACTAATTGATCTCCTAATTCATGACATGATATCCCAACACCATTTACACAACATGTACTTCATGTACATGACATGTACTTTTCCTAGAGTCTACAGTAAACCCAAAAAAACATAAAATAATTATTAACGGAATGGGAACTTAGAAAAGGTGGAAAACATACCTGATCGAAACAGGATGTTACATTAATATTGAGCTATGATTGATATACTTAATATAATCCTAAAGTAGATTATTATATATTTTTTAATGAATAATATGAATGAGAAGGAATATATTTAGATTGTAAGGAGTTGACATCGTGGAGTATATTGAATATAATATTCATTTGTGTCTTTGGGTAGACCCAATGTAACATATCAAGAGCAGTTATAAATATGATTTCAATATATTATCACAATATTCAAGATAAGGTGAAGGCTACTGGAGTGATATATATTGGTTTTGGGATGACACCTTCCCATCCACTATATTATTGATTATAAATTTGGATATATATGTCTTAGATATAACCCATTGATAGAAAGGATTGGATACCAACATTTGAGTTGAATATTTTAAAAATATTATTTCATATTTTTTATTAATTATTTATTTTCATTTTTTATTATGAATCTAAAATTATAATCATAAACAATAACTGGTTTAGAGCATAAAATATCACAATGGGTAATTAAAATGAAAAACAGAGTTTTGTAAAACTTGTTCACACAGATTCTCCCACCATCTCGATATTACTATTATTATTGGAATAGTATAACTGATAACTCTATAAATGAATTGGAATAAATTCTAATGGAAATATATTGGCTAAAATTTTGTTTCTCATAACATTTCCCTTTACATCATGGATCACCTATGGATTCTTAGGGTTGAAAGCATTCAAATAGTAGCACACAATCATAAAGATCAGAGTATCAATGTATCTTTAAAATTTTAATTCTATACAGTCCATATTTCTTTTATCTATGAATCTACTTCATATATTAGGGGATGATATCTACGGAGGGAACCAGAGGAAAACTCTAGCAATGTGGTTCAAAAGTGGGAGATTATGAGAGATTTCAACACTATTTTGACACTTGGTGAAAAAACTAAATCAAATTTCAATATGAACACATATCATGAATTCTCATTTTGTATTTTTAGGGAAATCATGTTTACGTTACAATCAGTAGAGATGAAATTACCTAGAGAAAGTGCATCTTAAAATGTACGAAAGAAAGAATGTTAAATGGATTATTTATAGAAATTGATGAAATGAGTGATTCCATTTGAATTTAGGTTTACAACCTTCCAAAATATCACTCATACCATAGCCAAGATATCTTTTATCTCTCCACCGTGACAAGGAAATACCATATCCCTTTTCATTTCACATATGGGTGTTTTGTTATTCCACGATGGCTGGACACAATTTTGGTGGCGTGAAAGCTTCTAATAGTTGGAATCACACTTGGGAGACATGATGAGAAAATAAATCACTCTAAGATACTCTAAAGAGAATGGAGTAAGATTTAATTTTCAAGGGTTGACAATGAAATGAATGATGTTTAAAAACATCATTCATGTGTCCAAGACTAAAATTATAATAACAATATCCCCTCTAGGGTGGAATTTCAATCTCATTCCATGTTTTATTTCATTTTAACCAATTATAAAATGTTGGATTGTAATCATCTAAATGTGATATGGTTGATGGAAGGATATTGGAATTCATGATTCATCAATATATTGCATATGGAGAAGAGATTAAAAATTGGAAATAATTTCCACATAATTAATGGAAAGTTGTACACATTTGAGAATGATGTATCAATGGTAGTGGTTGAATACATTAGTGGGATGTATATAGGTGTTGGGATGTAAAACACATAAAAGAGTACTGTCAAAATATTTCCATGCATTTTAAATAAAAAAATCTAAGTATTATAATAAAAATGGATAAAAATAAAGTAAAAAAATATTTAATATCTATAATTAAGAAGAGTTATAAGGGATGGAAATGATTTAGAGATAAATTTTTCATGTTTTATTGTGACATTTTATATGATGACATCATCTGTTCTATAAGAGAATTCTTCACTTAGGTCTCTATGCCTTATGAAATCATTTGAAACATTATCTCCATGATTCATATTAAAGGAAATGTGGTTTATATGAAGGTCTTTATATGAATTTCCATTCGGAATATTTTTCCTGAATACATTAGTAAAATCATGACGACCAAGAGGGGGAAAATAATTATGGACCACGTTACATAATATTTTTTGTATTTTTCCCTAGAATATTCATTCAAAAAATTATATTTACATCCTCAAAATAGTTAACATAATTAATATAAAGGGGAATGAATGGAATTTTCTCTTATGATTTATATATCCATGGATTTTGACACTTTATCTTGGATTTTTATACTCAATTTCCATTATAAGATATGGATTCTCACATTCATTTAGTATATAGGTTATTAAAATTATGTCCTCTACAATTATATATTTTCTAATTAATGGGTCCCATAAAGTAATTTTCAATGAAACATCGGTGTAAGTCAAAGAGATCCACTATCAGAGATTCTCCTTGCAATCACTAAAGATTATCTAGATATATTTATCAATGAAATTTCTCATGTTGTCTTCTATAATGAAATTAATGATTGGTGAGGTGAATTCAATGCATCACATATGTCGTATGTAAAAAAACATTGTCTTATTTGGGTAGGAAACAATGGCAACCATATCTACTATCAATAATATTTTTACACAAAATGGCAATGTTTATGGGCATGCAATTAGTGGAGGATGATATTTTCTATGTTTGGTGATGGAAAATATGTTGGAATAAATATGATCTATTGATTAAATGGATTGAATAGAGGATCAATCAATTTAAACTATCATGTTGTTATGTTTTTTTGGGGAAATATGAAGAGGTCATTCCTTATAGTAATAATCTCTAGAATCTTTAATCAAATAGATAAGTGGAAATATAAATCAATGTCCAATTCAAGGAGGGTGTTCGTTGTTTACTTGATTATTACATAAATATTTTTCTACTCCATCTCTATAATATAGTAGAAAAGAAGTCTCATTATGGAGATTCAGTGTGTGATATTAAATTTAATTAGGAATTTTTCAGTTCATGAATGGAAACTGCTTAATTTCTCATAGAATGAGTGTGTCAAACCCATTGAAATAAGGGTACTTGGAATTAATGTTCTTAAAATCATAAACAATTTTCTTATTTGAAAAATCACATGGAAATGGTTAAATACCCATAATTGATCATGTGAATTTCATTTTGGAAGGTTCCAAATAAGACATCGAGATTTTTATCCACACTATCTTGGGTCATCTATTTGTCCCTCAGTGATGTATTCATTCAATGATATATAGAAAAATACCAAATGGACTACTAGTAGGCAATATGATCTCAATTGTTGGAACACCTATTTGTTTGAATGAACTCTCAGAGATAGCCTCATTTTCCAAAATAATAGTTTATATATTACCATAGATAATATTATGAATCATTAATACAACCTTTATTTTGTTCCATTACATGATTTGATGGAAATCCAAAATTATGCATTCATGGACACATACAAACTAGCATAAAATCCTAGTAGTAATATGTAGTTCAATGTCATGTAATATTATATGATGTAATGTGATAGATCCACTATGATACAATCATGGATGTCCATATTTAAAATAAATTTCATAGAACCATCTAGATTTATTATTTTATATAGAATATTGAAAAACGGGGTTCTAACACATAATCCATTGATGAAGTCTATACAACAAATAGATTCATCCTACCACATAATATTAAAAGATAAATAAAATTTAAATCATATCTTAGTTAGCTATGAATATTCCCCAGAGATATTGAAATATATAATCAAAATTTTTGGTCTCGATATTGATACGTGTATGAAACTAGAAGATCCCATGGTCTTTATTAGAAAAACTAAAAAGAGTGACGAAATATTGAACCATATTTTAGAATACATTAACAATATTGTTTCTTCAATCTGGAGGCATGAAATGGAATATTTTATGATAATCAGGAACCCTCGACTCTTGTTTGAACATTTTCCATGAACAAGGTGGTTAATGCTTCCTCAAATGTGTAAGTGGGAGTAATGAAAAATATCATTAGTGATATTAATATTCTATGGAATATAGAAGTTACAGGTAAGTCGAAGATTCTTCTGGTACTCAAATTAGTAAGGTTGAATCCGACCATTAACTCATAGTTAACAGAAATTTTTTTTGTGGCATACGACATTACAGGACCATTGGGATATAGAGGTATTTTCTAATCCCATCATTGATTTTTCAATGGTTGTTTTCATCATTATAAAAAAATTAGACTTCAATATGATGTTGGGTTATGGGTGATGATTTCTTCTATCAAACGTTATATCCAACACTAGTGGACTTACCTTTTGATTGAATCTGATGATGAAATTGATGCCATGGATCTGATGGTGAGAACATAAATGTCCCACAAAAACTTATACGTCATTCTATTAATTGTATGAATCATACCAATCAACATAATTTGATTATTTCACATGCATATAGAGTATCCAATAATGTGGTGGATTCTTTTTCAAATAGTGTGATCATGGAAATGAGTCGGTTTTGTTCATTTAGATCTCTATATTATTTTGAATCATTGGGGGATGATGATATGAGAGGGGTGGTTCACTCCCATTTTTTTAAACTCCATTTCATTGTGTAACCTAGTTTGTTAACTTTTTATTAAAAAAAATTATAACCAAATTTGAAAAAATCCAAGATCCTCTTGTTAGAATATATAAAATGCCTTAATAAAATTATGAACAGAATATAAAATATCATCATGAGAACACAGAAGTCATTATAGGGGACAAATATGGTATTTGGGCTCGATAATGTTTTTGGAATTGTATTTCATTTCTTATATAAGTTTTAACAGTTATAAAATGATTTTTTTTATTAAATAAAATCATATGATTTTGTGTTGAGATTCAAATATTAAATTTCCTGATATTTTTGGTGAGATTCAAATATTAAATTTCATGATTAATGTTATTTATACATGATTAATGATAAGTTATAAGTATAAATAAATAAGATGGATTCAAGTGGATAATAGTGTTTTTTTGTATTTAAATTTCAATTAATTGAAATGATTTTTCGAGATAAAATTTGAGGTTTTATGGGAATATATATTTTACCAATTTAAAATGAAAATTAATTTATAATTTTAAAATTATTTACCACAGCAGAAGCGGATGATAATAAGTTTGTCTATTTTTATAAATTCAATTGAATAATTATAATTAAATAAGAAGGCCATGCGATCATTAAAACTAAAAAACATGAACAATTATTGATTGAATATTGTTATCAGAACCCTACATGATATTTTTAGAAGATAAATATATGATGATATGATTCATAAGAAATAATTAAAAGGTTTTAGGGTAATATAAAACACATATGTGATTTTTCGGATATTTTTATTGTCAACTAGATAGATTGAGGCAAAATATATAATATAAATAAGGACTTATTTGTCATGATAGAAGAAAAAATGAAGTGATAATTAGTGGAAACTATCTTATGATACTGTTATTTCATGAATTTAGTAGATAATTAATATTTATAGTAATGAATAATGGAATTGGGTATGGCCAAAATATCTATAATAAAAAAATATTCTCTATGTTGAGTTACTTGAATAATAAAATGAAGAATAAATGCAGATGTAGATGTAAATGTGTAGACATTTTTAGTATATTATCTATTGGATGAAAAAGAACTAGTTATGTAATACTATATTATTATTTTTAGGGTATGTAATCTAATATTTCATTGATTATATTTTTCAATAGTGAGTTATGGAGAACCCTTTTTAAAATATCGAGAGCCAATATAAAGAACCAACAATGAGATAATGAAAACTCTCAAGTTATCTAATATTCGTATAAAGATATAGCGTAAATCTTATGGATGATATCATCACCATCCATATTAAATTGATTAAATAGTTGATATCTATATATTAAAACAAACTCAAACACTAAAAGTATTAGATACCCACATTGGGATTTAACAATTCAAACAATATTGTTTTTTTATTCATGTTTAGTTAATTGTTTTTAAATTATGTTCTATGTCAAATAATTATATTAAAATTCAATAAACATTATGGGATAAAAAGAAAAAATATTAAGAGCTATAATTAGAATAGAAAAGATAATTCATTGAAACCAGTTTTTACTAATTCATCTTAAAAATCATTGTGATTGTTAAATGCTACTAATTATAAAATGATTGTTATAATAAGATTATAGAACTCACTATAATCCCGAATAAGTGAATAATATAATAAATTTAGTAAAAATATATCTAGGATCATTTCAATGACATCATAACATAATGTTCTTGGATAACTACCCATGTACTATAAATGGTATCTCAAGAGATTAATGAGATACCTAATATATTAGGCGGAAATAAATTTTATATCCCATTGAACCCATGATAACTTATCAAGCATATTTAATCCCCATGAAAAAACATTAAATTATCAATAAAAATCAAAAAATATTACCATAGAAAAAATGAGATACAAACTATTTTTAAAATGTGTAATTAATTGATGAATCACGTAGATACAGAAAATAAGGAAGAAAATTTTATATTGTATATTTAAGGGTATAATAAATAAATAATAAATTATTATATATCATTTATATAAGTATAATGATCAAATAATCTATATATAATTAATAGTGAGTTGAATAATTAAATTTATATTATTTCACATATAACATCAAATTGATTGTTTTCTTAAAACCAATTGATGAAACTTATTTTATATTTATATCCATAGAGAGATGTGTCTTTATGAAAGGAAAAATATAATAAATATTGTAAAAATGAATAATATGATAGAGGAATCCAATAAGATAAATGAAACCTTAAAATCTATGAAGACATGGAAAGAAACCTTTTCCTCAATCTTATTCGATTTTAATATTTATTCAATCCTTCTAAATAATTTGATAATGCATTTAATTAACTAAAAATGAACTAATTACATTTTTTTAATTTTATTTATATACTTATATTTAATATCAATTTAATTATTATTTATTGTATTATTTTTTTATTGGTGAAAAAAGATCATTATTTCATAATCCTATGTATCAATTAGTAGGATGATATTAATCAATGGTTCTCATATATGGATCGAAAGAGCTCATATAGTGAATATGATAATAAAAACTCATCCTAGTATTATATTATTCTAATAATGAATTTGATACTCAAAATATATTCAAATAGTAAATTGTTTATAGGAAAGCATTTATTTTTATGAAATTATTTAGAGTGTCAAAATTTATAATTAAAATTAAATTATTGTTTATCTATTATTTAAGAATCATAAATACAAATATATATTTTTATTAATATTTTAATTATTCAATAAAAATTTAATACTAGAAGATAATGGTATTGATGAAAAGTCATCAACCCTCAAAGGTACATTATAAACCAGACATGTTTGACTTGTGATTCTTTAAGAATAAAACATTGAGAAGAAAAAAATATTCAGACTCTATTAATATACTCTACCAATTTTATAATTATAATAATCAAATTATATTATTATATTTTTAATAAGTTTGTTTGGAGTTCTAATAAGTGTATAAAAAATAAAATGATGTGTGTAGAGAAAATGTTTCTTTTATGGATATTTACATGGATTAATACATACTCATTGGTGTTGTATTGGTAATTAGAAAAGACATATAAAAACCGGTGAAGGGATATTGCGTTTAAAATTCTTTAGTGTTTTGGATTTTTATAGGGTTTATAATTGGATAGGATTGGGTGGTGGAGGGGAATATTTATATGGAATAAAGAGATGTATTTTTTCAATAAATGTTTATTTAATTTTTAATTTTATCTAAGGAAAAAAATATTATTGATTTATTGGATTATAAATGATTTTGAATTATAAATTTTATATTTTTATATCAAGTAAAAACATTCAATTGTGATTGGTATCATTGCAATTTTTAATTTATGGAAAAGAATAATATATTTTATTTAATTAGAATAAAATAAAATCCAGGGTTTAAAATTTCAAATATGGATTTTTTAATTCAAATAATTATATTTAAATTAATTAAGTTACTCGTTATATCTTTTAAATATTGTAAAAAATATTTTATCAATTATTAATCATTTTTATATCATTATGATGTAATAGATCCGACTATTACATTGAACTTTCTCGGGTATTGTGGGAATCTTTGGAAATCTAGTGGTAGTGTTGTTTGTTTGCTAATGAATGTTGATGGTTCTATATATCATTATCATAGTTAAGAGTGTATTGCAACATGGTTTTTTGAGTCTTTATAAATTGATTAAAATCTAATCCTAAAATTTACATTTCCTTAATTTTTTTATTATATTTTATTTTACTTTTATATTAGAGGAATTATATATAAATTTTCTTTATTTGAAATAGTAATTAATATTATACTTAAATTCCAAGGGAATGGTATGATTCATAATAACTAAGATGTTTTGAGTATTCAATATGTATGAAGTACTTTTGTGATAACCTTTACATCATAATATATTCTACTATTACATAAGATTTTATGAAGTGAAATCAGCGAATGTGAAATGATTTACACATTAGAAATTCATTAAATTTCATTTTTTCTATGTTAATAGAAAAAATATTTGGAATTTATATTACATGTTTATTTTTTTTAAAATAAAAAATCATGTATATTAGAGAAATGTCTTTAATGATGATATTTTAAAATGAAAAATCATATATATTTGAAAAATAAAATATGTTTGTTTTATAGAAAACATATTAATTATTAATGAAATATCTTATATATATATATATATTTACATATAATAAGGGAAATATATGTTATAGATTAATTTTTTTTCATATTTCAAATATATAACTTATATAGTTTTTTTGAATGAAAATATCTTTTATATGAAGTAAATATATTATATATCAATAAAACCTAATATATATCCTATATAATTTCTTCTTTATAAAAATATCACGTATTCCATTGGGGAAATTTGGTAACATTGTGTTCAAGTTTTTATTTTATATTTCAAAATAATTGAGTTTTACATGAATTATATCTATTATTGTAAGAATAAGTTGTTTTTGAAATCCATTAGAAATATTTTATTTGAGCTCTTTTCTTTATGGTATTGGTTTTGTGAGATCAATCCAAAGGTGGAGGTGAAATGTATATACCTTGGTATACTAAATTTTGATTTTTATAGCATGGTTTTGATTATTAATTCAGATTATTTCTTTATAATCTAAAAATTAAAAAGGATTGACTAATTTTTGTAGTGGGGAATTCCTATGAGGATCGGTTCCTGATTTATGCAAGGAAATCATTGATACATAACACCTTCACATCTATTTTCTATATTTCAGAAAATAATATTATAGTAGTAAATATGATATTTATTGAATGATTATTTTATATAAATTTATTTAATGTATTTATGTGTGAATATATCATAGATAAAATTGTTCTTTGGCTTTAAAAATTGAGTTTTTATAACTATGTTTGAGGAAGGGGATTCAAGGCTCGTCAATTCCTTTAGAGTGAAATTTTAGGTTTCGAATGCTTCTTATTTTCATTTTTTGGATTTAATGAATAAAATAGTAATTATAAAATCAATACTAATTAAATGAATGGATAAGGGTAATTCACATGTGCTTTTATAAAATACATTTCATTTATTAAATGTTGATAAATTCTAATCAATTCTATAAAAGATATCTTTTATGATTTTTTGAAGACATTTCATATAGATAATGATATTATGAAAGTACCTACATAATTTCATAAGAAAACTAATGTTGGATTTTAAGTACAATAATTGTAACATCAAATTTTATATTGATGGTATTTACCTAAATATTTTATTGAAAATGGATACATGTTGATGAGAAATTTATTATTTTCAATCATTGAAATAAACGTTATTATTTTCCATGATTTTTTAAATCATATTGAGGTTTGAGTAGTTTTGGTCATAATTTATTATGGATTGAATTTGAGAGGGCGTGAGATATGAATATTGTTGTTGAATCCAGTTATCCATGTTATTATTGTGGATTTATTGACATTGTCGACATATGATGTATGTGATTTTGGTTATGGCCATACAGGTTTTATAGTGATTGTTAGATGGTCTTGTGTGTTGGATAATGTAGTTATGAGATTTTTTTATGTGGATATGTTTTAGTTTCCAAATAGTGTATACTAAATTTTGAAATAGTGAAGATTATAATGGATATTGGGATGGTATTTAACACGTGCATGGTTATTAGTGAATTGTTAGTGATTGAAATGAATGATTTTTGGATAGTATAGATATGAGGTATGTATATAAATTATTTCAAATAAACATTTAATAATGACTAAAATAATTTATATAATGTCTATAATAAAATAAAACATATTGAAATTGATAAATAATATGATTAATATATAACTAATGACGATCCATGGGGATATCTTGTGTGATATAGTTAGGTAAGTTTGTTATATATTGTTGTTAGTGACTCATAATTGTGATATTTGATAGATATAAAATTGTAAATATTTCTCATTAAACATTTAGTAATTTAATCACTACTAATTTCCCAATTGGAGATGAATTTCTTCATTTTTTGTTTTTAGGGATGTTTTGAGGTTGAATAGAATATTAATTAGTTCAATAAATTTATCTATTTTTAGTCACTTATATATTTGGAGCATAACATTTTATATATTGATACAGATTTATTTATTCTTCATTTTTCTTCTTATATGTGGGGGGTAAAACTTTCTAAAATGGGTCTAATTTTTATTCTAAACATTTGAGGATAAAAAATTTATTTATTGTGGAAAATATTTATTGCTTAAAGAATTAGTACTCTTGAATTAAATGATCCATATTCTATGATACAAGCTCCCAAATGAATTGGTACACGTATTAGATTACTACTACTATATGAATCATACTCATGTTACATTTCATGGGAAAATATATTCATTATAGAATCCATTGAGCCAGTTCATCATGATTAAGATGAAGTGTATCATAAAGAAAACTAGTTGGAGCTAGTAATTTAGTTATATAATTTTGTAAACATTTCGAAATTCCATGAAATATTAATCTTAAAAAAATTAATCAAATTTCAATGTCATTTAAGATGGACTCCAATCATAATTCAAAAATTTGGTGTGACAAAAATTGATCAAGCTCTTGCCGGACATGAAAAATGTAGTATATTTTCAACACCCCTTTTCTATTTATTTCTATTCTTTTTTCTGTTGGGTGGTTTGTGAGATAATGAAGGAGTATTTTCTAGATATTTGTATAAAAACTTTCTTTAAAATTGGAAATAAAGGAATGGAGAATAAAAAATCTACTCAGATGATGGATGAATAAGCACCTGGTGGTTGTGGACTATGTTAACTAATAAGAATTTTGTTCCATGTTTTGATATTCATGACTAATAATTTTTTAATCTCAATTGAACAAATATTTTGGAATTTAATCGATAATTTTATTTTTTCATATATTTTATCTATATTTTTTTCAATATATATTGTAAAATAATATATTTTTCTATTTCAATTTAATTGGTGAGGTCCTTATATTAAGCATAGTAATTGTGATTATGTATGATTTCTTTGGAGGTATTTTTGTTGTTGAATAACTTATATAAGAGGTGAAATAATAATATTGTGGTCTTGATATGATATACTTGAAAAATAGTTTGTTCATATTAGGTTATTTGTGTGAAAATTGAGAAATTAAATTCTGAGATCATTTTAATTATGGTAGAAGGGAGTGACTAGAAGTTCTAAGACATTCCAAAACTGCTACTTCAATTCTGATTTCACAACCTTCTAATAAGAAATCAATCTTTTTGTGTTTAATGAAAATAAAATTTGATTAATATTTATTTTAATTAATAAAATTTTTATTCATATGTCTAGTTTTATATTTAATATTTATAAAAAATACATTAAAAAGTGATTATTTGATGGCTTAGTCTATAACCTCCTCCTGAGTCCACTATATTCATCACTATGATTCAGTTTCAAGGGGGAGCACAATATTGTATTATTGATGGATTCTATGGTAATTTTAAAATTCATTTCGCTCTGAATGATTAAGATAAATCAACTTTTACATGAACCTTTTTAACATTGTAATATATGAGAATTTACTTTGGTTTACGTAATTGTCCTAGAAATTTTCAAATGTCTATATTGGGGATTTTATCTAAATTTCTAGAAACATGCTTGGATATTTGTATAGATGAATTAATCATATATGGCTAATCAATATAATTTTTTTTTATTTTTTTTCATGTTCTAGAATTAAGTATTGATTAGAATATTTTCCAATATTATGAAAAATGACATTTCAAGGTAGATAATGGGATCATTCTTTGTTATGTTGTGTCTCTAGATGTAATTCAAGTGTATTAATCCAATATTGTGCACATTTCTTCTTTTAAAAACCCAAAAATAGTTATATTTGTGATATATTTTTTTTAATGCATGTTTTTATACATGGTTATTAAATTATTTATTTTAGGTTATACATCCTTTGTATAGATTTCTCCAAAATTACTGAAAATTTACATTTTATTAATTTTGTAAAAAAAATAATCTAGAAGATGAAATAAAAACTTATATCCCCTCCCATTGTTCAACCCCCCAAATGGGGCCTTTACTTTGAAATCATGATTGATTTATCTGAGATTTCCCTTGGTGATGTTTTGAGTAAGAGAATATAAAATAAATATCATGTGATTTATTACTCATCTTGAAATTTATATCTGAATGACAAAAAAACTATTTAAAAACTGAGAATATTGCATTGGATATTTTCCCTTATTTTGGAAAATTTTGTGTTCTATAAAGGGATCCAATATTATTATTTTAAAGGACCATTCTCCAATCATTTTTTTTGAATAATCAAGATGTAAAGCTAGTAATTTTGAGTTGGATATTTCTATTACAAGACATTGATGAGGAAATAAAGGATAAAAATAGAAATGAATTTTTTCGAATCATTTCAGTATGATACCATCTATATTGAATAAAAATAATTTGATATGTCAACCAATAAACGAATCCTCTATAAACGGGGATTTTTATACTTTTTAATTTTAAATACCAGGGTATTATAGTATTTTAAAATATTTGACCACTGATAAGGTTCCATCCAAGTCTTCAAAGAAACAAATGGAAAAAATTTACTATTTCGAAGAATAAAATTTCAGATGATCCATACATATATAATCTTGGTAATGATCAAATGATTATATGATGCATTCCAAATTCAAAACATAAATCAGTCGTACATATTTTTACATTTTTAGATACTGAGTACATTTTAGTCTATTAAATAATTCATGAAAATTAATTGATTATGGTTTTCATCACACCATCATTCATATAGATTATTTCAATTTTTTTGGAACCTATAAAAATTGATAATTTCATGGAAACAATTCCAAATGAAATACGATTCCCCTATGACCATATTATTTTTTTTATGTATATGATGTTTGGGTTATGAATATCTTGTGAACATTTCCTAAATTTTATTACATATTTACATCTATATGGATAATTATTAAGTGTCTATGTGGGTGGAGACTATTCCAATTATATTTTATGGTTACAAAAATATATCCATATTTGTAAAGGCAATTTTTTTCCTATATTTATATATCCAATGATTTTGATTGTGGATATGTATACCAACTTTTGTAATTGGACATTGATATCTCTGTTGTTTAAATAAAAATTTTATCATAATATTTATACTCTCTATCACCATAAAAAATGAATCATTGAGTTTTCAAATTGATAAATCAAACCAATTTTTTAAAAAACAATGATCCCGTGTAGAATGGATTTGATTATGTGACAATATGTGTACCGAAATTAAACTTAGTGACATGGAGATGGTGTCTTACTTTATTATATTGTCATTTGATACATGGAATCACATCATTAATTAACAAATGGTATATAACTCTTGTGAAACTAGGTACAAACATGATTGCAATATTACCTTTGAAATGTAAAATTAAAATGAAACTAATCCTTGGAACAGGTGGGAAAGATCTCAGGGGAAGCATTCATCCGATGCCCTAGGCTGGGATGAACTTGGATCTACATTCCCCCATACTCCTTGGGAGTGGGGGGGGGATCTTAATTCTCTCCCTCAACTATTAAGCCTCTCCATTTCCCCCCTTTTCCATTCTGGATTTCCTCCCTCCATTCCCCAATATCGCCTAAAGCCAAATGGTTCTAGATCACATCAACAGCCTTCCACAAATAGCACTCTTGACTTCAAGGATATTGATGGTTTGATGATTTCTTAATATCACCTTGGTGGGTAGTTTTAGTAAGAAACAACCGTCTGTTGATTCCTTCTATAGGGTTATATTTAGATCTTTGGGTCTAGGGGATCATGCGGTGGTGTGACTTCTCAAAAGGTATCATATAATAGTTATATTTTCTTTAGAGATTAATTCTATTGGATCTGGTCTAAATATCAATGAGTCTACAATGGATACCCCTTATACCTATTCCATTGGTCATATGATTTTTATATGAATAAATAATATCTTATGATGGAAATGTGTGTACAGTTTCATAAATCCAACTTCCCTTCTAACACCCATATATTTTAAAAACGAATGAGAATATGGTAGGACGATATTTGTTATCCGATAGTAAGACTAATGATGTTTGTCACAAAATTTCACCACATATATGTGTTGATGTTGATGTTTCAATAATCCTAATATAATGGATTTGGATAGCTTCTGGGGATGAATTCATATGTAAACAAGAGGTGGTGTTAGAATCTTGTACTGACTTTTTCTCGATTTTTATTCAGAAATGGTAATTATTTACACTCTTGATGTAAGTCTCATGAGGACCAACCTAGGGTAATTTTTTATTTTCAAACACTTGTAAAAAACTATGGGTTCTCTATTAGTGGATAACATGTATAACAATGAAGTTTCTGGTTTGGTTCCCATCCAAAAAGATTCTCTACTGAACAACTTTAACCATATGGTCTTGGATGTATTCAATAGGTCAAGGTTTGATTTATATGAGAACAATCACATTATGTAGGTTCCTCGATATTTAGGGGGTACTAGTGTGGCTGGAAACCTGTAATCAAAGTCCATTTTTCTATGGGTTTCTTTATATACTTATGTTTTCGTGACTGGAATCTACTCTTTATTAGAGATAGTGGAAAATTAGGGCCTTAAAGCTCGAGTTTAGGAAATTATAGATGAGCAGGGGAGTAGGGTGAAATTTTGGAGAATAAAAAATTATAAATTTATCATATACCCTATTAATATTAGTAATATTATTGATGGTTTGTGTTTTGTTACTTTTTAACAGAAGTAAAATAGTTTAGGGGGATTCTCATGGGTAGAGTTGGGGGGAGAGGGTAGTATCGTGAAAGAAAGTGTTATGGGAGGAACCAGAAGAGGCGTTCACATAAATATGAGAATTAAGGGACAAAATGAAAACTGGGATTTGGGTAATTTCATTGTGAGAAGGAAGGGAAAATCCAATGGGCGTAAGGATTACTCCTACCATCCTAGACCAATAGAGGCTAGATCAATTAAAAAAGTCAGTACCATAATAAAGGATGGTGATCCATCCAAGAATGATTAGGGGTAGGATTTAATAAAATATTTAGTGAGTGTGAGTGAAAGGAATGAAGGTGGTTGTAGAGACCCAAAGCTTAACGTACATGGACATTACATTACTTTTGCGGAATACTTAGTACATAATAAAAACACACACACAAGCACCGTAATAGTTTAGTGTATTTGGAAACTCAGAACACAGTCTTCTAATCATGGTGAAAGATCTTCAACATCTCCCATAAATATCTTCCCCTTTTTTTCTTACCTAAAACCTTTCTTTATATCCCGGGGAAAAGAAAACATAAAAGGGTGATCTAAAATGCTCAGTAAGGGTGACCAAAAGAAATATCAATCACATCATATTCATAAGAACATACCGTTTTGGAAATCTTAACCTGCAAAAGAGATCATAATATCATAACATGGGATAAATCATAGTAGTGAAATGTAATCCCAATAATCATAACTTAAAACTTGAAACTTTGTGGCGTACACACATAATCATAGAGAATCATTTCTTATTAGTCAAGACTCATTGCCAACACTATCTTAGTGGACAATTTCCGTTTCTGAATCGAGTTCATTCCTCATTTCAGTCCTATTTCACTGAACCAGTTTAACCTGCCGTTCCAGCCTTGTCTATCTCATGAGATATAATATCTTTAGCCAATGCATTGGAGGGAGATATAGGTCACACCCATCTCATAATGATACCATTCATATGTGTGCAACAAAATCATAAATCATACATCATTGCATAACCCATGTAATAAAAATGGGATTCTTAAACAACATGACATCATAAAATAATTCATTTAAGATAAAGTAATTCATAAAAATAATTCCATCACAACATAATCAAATCAATGTAATAATAGCGATAGAAATATATCCCTATATTATCTTAGATGGAAAATAATTTTGATAAAACACTTGAACTCTATTCTTGAGGAAAATATCCTTTCTACTTCAAAAACATTTTCCTTTCTTAACATGTCATACAATTTTATAAATAAAAGAAGTTGATTAAAAATAATCTTGAAAACATTTAAAGGAAGCTTCTTGGAAATAATGTTTTAAAAAATCCATTCATGTCGTATAAGTTAAAAAAACATTCTTCTCGTACTTTTGTCAGAAAAGTCAAAAAGTACCTCCTACGAAAAAGGAAAAAATATTCCTTTCATATCATTTACTATAAACTCAAAAAAGGGTAAAAATGGATTTAAAAACTTGTAGGTGGGTGGAAATAATATTATATATTGAGGAAACATGGATGTGGATGATAAAATACACCCCAATAAATACCAAAGTATAAAACATCTCGGATAAAAATGAGATTGTGATATTTCCCTTACCTTAGGTCCGATTTTCTTCGTAAGTATCCAAACCTCCTGTATAATGATTTAAATAATGTCATTGACTTATTACAGAATCATAATAATTGTTATGATATCATATATGGTTCACTTATGACTTTATATTACCCGTTCTTTTGTAATTTCCATGTTAAAGAGCGTTTTGGGTAAAATTGTTTCATTTGTCGTCCGTGATTTGACTTGTAATTATTCATATGATTAATTAGATCATGATTAATTAATTACAGAATATAAAACATGATTTATATATAATATATATTCAGAATATACATATATATAATAAATCAGTAATTGGAAAGAAATACACCGTTCATGGAGACGGTAGGCCGTACGTACGCATGAACGCTGTTTTCGTTTCATTATTGAGTTGAATGAAATTAAGTAGATGACATACATATATATACACATAAATACAATATCATTATTATGTAATATACTTCATTATTACTTATTATATATACTTTATAATCATTCATGAATGGTTAACGTGGAGAATGAATCTCATCGCGTCGTGGAGACAGTAGTCCGTAGGTACGCACGAGCGATGATATCATTCTCATGATCGTGGGACTGTATTGGAGTGTATTTATACTATTTCAGAATCAATATCACCTTAAAATAATCATATATAGTTATTATTTACACGATTATACCCATCCAAGTAAGGTGGTGGTGGAAAATAGATTACACCCCGGCGTGGAGACGGTATTCTGTACGTACACACGCGAGGTGATTTCATTTTCCGTAGGATGGATAGATGGTGAAATAGGGTTGTTTCATACTTATAATAACATATCAGTATATGATTGATACTGATGTTATTACTTAATAATGAAACAACCTAAAAAGAAGAAGACAAAGAATAAATAAAGTTGAAAGAATCGGTAACGGCCATTACCTCTTCTTTGAAGTTCCTCTTTGAGTCCTCTTCTTAGGGCACTAAAATTGGTCTTTGAAGAAAACCAGGACCTCTAGGATGTTTCTAAGGAATCGTAGAGGAGAATTTGGTATTGTTTTGCCGAGCATGAAGGCTCAAAGTGGTGTGAGGAAGAGGGGGAGGCGGTGCCCTTTTATAAGGGGGGAGAGGGGAACCTTTGGAATAACTAAAAAAAGTATTTTATTATAAATCCAAATTCGGTTTTAAATACCTCCAAATTGATTTATTTTAAATATAAGGTGGGTATGGGTCGAAATCCTCTCCTAAAATAGAATTTAGAGATGTTTAGGTCATTATACTAACCTTATCTTTTAGTTTTAACTCTTAGTTAATTAGATTGACATTTACCATGTCACTTTGTATTTTTATATTATATAGTTAACAAAACGTACCATATACATCCAAGAGACCCCCAAGTGGTCCATTAATGATACACCTATAATGATATAAGTATCTCGGGTGAACATTATATTTTTAGGAATATAATAACAATTAATAATATAATATTTGTTTTAAAAACTATTTTATGTAAATTTTGACACAATTTGGTAATTGATTTTTGTGAAAATCATAATAGAATGATTAATTCGAAAAAAAATAAATTTAATTAATACTGACATGTCATATTAACATATATAATTATTGTAATTGATAAAAAGTCTCAAATTACATTTATTTGGGTATTTATAACATCAATTATGTCAATATTTCATTAATAGGATAATTACTGCATCATCATTGTATCATAAATAAATTAAATTATTTTAAGACTAAAAATTACAAATAAAATAAAATTATGTTGGAAATTTTTTTATCTTTATAATTAATATTTATAGTCAAATGTATCTTATGTATAACCTTATATTAAAAATGATTTAGTTATTAAACGTTGATTTTTACTATTTTAACCCTTCTTTAAATAAATTGATAATAAATGTCCTAATCTAATCCAAGTTGGCCTAAATGGTTATATTTTATTCCTAAGGTTGTATTTGGTCGAATTACACTTATCAAATAGAATTAGGACATGTTTCAGAGTAGTAATAATAACAATTTTACCCTTAATTACCCTATTTACATTTAACCGTGGTAAAAAAAGTAAAAAGTTACTATTCACCAAAAATTATTTTCATCTAATTGAACCACATTTTAGTCCTTGATATTAACCGTGTCTCTTGGATTTCTGAAATTCCACTCACAGAAGCGGTAAAATTATGTTATATGAAAATTTCATTTATTTAACTACCACTTAGTGGTTTCACTATTCATTAAAAATGAATGTTTCCAGAAAAATACCGAAAATTAGGCCTAAGCTATATTTGATATTATCAATTCAAAAATTATGTCTATTTTATCAAATTCAAAACATATCAGTTACATTAACTAATTTAAAAATTAATTCCTGTCGTAAAAAACAAATAGTGTGTTTTTAAGAGATAATAACTATCAAAAGATTGACACTTGTTTATATCTGGTTTAAATGTGCAATTATATCCAACAAACAAAATTATATTAAATTGTAAAAATATATTCTAAATATACATTAAAACCACTCAAATTAATAATTTATCACTATTAATTATTTCCTTTAAAAGAGCTGTTTTTAATTAAAATTTAGTAATTTTCACTATTCATCAGAATATGAAAGTTATCCGAAAAGTACCAAAATTTCAACCTAATCTAATTTCGATATTCCGAATCCAAAAATGAAGTCCATTTAAAAAAATAAAATCAATAAAATTTCAAAAATTGGTTATTACTATTCATAATGGCTAGTTCATAATGATATTATAATAATATCTCGTTTAGTGAAACTCGGTATTGCGTACTACACACGCTATTGAGGAAGGTTGCGATTGCGTGTAATGAAAGGCAAGTTATGGATGTGTGTTGTGCAAGCTCCTTTTGGTGTAGCGTACAACACGGGACATTAATGAAATTAAAAAGAATATTTTTCATAAAATCTCGGGGCGTTACGGTGGTGACTCAAAGGATCATGTTATGTAGAAGATGGGTTATGTGGTGCGAGAGAAGCATCAGATTGATTATCCCATGCTTTCTTGATGGCTTTCAAGAAAGGAGTTGGATAATGGTTATGTTTCACTAGAGATCATAACTGCTTTATTGCAAGTAGCAGATGTCGCAGCCTTGGAAAAACCCTAATATCTTCTTATACACTATGAGAAAGAGATGTTATATAAGGTCTTAGTTATTCATGATTATAATGATGATGCAAAAATGTTTAATTGGATACCAATTCGTGTGAACCAAAACTATTATTAGGGTTAGTGGATAAATAAGATACATTTAATTAAGACCATAGGCTTGAACAATCACAATATTATAGTAGATGGGTTTTTTCAAGCCTGAGACAAATTGACCTATCAATTTGAAGAAATAATCAAAGACGAACTGAATAAAAAGTTTATTAACCTTTCATAGAAACATTATAGGTAATATATGGACCATATGTTCTTGTTTTATTTTAATATCCTTGTTATCTTCAATAGTGATTGATGTTCCATTTTTAATTGGTAGTTTCACACATTTTCCATAATTCTTTTTTAAATAATAAATTAAACATTGTGCAAAAAATAAAAATAAAAATGTAATTTATTTTTTAGAATAATTTTATTCCAATAAGAATAACTTTTCATATCAATCATTTTACACATCATGGACTCTTGGGAAATGAAAAAATAATGGTGAACTAAAATTATCATTAAGGATTGAGTACAATGGATGCTATCATCAAGAATTTTGAATAATTAGGATGTCATTGTAAATAACTAATCACACATGAAAAGTAAATAACAATAATATCATAATCAATATTGAATAGTACACAACTGAAACACATTCCATTTTATCAATATCTTGTCTATCATAACTGGATAAGGCATACATAAAATGGAAAGATAGATAACTGAAACCACAGTGAATTTAATCATCAATTGATATGGAAATGCATGAAAAGATAATATAATTTACAAAATCTCAGGAATTATAATAACTAAATTATCAATTAATTAAATGCTTAATTATTAGACATCCTTTTTTTAGGAACACAATAACTCTACTTTAATGACTTTATTATAGAATGTTTAAAATATATGGGTATGTATACATTAAAAAACATTTTACCTAACACTGTAGAACTTTTTAATCTCTTGAGAGTAATGATGCATCATGGGGATATCAATAAATTGGACCATAAAACAGTTACATGTCCAAATGATTACTCAAATATGTAATTATCGATTTAATCATACATAATATTCCTTAATATTAAATATCCATATTTATGAATGAATACATATTTTCAATATTTAACCAATCATGTAACATTCAAACTTAATCAATATACTCTGAAATCAGATACAATTTAAGTAATAAACATAAACATGATAAATTAAATTGATATTTTATGGGAATTTAATATCTAATTATCGATAGATTGTGAATATTTCATGTAAATGTCAATGACTGCAAAAATTAATCTTGGTATTCATATTAAATAATATAATTATTGAAAATAATCATAAAAAATCTACTAAATAGTATCAATATGACATATCCCAATTGGAGTTTATAAAAAATGGGGTCCTTTTGGAATTGATGAAATGATATACAATATAATCATTTTAAAATAATTCTTGTGGAAAATGAACTTCAAATCATGAAAATCACATTAAAAAAAATTCACAAAAAAATTTAAAATACATTTGTTTTGAAATAATATTTGATAATGTAAATTATTCATTTAAACATTTAGTTTTCATGATGAAAAGAGTCTTTTTACATACCATAAATTTTAGAACAAGGAATATTTGAACTATTTTTCAAAAAAATTATAAAGGGAATTTTTTATAAAATGAAATAAAGATGCCTTTAATTTATATTTTATAAAAGTAAAATGGTGTAAAAAATTCAATTAACAAATCATTTTATAGAATTTTAAAAACAGTTTTGAAATTTTTTTATAAAAAATATATTTAGATGAAACTTTATTTTCGGACAAAGAGTGAAATGTTGTTGGATTTGAGTTAAAAATTTTAGATCATTTTATGTACCAAAAGAGTATAATAATAGTAATATAACATGATAATGTATTGAATAACTAGTTGATAAAAAAATTAAATGGTGTAATTATAAAATGATAAAATAATTTCGTTCCATACATACTCATGTATAAACACTCCAAATTAAAATAAAATTATAAAACCAACCCTTATAAATATCATAACATTCATGTGAGAACTAATTAGTGAAACAATTTTTGGTTTAAAAAGTAAAACCTCCTAAATTAAATGGAAATAAAATATAATATAAACAAAATTAATTAAACATATAATCTGAGATAATCAAAGTCAACAAATAGTTAATATTATATAATGAAAATAAATTGAGTTATGAAATTAATTACCAGTTTGTAATTTTCGGGTAAAATACCCATGGATGAAATAATTCAAAATTTAAACTTAAATAATATTTATTTATGATGGAATCATGATATTTAATTTAAAGTATAAATGATGTAAACATTATAAATTGAATTATTTGGATTACAATATGCCTCCATGAAGTGAAATTGTTATGAAGTCCATTACCTAAAACATTACTTTAGTTTAATATCAATTATCATAATGTATACTATTTTTATATAGGTTATTGGATTATAAATTAACCATATTAATATTTACAAATCTTATATGATTCTATTATAAATATTTTCAAATGATTGTTATTAATCTTTTATGATATTCATTGTTTCGAGTGTTAATTTCCTTTATTTATCATGTCTGTTTTTCTATGACTATTCTAGTTCATGGGTATTGGATATAAAAAAACATATAAATAAATATATTAATAGTATAAATATTATATTTTTATGTATATAAATTATAATATTCATTTATGAAATTTTATCATAGTGAATGGACCACATGAAATCATATAGACCGTAAGTAGTATATATGCACGAGAGACATTTCCATTCCATTAACATGTGAAAGGGTAAGGAATTGGGTGATATAGTAATAATTTTTAATCAATATAATCAAATTTTTATAACATATATCAATTAAATTTATCCTTATTAATTTCAACGTAATGAGTATGTGAAAAACGAATCACATCACATCATGAGGTGGTAGTCTGTCGTACAAATGAGAGACGTTATAGATTTTTATAATGAAAGGAAAGTAAAAATGGTACATGTTATATTATAATTAAATATGTATAATAATATCAAAAAAAAATATATTTTTCTTAAATATTTCTTTATATATATTTTTTAAAAGTGGTTTTGAAAAATAAATGAGATCTATTCGTGAGGCCGTAGTATGCCATTCACATAATCAATGGTTTGGTTTCCAATTTAATAGAAGAAAAGATAGATATTAGTCATTATATTAAAATTTTAATATATAATAATATGATATATATTTTATTTGTTTTATTAAAATGATTAAATAATATTGAGGGAGGAAGAAGAAGAAACAATAAAAAAAATCCCTTTTAAGAATGTTACCTCTACTTCGGGTTACCTCTTTTGGTTTGCAGCATAATCCATCCTATGATGGATTTTCAAAAAATCCAAGGGATCCAAGTTGTTTTTATGGGAGTATTTAAGTTATTTGGGTACATATTTCTGATCCAAATAACTTTGTATATGTTCATTGGTGAGGAGAGTAGATGGCATTTTATAAGTTGGGGAGAGGACACACATGAAATTTTGAAACGATTCAATTTCACAAAATTTTTTATAACATAGAATGTACAAAATATGGGTCATTAACAAACATTATAGATTAAATGGTTGATATATTATCATAAAAATGTGTTTTCCATGTTTTTTTATCATTTTTAAATCATATATTTTTATTTTATCCCCCTAGGAAATCAGTTTTTTCCTTAACCATGATAATAAAGTTTTTTTATTTTATTACGTATAATGGTAATATATTTTTGTTTAAATTGATATATTATATCAATTATTCTGATTAAAAATATATAATAATTTGTTCTATATTAAATTCATAGAAGTGAAGGAATCTAATTTAAAATAATACTAAAAGACATGATGATGAAGCGGGTTTTCATAATCAAAATTCTCATTATCTATATATAGTTTTAATATCAAAACTAAATATGAAATTTATTAAAATGACATAAAATAGTTAATATTTTTTAAATTAAATAATTAATCATGGAATCCAATTTATAATATTAATTTTTATTTGTGAATTACAAAATCAAAATGGTATTTTAAATTAAAAATAAGTATTTTTCCCTATTTATCAAAAAATGAAACACATTTTAAAATTTTAAAAGTAGCACCAAATTTATTTTTGATATTTTGATTTATAAAATTAATTTAATTTTATCAAGTAAATTTCATAATATTTTAATAATTTAAGTATAACATGTGTTCAAAAATCATGAAAAACCCATTATTTATAAAAATAATGTTTTTCAGAAAACATTTTTTTTTCAAATTAGTCTTATTATATATATCATAAATAGATAACCATAATTTTCCTAACATATTTAAAATAATTCATACCATCTAATTTAATGACTATTTTATAATGACATACAATATTATGGTTTATTTAGTCTTAGGGTTGCATTTCTCAGGAAGAATGAAAATATTATATTTAAAGAAACATATTTCATGAGTTGTTACAATCAATGTTTCATTTTATATTGCTATAGATTATAACATTATTATATTATAATTTTGGTTCATTACATTATTTCGAAAATAAGAAAATATCCTCAGATTTTGATCTTATTCTCAAAAATCAATTGATTGATATTTAAATATTCCTTCATTAATAACTCATATCGTAAAAAGGGTTAATAAAACATTATCACAATAAGATAGAATGATAGGTAAAATGGACCTATGGAATAACACATAACATGGATTATATATAAGAATATGTTTTGTAGTGTGAACATATTGAAATTTTTGAAAAATAGAAATAATTACATGGAATGATATAACTCATTGATCAAATGAAATTAAATTATCAATGGATGTTTACGAACCTCAAAACAATAATTTGTTTTTTATTTAAACAATGAATTAGATCATAGGATGTGAAGGTAATATTTTTTTTCTAAGTTCCTTCTGATAAATTTGATGAATTAATTTAATGTATAATAATAGATGAAAATATACTTAATTGATACAATTCTAGTTCATTGGAAAAAATTACATCATTTGGTTGTGCCTTTTTAATATACATTTCATAAATTACTCCTTGAAATAAATAACCACAAATAATTATTTCATTACTAAATAAATAATATTATCTTTTAATTGATCATTTATCCTTAAATTAGTGACTATTATTTCCTTATATCTTTTTCTATTATCCAAAACCAACATGGTTAGCAATCTTTCTCCAATATAATACACTAATATCTAATAATAAACAATAAAACAACTAGTTCGTCATTAATATTTACTTGTAAAATTGTTCTATTAAAATTAAATATTAACAAGAATATAATGTAGTCTAGTGGTAGGTTCTAAAACATTATCATTCTTCAATTGTGAGATTAAGCCACAGAGCCTTGCCTGAAGTGATTGGATCCACCCATTATGCATGTTTTTCTGTTTTATAAACCCATATAAATATAATTCCTTTCAAATACCCAATGCGTAATAACCCATAATTACATCAATATAAAATATAATATATACCCTAAAGGTTACAAATATCTTCGAACTTATACCAAAAAAAGTACTTTTACTCTTCCTTAAAAACATTTTTATTAATAAAATGTATTAAACCAATTGGTTTTATTTACATTAATGTATCGTAAATAATGATATATCATATTATATTCCAACATCACATATTTTCCAAAGGGGTGTTTATAACATTATTCTCATTATCAAACTGAAACTCACAGACCAATGATGATATCCATAACCATTAAATTAATGATGAAATATAAAATCTAAAAATTTTACACAATCCATAGATGCTTCATTATTAAAATAATAAAAATTCCATTTTTAAAAAATATACCTACAATTTATTTATTAAATCCTAATATATAAACACTTGGTAAGTTTTATTCCAGCATTGGTCCCTCAATGGTCTACGGGATAACCTTTAGAATTGGTCAATGACTCTGATAATTCATAGGTACCACACATTTTAAATAACGAACTATAAATGGATCCCTATAATTATATGTATTTCCATTAATCTTTCTCATGATTTTTCAAATGAAATTCGTTACTACATACCCTTATTTTGCACACACAAAACATTTTAATATCCCTTTCAGAAACTGTATTTTTTGTGTTATTCCATATTTCTGAAATTAAGTAATCAATCCTTCATTCCTATATGGTCTCCACCACATCATTTCTTAGATAACATCACACTTCACTTATTTGGTGAGACTACGATATTGTTAAGGTATAGAATTTCTATCATATATTATGAAAACTAATTAGGAAAAACCCAATATCTTTCAAGAACACCATTGTCCCATTTTGTTTCTCATATTGACCATATTTTCCTTCCTTTTCAATTTTATCACAATTCCATTAGGTTATATCGATTGACTAAAAACAAAAAATAATTTTGTGAGAAACTATAATCAAATTTAGAAAACCATATAATACTTTATATTATGTTAGAAAAAATACCCCATATTTCAATATAAGAAACCATATTTTTAACCCAGATCATTCATTTTCATCATCTATTTACATCCTTCATAATATTTTTCAATGAAATGGTTAACTATATTATGCACATCCCTGGGGAGTGTCAATCTAGTTTCACAATAAGAATCATTCTAATGAACCATTTGATGATCTAGTCAAGCCTAATGCACCCTTTTCAAGTTTATTACCCCAAGGTACTATTATTTCAGAAACAAATGTACATATAGTTTGAAAACAGGGATGCGTTTCTACTAAAAACCAATTAATACCTTCCTTACCATTACATTAAGATGTTCTTTTATATGTATCCTCAATGTATATCATAGGGATATGATCCTTATTCTATGTCATCCTAAATCTAGTTCCCCTGGTTTCTACAAACAATCTTCTGATACCAACTTTGAAAACTATAAATCTTGGAACCTAGTGATGGTGTCTCACATAATTACATTAGATTTTGTGAATATGAATCACATGTTGATGGAATGAATAGTATAATAGTATTTCTACATATGTTACATACTTTTTTTCTATAGTATATAAGAGGAAAATAAAAAATATTTTTTTCAAGAATAATGTTATTCACTATAGAATATCAATACATATCAATTATCGTATAGTTCATGTATTCATAGGAATGAAAAAATGATTCATATTAGATTATTAATAAGGGATATGTATAATGGAATCTATCATGAATCAGTAAGAATAATCAATATTATAATAAAAATAACCAAACTAGAATTTCATTTAAATAACATGAATAACATAATCATTATAAAATGGTAAATAATTAAAATAATTATGTTCAATCAATATCATGATAATCATAACTGGATAATGAATAATATAAATAGTAGTGTAAATAAATTAAAACAAATTCCATTTAAAAATAAATTGATTAAGAAATGCATCCAGAGATAATATCATTGATAAAACCTCATAGATATATGTTACTAAATTCTCAATGAAAGAAATGCTTAATTATTTAACATTATTGTTGAAGGAACATGTTACCTCTACAAATAAATATCTTTCAAAAGATAGTTTATAAATAGTTAGTATATATACAGTGAAAACTCAATCAACGTATGTTTTCTAATTGATTCGTCTCTTGATTCTACCAATTCATAGAGGAGAAATCTATAATCATGATCCACCCTGTCACGAACCAAATCTGGACGCCGCCAAAACCCGGCACCAAACCTAGACTGTGACAAGTCCCGAAGGGCGTTCCCGATCCCCACGGGCTGGCACAAGTGCCCGGGTATCATAAAATGATAATTGGGAACGATTTACCCGAGTTTATAAACATAAAACGAAAAAAGAATCCAATGAAACGAATCTGGATTTTTCAAACCAAATAATCTTTTTCATAAATTCAGAACTGAATTACACAATTTTAAACAATTTTTAAAGACCATTACAAAGGTACAAACCCAAGAAAATGCAGCCCAAGAACCTCCACATGGAAAGAGGCACCGCCCTCAAGCCATCTCCACAACACTCCATCACAATGGACCGCTAAAAACCCGAACCAAAGGCATAAAACCTGTACCCAAACCTGTGACATAAAAAAAGAATGTCTACTTACACCCAAAGGTGTAAGTAGGGTGTGAGCAAAATCCCAGTAGGATACCACCTCTATGATATTCCATGTGATAAACATTTCATGACAAAAATCATTGCATGTTTTGTAAATAATAAATGCTAGTTACAATTTTCTAAAGGATGAAATGATAAATGAAAACAGTTTCCATGTGAGATAATTTTAAAGGAACAACAATTTTAAAATAATTAACAAAGCTACTGAATTTTCCAGCCAACAATACCGTATACCGACGGTAATTACAAAGGATCTAATGAGCACAAGTAATAGGAAATAACCCCTAGGCACTAGCTAGCTGTGGGTCCCAGGTACCTCGTATCAGGGTGAGAGTAACCACAAAAAATATTTGTTCTCATGCACGAGCCACTAGTCGGGATCATACCCATAACCTAGTGGTCCCCAATCATCATCATCATTGTTTAGTTAGAGTTGTAAGCGTCAATCCTGCTAAGTGAAACTGAGGCCAAACCCCACGGATTCACTAGCATACTAGTACACGTCCACCCACCTAGATACCCGGGTTTTCCCATTGTGCTCAAACAAGTTCAACAATATAAGAAGTATAGTTTTCACATGCAAATATCAATTCCACATCACACATTAACCAAACAGCCCCATGTACATCACCCAAGTCAAAAATGCCACTATTTATTCAAATGCATTTTGAAAACAAACTCACACCAAAATTCCCTACAACACTTTTCACATTTCTTTAACACTTACACAAATCCTTTAAACGATTTTATAAAACCGTTACAAGATATTCAACTCACATAACAGCCCACACACGTGTCACATAATACCCTTCTCACCTTCACAATTCATTTTATCAATAAACTCATACGAAACATCCCACACCCATGTTTCGCACACAAAACACAATTTAGTAAAACATTTCGGCAATTTATAAAACATTCTAAAAATGTTTGACATCTCAAATCACCACTTTACCATTCAAAAACTCACATTATGTGAACACACTCACCCAAACTGTACATATACACCCTTTCCCAACTTTGTTTAACAAAATAAAACATTTTCAATTTTTATAAAACAAACCCAAGAGGTACAACCATTGTTTGCACACTAAACCCATTTCAAACACCTCATTCAAAACCCAAATCATAACAATAACAATCCAAAACAGAATTTTCAGCCCTAAAACAATTATTAAAGAACCCCCAAATGTTATAAAAATACATCAAATAATACCACAAAGATACACATGAAAAACACATGTTTTCATAAATCTCCTTCAAAAAGTACAACACGGTTTTACACCTTAAACACATTCAAAAAAACCTCTTTTCAATGCCCACATGATAATAAGGAATTAAAAAAATAGAATTGGCAGCCCCTTTCAAGACTAATAAATCACTTTCATATGTTATAAACTAAACCCAAACATTACCCCAAGAGTCACACATAAAAAGTACCCAATTTCAAGCTAAAATACAACTAAAAATTAAATGTTTAACCAAATTCATCAAAAACAGTTTTCAAACCACACAAGACAGATTATAAAAATACTAAATTAATAAAACAAGCAAGCTAACTCATCATAAAATGGTTACACATGGAATCACCAACCTTTTGAGTCAAAACCCTCAAAACGTGGTGTGAAACCTTAAGCGCACCACCACCGCACCACAAGGAATATAACTCCATACCTAGACCACCAAAAATTAACCCAAAAGATACCAAATCAGACCTTAGGATCGAAACCTAACTTCTGGACATTAGTAACTTCAAGAAATATGAAATAAAACTAAAAGAGGATGGAAGGAACCAAGAAGGAATTCCCTTACTTGAAATATATTGAAGAAATCGGCCCCAATCCACCTAACTATGAATCTCCAAGTACCCAAAACTGATATGGAGGTCCGAAGGAATCATGTTAGGTCATGTGGGGACTGAAATGAGGGGAACAAGATGAAAATTGAAGGAGTTATGAAAGATTCATTTTACCTCATCAAATCTGGTCGATTTGAGAAATATTGAGAAAGATCGTCCAAATCCGCAGGGTATATGAGCTCCACAGAGGAAAGCGCGATACAGGGGGTGAGTCTGAGGTTTTTGGCTTCGATTGGGAGGTTTAATCACCGAAAAAAAGTAAAAAACGAATGAGATATTGAAATTTTAAAAAAATAATTTAAAGTAGGAAATGGGCTTACGGGCATGCCCATTACTTTAATTAAAAACCCAAATCCATCATGATTTGGGATTTATATGTGGTTCAAAATGATATGGTGATTTTAATATATTATAGTATGCCAATTGGGAAGTGGAATGGGTTTAAAATAGTATAATTTGAAGGAGTTATATAAGAAACAAATTTTTTTTTAAATCTGGATTTGGGCTAAAGGTTTGACCCAAATTTTCAAAACCCACCATTTTCACCAAAATGAGTGCTAAACCCCCAAAACAAATCGGTAATGGAAATTAAATGAGTAATGAATTTAAAAAAAAGTCATGGGTGTGACAATTCTTCCCAGCATAAAACTTTCCGCCCTCGGAAAGCCACCTCACGGATAAAGAAAAAACCAAACCCAACCGAAAGGCATAAATGGACTCATTTGCTAAGCTTCGCCCCCAAAGGTCAAAACACCTCCAGTGATCAATTAAAGAAGGAATACTTGACAACCAAAACATACACCACATTACTGAAATTATCAAGCACGTTCAAGATTTATCCTAAAACAAAACTCCTCAAACACTATCTGAACAAGGCTCAAGAAATTTACCCAAACAAACAAGAACATCGAACAAGGTTACACTTACCTTGATATAACTAAACAATTGGGAAATCTCCAATCCCAAAATTTACTCAAGGAACATGTATGTGGTTATATAGCTCCGAACGAGACTACCCACATCCAATCCAAGACCAAGTACAAAAGTGAGTTACTGGTACAAGGATACACAAATGGGCTCCCCAACCATAAGAGACAACTTAATTTTTTTTTCCGAGAAAGAATCAAGACACTAACAGGGGAGCCCCGAACAAACTCCGTAGTACAAGGGGTAGAATCCCATTAGGAATTTTCAAAATAATATACATGAGACTCATAGTGGTTCTCCCCACCATAAAAACCATCCATCTTAACTGACCAATATGAGCCGGCATAGAAAAACCCCAAAACTTAAAGTGTTGGGACGACAACACGGTTAGCCCGCGCAGTTTGGGAAACTATGATCTAACCATGTGGATCCTTATACCTACATGGTTTTATGGTGAATGGTTACTAATAAATGTTCACTCAACATGTCTAGAAAAATCCAAAACCTTTCCCCAAACCCAAAGGAAACCAAAGGGGAAAAGAAAGACATTGGGAGATAACATGGGGATGAGGAACTCCACCTCTTTCCACCAAATGGGAACAAAAGAAGAAAGATGAAAACACAAAATTTTTAAACTATTCCCATCTCTCATACTAAGAACAGTTCTTTGTTCAAGGTTAAAAACTACCCTGGGATTTCCTTTGACTACGTGCCAGCTTCTCTCTGGGAACTATGGCTGGAGCTGGAATGATTGAAGCATCTTCGGCCTAGCAATTAGGATTTGGAAACCCCCGAATAGAATTTCTTCTTCTGATTCTACAAACAACTACACGCAATCTGAGATGGGTTCACCCAGACATAACACACACCAGAACTCACTTTACCCTAACTTTTAAATTCACTGAAATAAGGGTTTAGAGGATGCACTCACATCACACCTTGCTTCTTCGGGTGAGAAACAATATAAATAAAGGGCACATATAAACACCTTCCTCTAAAATAGATGATGTCAAGATCTCCCAAAAGGAAAACAGTTTTGAAAAAAAATAGACCCACATAATATTTTACAACTTCACCTTTACAATCAAACGAGCACGTGACATCACATCACATCACCAAACAAGACCAAAGCGACTGAGAGAAATAATACAAGGAGGGGGGCCTTATACAACATCACCAAATATCACAGCATTCCAGAAAGTGTCCATAACAACCTCTCATGTCCAGATTTACTACACTGGTGGTTTAACATAAACCCCTTCTATGAAGAGACTATGAAGGACTTAGAGGCCCTCTTAGACACTATCCAGACTGACAACCCCAGACAACTTTCACCTTCGAAGAATTAGGTAGCTTAAAAAACTAAGGTCTCTTTCAACCATCCACGAGCACTCTTACGCAACAAGAGGATCTGAAAAAAACCAATAAATTAAATGGTGTAGACTCATTCTACAAATCTCAAGAAAATATTCCTTACATTGATCAACTGGAGGATTTTCCAATGGCGAAACAATCTGCATTTCACTTCAGTTGTGCACTAAATCTTAATGGGGGTGCACCTTATCCAATGAGAGAACCCAAGGACCCAACCAAGCTGGTCCATTGGTAAAAAAATGTAACAAAACAGATCCAAACTCGTTAATGGAACCACCTTAAAGGTGTCCTAAAACATATATCATAGGAGACTACTAATCGGACCTCTTACCCAGCTTTCCGACCAAACACAAACCCAAAAAAATAGTTCGAACAGGAGGGGTTCTTGGACTCAAAACATCCCACAACATCAACATTTTCAAAAACCCATAATAAAAACCATCCCAAACTATTCATCAAGAAAACATGTTTTTCTTTAAAACCATTTCTGAAAAAAAAAACGGTTCAGCGGTGAGCGTGTCCACCAATAGTACCCCATGGGCCTCACACATGCATGTTTTTGTGCCACATCAGGAACCCTCCTAATATCCGTCCTGGAACTCATCCAGTCATTCCATCAACCATATATCATCCTATATAACCCCATGCATGTGGTCACTCATGGAAATACCAAAGGTCAATGCACTGATTCTTTCCACTTTTCAAAACCAAAACGGTCAACCAACACATCATTTTTATCAAAACCGCTAACTAGGAGGTCGAACCCAAATTACCGCATTAAAAAAACTTTTCAGAAAGGCACAATCGTTCCAATGAAAACTCACATTCAATTTATTTACATCAATTTAAAAACATCTCATCCCATTAAAAAACCTTTTAATAGTTTAGAAAACTCTAATGGGAACAATTTTTCAAAACCAACTTCAATATAGTTTCTGCTTTCAAAAGAGGTGTAAGAACACAATTCTCCATTTCAAAATAATTCGGAATATTCGGTTCTTCCATTTCATAACTCAAACCATTCCATGTTTATTTGAAAATCATTTCACAAAAACATTACACTTCCTAAAACCAATTCACTTTAAAACCAAAGTTCCAAGATTTCAAAACTAAAGAACACCAGACAATGCGAGAGGAAACTAGTTTCAGTGGGTGACTTGGACATATGGTTGGTAGCCATATTCCAATAAATTCACTGTCACAGAGAGTGTTCTAGGGAATATCCCCAGCTCCACATGGCTTACCAGACCCTGCGAGCTCATTAAGACCATTAACCCAACTCTCTTTTCAATTCCCCTAATCATCATCAAACCAAGAAAACCAAAAGACCTAGACAAATCCCAACGTCCCCTGGTGACTTGAATCCTAAAATGAGGTGTGGTGATCAAGCACACTACCCATAACTAGAATTCCATGTCCCAACAATCATAAATCTAGACTATCCCGACTATTTCCCAAATAACATGACTCCAATGGAGGGAACCTCCTCTGATACCATTTTGTCACGAACCGAATCTGGACGCTGCCAAAACCGGCACCAAACCCAGACTGTGACAAGTCCCGAAGGGCATTCCCGATCCCCACGGGCTGGCACAAGTTCTCGGGTATCATAAAATGATAATTGGGAACGATTTACCTGAGTTTATAAACATAAAACGACAAAAGAATCCAATGAAACGAATCTGGATTTTTCAAACCAAATAATCTTTTTCAAAAATTCAGAACTGAATTACACAATTTTAAACAATTTTTAAAGACCATTAAAAATGTACAAACCCAAGAAAATACAGCCCAAGAACCTCCACATGGAAACAGGCACCTCCCTCAAGCCATCTCCACAACACTCCATCACGAAGGACCGCTAAAAACCCGAACCAAAGGCATAAAACCTGTACCCAAACCTGTGACATAAAATAAGAAAGTCTACTTACACCCAAATGTGTAAGTAGGGTGTGAGAAAAAGCCCAGTAGGATACCACCTCTATGAGATTCCATGTGATAAACATTTCATGACAAAAAGCATTGCATGTTTTGTAAATAAGAAATGCTAGTTACAATTTTCTAAAGGATGAAATGATAAATGAAAACAGTTTCCATGTGATATAATTTTAAAGGAACAACAATTTTAAAATAAATAACAAAGATACTGAATTTTCCAGCCAACAATACCGTATACCGACGGTAAGAACAAAGGATCTAATGAGCACAAGTAATAGGAAATAACCCCTTGGCACTAGCTAGCTGTGGGTCCCAGGTACCTCGTATCTCGGTGAGAGTAACCACACAAAATATCTGTTCTCGTGCACGAGCCACTAGTAGGGATCATACCAATAACCTAGTGGTCCCCAATCATCATCACCATTGTTTAGTTAGAGTTGTAAGCGTCAATCTTTCTAAGTGAAACTGAGGCCAAACCCCACGGATTCTCCAGCATACTAGTACACGTCCACCCACCTAGATACCCGGGTTTTCCCTTTGTGCTCAAACAAGTTCAACAATCCAAGAAGTATATTTTTCACATTCAAATATCAATTCCACATCACACATTAACCAAACATCCCCATGTACATCACACAAGTCAAAAATTCCACTATTTATTCAAATGCATTTTGAAAACAAACTCACACCAAAATTCCCTACAACACTTTTCACATTTCTTTAACACTTACCCCAATCCTTTAAACGATTTTATAAAACCGTTACAAGATATTCAACTCACATAACAGCCCACACACATGTCACATAATACCCTTCTCACCTTCATAATTCATTTTATCAATAAACTCACACGAAACAACCCACACCCGTGTTTCGCACACAAAACACAATTTAGTAAAACATTTCGGAAATTTATAAATCATTCTAAAAAAATTTGACATCTCAAATCACCACATTACCATTCAAAAACCCACATTAGGTGAACACACTCACCCAAACAGTACATATACACCCTTTCCCAACTTTTTTTAACAGAATAAAACATTTGCAATTTTTATAAAACAAACCCAAGAGGTATAACCATTGTTTTCACACTAAACCCATTTCAAACCCCTCATTCAAAACCAAAATCATAACAATAACAATCCAAAACAGAATTTTCATCCCTAAAACAATTATTAAAGCACCTCCCAAATGTTATAAAAATACATCAAATAATACCACAAAGATACACATGAAAAACACATGTTTTCATAAATCTCCTTCAAAAAGTACAACACGGTTTTACACCTTAAACTCATTCCAAAAAACCTCTTTTCAATGCCCACATGCTTATAAGGAATTAACAAAACAGAATTGGCAGCCCCTTTCAATACTAATAAATCACTTTCATATGTTATAAACTAAACCCAAACATTACCCCAAGAGTCACATATAAAAAGTACCCAATTTCAAGCTAAAATACAACTAAAAATTAAATGTTTAACCAAATTCATCAAAAACAGTTTTCAAACCACACAAGACAAATTATAAACATACTAAATTAATAAAAAAAGCAAGCTAACTCAACATAAAATGGTTACACATGGAATCACCAACCTTTTGAGTCAAAACCCTCAAAACTTGGTGTGAAACCTTAAGCGCACCACCGCCGCACCACAAGGAATATAACTCCATACCTAGACCACCAAAAATTGACCCAAAAGATACCAAATCAGACCTTAGGATCGAAACCTAACTTTTGGACATTAGTAACTTCATGAAATATGAAATAAAACTAAAAGAGGATGGAAGGAACCAAGAAGTAATTCCCTTACTTGAAATATATTGAAGAAATCGGCCCCAATCCACCTAACTATGAATCTCCAAGTACCCAAAACTGATATGGAGGTCCGAAGGAGTCATATTAGGTCATGTGGAGACTGAAATGGGGGGAAAAGGATGAAAATTGAAGGATTTATGAAAGATTCATTTTACCTCATCAAATTTGGTCGATTTGAGAAAGATTGAGAAAGATCATCAAAATCCGCGGGGTATATGAGCTCCAAAGAGGAAAACGCGATACATGGGGTGAGGCTGAGGTTTTTGGCTTCGAGTGGGAGGTTGAATCACCGAAAACAGTAAAAACGAATGAGATATTGAAATTTTAAAAAAATAATTTAAAGCCGGAAATGGGATTACGGGCAGGCCCATTACCTTAATTAAAAACCCATATCCATCATGATTTGGGATTTCTATGTGGTTCAAAATGATATGGTGATTTTAATATATTATGGTATTCCAATTGGGAAGTGGAATGGGTTTAAAATAGTAAAAATTGAAGGAGTTATATAAGAATCAAAATTTGTTTTTAAATCTGGATTTGGGCTCACGGTTTGACCCAAATTTTCAAAACCCATCATTTTCACCAAAATGAGTGGTAAACCCTCAAAACAAATCGGTAATGGAAATTAAATGAGTAATGAATTTAAAAAAAAGTCATGGGTGTGACACAACCACATCTAAATATCCTAATAATTCCTTATATATATATATATATATTAATTTATTAAATTTGTTAATAATATGTATTTTTATTAAATATCTATTTTGAGGTAAGATTAATGATTTCCAATATTTCCTCATTCAATAAAATTTCTTTCAAATAAAAACAATTTATTTCGAAATGAGAAAATGGTTATTCAATAATTATAGATGCAAAAAATAATATAAATAATTAAGGGAAATATAATGTTCAATGATCACTATAATGTGGATAATTCATGGGAAGGTTGATGAGTAGCAAAATAAATACTGGAATTAAATTTTAATGTTATCCTCGGTGAAAATAATAATACAACATCTAGAGGAATAATAAGGTTGTAAAAAATAAAACATATCCTAATTATAATATAATGAAATTCATGAAATCTTTTCATTGATGAATATATATACCATAAAAATATATTTAAAAAAATTGTTTTGGAAAATACCCATTTCATTTTGAAATTCATATTTTAAAACTAAATGTTGAAAAAATTTTATGAAAATTTTATTTTTTAAAAACATAATATGAATCTTATAATAGAATCAACAAAACACTAAGTGGTCATGAATGTAATGTCCTCAACCTGAAATCCACTAAATGAGTTCCCCAATATTGGTCACCACATGACCGCAAGAGTGTCACCACATGACTCTAATTTTGGATCCTCATCTATGATCATCCCAATACCAACTCAAATATCCATTATATGACCATTTTCCGTTGTCCTAACCTATAACCATGAAATATTATTGGGTACCTAATGGAATCCCGGTCAGGATCTAAGTCAAAATATGTAAGCCGCCACTAAAACTTTCAAAAAAGTATCCAGTCTAAATAGAAAAAGAATGAATTTAATAAATAAATTACAAGATAAATAGAAATTTACTTGGGTACAAATAGGTGCAATATATTCTTTAATCAATTAACTAATTACAACAATTTTCATCACATAATGAAATTTAATCACTTTATACATCGTTTATTAATTAAAATAATTACAGTATTTCCTATTCTTGTCAATTAATATTAATGGGGTAATAATTCATGTTCACTATCTCACTTGGGATAAACATTTCATAATCATATAAATCATAATTACCTTGGAGCCTTAATCTAGGTAGTCTCATCAAATGTAATCATTAGGGGCATAACGCCTCACTTCATTACATTAAAAATTCATTATAGGGTAGGGTATAGATCTTTAGTGTAACTTGAACCATGGGAGAATATCTTAAGTCCAAAACAACACAACTACTAAGAAATTTCCACATTATTATTTGTCCATGTACTATATACACAATATCAAAACAATAGAAAATCAATACAGTCACCAGTTCCTTTTCTATATTATTCAACGTATAAATCAATATCATGACTTAACCCATTTAATAATGTTCAACAATTCCCATACATTAATATATTTAACATATTAACCAATTCAGATTCCATAATAAATTTATGATCTCCCATTAAAAATTCATAATCGATTTGACACATTCACATTAATCCATTAAATAATTTATCAAATAATTCCAAACAATCCAATATCTTATGTTCAAAAACTAGACAAAGCTAAAATTTTCTACCTCTTTATAACTGAGTCACCATCTTGACATATTTATCATCAGATCTATCAGAACATAAATACACACAATTCATATACTTAAAATTTTCCATGTTTAAAAATATTGTAACACCTCATAGGTGGAAATAAACTGGTCTAGTCAATCATAATGAATCCCGCACTGATCATTGTAGGTTCAATTCATCATTTACCTGACCATTTTCCCAAATATTACTAAAGGAATAAAATTCACCATAATAGTGAAGCTAAATCACAACCACACTTGAAAAAACAACGTCATGAATCCGAGATACAACTTGTAGACCACGTACCTCAATAAAAATAATTAAATCATGCTTAAACTCATCCTTTAACTTGGATTCAAAATCACTTTGATGCCCCAGCCAATGAAATTTCCAGACCCAAGTGAGGTCACCATCTGACACGGAGCCCGACCTAGTATGTGGCAAGGCCTGAGGGGAATTCCTGATCCCCATGGGTAGGCATAAGTTCCCAAGTATCAAAAGAACATATAGAAACAATTTAACCATTAAAAAAGCTAAATAAATAAATATAAAATTAACGAAATAGATAAATAAAAGAAGTTGAACTGAAACAATGGTATTGGAAAGAATAATAAACTAAGTAACGAGACATTCCTTAAGTGACCTCAATGGTGACCATGGAACCTAAACCACACTCACTTTATGAGTGATCCAAAATTATACATTGAAACTAAAAAGAAAAATTATGAGTGAGTACTGAGATTCTCAGTAGGAATTCCAGACAACAACTACACCCTATGACCTTACCATTAAAAATAAACCCAAAACATACTTGTTTGAAAATAAGACCTAATAAAATAATGTTTTTCATTATTTCCAAAGTCAAGTAACTAGCTATCAATTTCATGAAATGTATTTCTATTCCACTTTGTTTTTAAAATATTTTCCAATAATGCATTATCATTTCCAAATAAAGGGAGTCCAATTTAGATTAAAAATATGGTTTTCACAATAGATTGAACCATCATGAAACAACTAAATTGAAAATCATATCACAAGAACCATGGGAAATCCCTATAAAGGTAGTGTGATATGGGGACCCAAGATCCTTGTTCCTTAGTGTAAAAGTGTCATATGAACCACAACAATCAACGTTATCGTGCATGTGCCATTAGTAGTGATCACATCCATAACCTAGTGGTCTCCAATCATCATTTTTTTAGTTAGTGTGGTAACATCAATTCTTCTAGATGAAACTGAGACAAACCACTTTTCCATCATTTAGAGTACTAGTCTAAGTTCAACCACCTTGATACCCAGTTTTTTCTATGTTCTCTATTTCATGTAGTGGTGAGTTTTACCAAGAATACAAAAATGAAAATATAATTCTGTTTATTAAAAAAACACACTCACCCTCTCACCACTGATCTCTCTTCTTGAGCACAACCCCCTTTTCCATCACAAAAAATACACAAGAATCTTTACTCGACAAAAATCACAATCCAAACATCTAGAATACACATCACATTCTAAAACAAGGGGTCATACATCAAGAGTGGTTTTATTTTTATTTAACATAAAATTATTAATGTCCCAAATGGGATTAATTATTCCCAAGGAATACTTTTCATTTTAGAAAACATAATAACCCAACACTTTCAAGTTTCCAAAACTATTTGAAGGATTAACAAAAAACCCAAGATACCACCTATTTAAAAAAAGCTTCAAACCACACTTAAAATGAAGAAATCCTTTTAATAAGGTATAATCACAATTTAATCTCATCTACATTCCAAAAACCAATTTGTAAACAAATTTGTAATTTGTTTTGAAAATAAAAAATTTCATTACTCTTTTATAATAAAATAGACCGAAAGGCCACATGTCTCTGGAAATACTCATTTCACTCTCAAAACATCTAGTAAGAAAGTTTTAAAGAACCAAAATATATATATATACATAATTATATAAATTTTATATTCATTTCATATATAATAAATAAAAATAAATTTAAAAGAACACCAATAAATTATGGAAATTATAATTAAAGGATTGGGCATAAGGGACCTAACTCAGGGTGGAAACAAACCAAAAATTCATCCCTTGGATCTTTATAACTAAATTACTCTACTCCCCCACTAATAATATAAACATTCACATTCATATATAGACACATATTCCTTGTTCACATACCCACATGGCCATGAACAATTGAAAGGGGATCCTTACATATATGCTTATTGTAACACCCTGAGATTTTATGATAAATATTCTTTTAAATTCATTAATTTCTTGTGTTTTATTCTACACCAGGATTACCTTGAGCTATACACAACACCATATTAGCTTGCAGTATACGCAACACTATTCTTGGATCGTGTTACACACAATTTTGATAATAGTTATTCTACGCAACATTGAGTATATATATATATATATTAAATGTATAAATGAAATATGGTTGGATTATGTTATATGAAACAACGAAGTATTCTTACACAGCACACAACCCTGACATGGCTTGCATTACACGCAATCGCGAACTTCCTCGATAGTGTGTGTTCTATGCAATACTGGGTTTTACTAAACAACGATATATTATTATAATATTATTATGAACTAGCCGTTATGAATAGTATTAACTAAATTTTTAATCTTATAACATTATTATTCGTCTTACACATTTTCTAGAACATGGTATAAGAACAAAATAAAATTTTCCGGTAAAATAAGTATTTTTAAAAAAATGCAGTTTTGCCGCCTTTTGATGGAGCACCCACTTTAAATGTAGTTTTTGACATGTTTATAATTTCAATTTGAAAAAATAAAATTCATCTTTGGAATCATGAAATAAATATATACTTTGGATAAATATTTCATATTATTCTGGTAACTTTTATATTTTGATGAATAGTAAAAACACGCTATATTTTAATTAAAAAAACAATTTTCATCGAAATAATTTATATGGTTAAATTATAATATTAAAAGTTTTTAAAGTATAAATAGAATATATTTTTACCATTTAATATAATTTATGTCATTATCATTGATTCTACCTTGAATTCGTAGGATAAATCAATTCAATCTTTTGCAATGTTTTAAAGAAAAACTCGTTTTCTTTCGACAACGGGATTAATTGTAATTTAATTTCTGCAACTTTTGTGTATTTAATTTGGAAAAGTGGATTCCATATTTTGAATCAGCGGATCCAAATTATGTTAATAATATAATTTTTATTTTTGGGAATTATGAATACTAACTACGGTAAATTTTATTTACCATAGTTAAAGGTAAATCGGGTAATTAAGGGTAAATATAATATTATAAAATTACCTTAACACATGTAAAAATCCTATCGGATGACTAACATTCGACCCATATCACCTAAGGGTCGGAATAGATTCATTTAATGGACTTTTTTACAAGAAAATAATTTAATTATTATTAAAACCAAAGAATGTGACAACATGTCACTTTCTTAAATATTATAAGTATAATAATTTTAATTTAGTGATAAACTTCATTAATATACAAACATGAATAGTCTCAAAAAATATAATACAATTATCTACATCATAGATATTTATTTAGAATTTTTAGGGATTAAATAATTATCATTTATTATGACACAAAGATGATGCAGTAATTGTCTTATTAATGAAATATTGACATAATTGATGTTATAAATACCCAAATAAATGTAATTTAAGTCTTTTTATGAATTAAACTAATTTTAGAGGTTAATATGACATGTTAGTATTGATTTAATTAACTTTTTTGAACAAATAATTCTGTTATGATTTTCACAAAAATCAATTACTAAATAGTTTCAAACTTGACATAAAATAGTTTTTAAAACAAATATTATATTATTAATTGTTATTTAAATCCTAAAAATCAAAGGTTAGGACCAATGAATTATATAAGGTTATATATATTAATAATAAACAACTTGGGGTTCGTTTGGCTTCTTATAGTAAGTTTATTAACCTTATAGTATAAGAACACAAGAAGACACAGTAAAAGTAAAATTATATAACTTAATGTTAAATCTAAATGATAAGGTTAAAATAGGAACCTAAACTTGTCTAAATTCTATTTGATGAGAATATTTCGACCCATACCCACCTTATCTTAGAAATAAATCAATTTGGAGAAATTTAAAACCGAATTTGACTTTATAATAAAATAATAGTTTTAGTTATTCCAAAGGTGCCCCTCTCCTCCCTTATAAAAGGGCATCGCCTCCCCCTCTTCCTCACACCACTTTGAGCCTTCAAGATCAGCCAAAAAATGCTAATTTCTCCTCTCAACTTCCCTAGAAACATCCTAGAGGTTCTGGTCTTCTTCAATGACCTATTTTAGTGCCCTATATGGAGGTCTCAAAGAAGCACTACAAAGAAGAGGTAATGTCCGTTACCGATTCTTTCATCTTTATTTCTTCTTCCACTTCTTCTTCTTTTGTTGTTTCCTTATTAAGTAATAAAATCAGTATCACTAATATACTTATATGTTATTATATGTATGAAACAACCCTATTTCACCATCTATCCATCCTACGGAAAAAGAAATCACTGTGCGTGCGTACGTACGGAATACCGTCTCCATGCCGTGGTGTAATCTATTTTCCACCACCACCTTACTTGGATGGGTATAATGGTGTAAATAATTACTATATATGACTATTATAATGTCATATTTATTCTGAAATAGTATACATACACTCCAATACAATTCCATGATCATGGGAACGATATCATCGCACGTGCATACGTACGGAATACCGTCTCCATGATGTATGATATATATTACAATAATACCATTATAAAAATGATTTATCTATAACCTAAAGAGAAGAATAAGAATTTATTCGACAAACACACATAAAAACAAAAAATTAATAAACACCCGAATAACAAGTAGTAATGAAATATTAATAATAATAAGCTAAGAATATGACCATATATGATATCATAACAATAATTATGATTCTGGAATAAGACAATAACATTATTTAAATCATTATACTGGATGTTTGGACACTTACGAAGCTAATCAGAACTAAGGTAAGGGAAAATATCACAATCTCATTTTTATCCGAGATTCATTATACATTGAAATATACTGGGGTGTATTTTATCATCCACATCCATGATTCCTCAATATGTAATATTATCCACCTACAATTGTTTAAATCCAATTTTACCTTTTGGTGAGTTTTTAGTAAATGATATGAAAGGAATATTTTGTCGTTTTTCTTACAAGGTACTTTTTGACTTTTCCGACAAAAGGTTGAGAAGAATGTTTTTTTAACTTATACGGCATGAATGGATTTTTAAACCATTATTTCCAAGAAGATTTATTTACAAGTTTTAAAGTCTATTTTTAATCGACTTCTTTTATTTTAGAATTATATGACATGTTATGAAAGGAAAAGTGTTTTTGAAGTAGAAAGGATATTTTCCTCAAGAATAGAGTTTAAGTGTTTTATCAAAATTATTTTCCATCTATGATAATATAAGGTTTTGTCTCTATCCCTAGTTTTACATTGATTTTATTTTGTTATGATGGAATTATTTTTATGATGTCCTTTTATCTTATATTTATTATGATGGCATGATGTTTAAGATTCCCATTTATATTACATGGGTTATTCAATGATGTATGATTTTTAATTTTTTGGAACACATAAGAATGGTATCATTATGAGATGGGTGGGACCTATATCTCCCTCCAATGCATTGGGTAAAGATTTTATATCTCATGAGATAGACATGGCTGGAACGATAGGTTATACCGGTTTAGTGAAACAGGACTGAAACGAGGAGTGAACTCGGTTCAGAAAGGGACTTTGTCCACTAAGATAGTCTTGGCAATGAGTCTTGAATAATAAGAAATGATTCTCTATGATTATGTGTGTATTCCACAAAGTTTCATGTTGTAAGTTATGATTATTGGGATTTCATTTCACTACTATGATTTATCCCATGTTATGAAATTATGCTATCTTTTGCAGGTTAAGATTTCCAAAATGTTATGTTCTTATGAATATGATGTGATTGATATTTCTTTTGTTTACCCTTACTGAGCATTAGAGCTCACCCTTTTATGTTTTCTTTTCACCAGGATTAATAGAAAGGTTTTAGGTTTAAAAAAAGAATATCTTTATAGGAGATTTTGAAGATCTTTCACCACGATTAGAAGATTATATTCCGAGTTTCCAAAGACACTAAACTATTACGGTCCTTGTGTGTGTGTGTTTTTGTTATTTACTAAGTATTCTGCAAAAGTAATGTAATGTCCATGTACGTCAGGCTTCGGGTCTCTACAGTTGGTATCAGAGGAAAGGTTTAGTCAACCTTTGGAAACTAGGATGTGAGAATTTTAGTGAGATCCCTAGAGATATTTCTACGGTATGTCTAGGGATTTCTCTAAGGTTAAGTATACGTAAAAGTTATAGTTCTAGAATTGTGCTAACGATCGTAGAATTTAACCTAAGATGTTAGATATTAACGTTACTCCCCCTTTTATTATGTTTTTTTCCCTAGCATGATTTTTTGCTCTCACACTATTCTTTTTGGGTTTTAGACGATGGCTAGAACCCTAAGGAACCGTGTTGATCAATGCAATGGAAAATGCAATGATTGTCTTCCTGAACAAACAAATGTTATGGGAGATGGAGTGAAAAATCTTATTGCTATACTTACACAAGATATGAATCATTATGGACTTCCAAATGTGCAGAGAAGGGAACAATATTCTATTGAGTCCTTCATGAGGCAACGTCCACCTTCTTTCAGTGGGTATTCTGATCCACTTGTTGCTGAACAATGGATCAGTACCACTGAAAATATATTTTCAGTTCTTCAATGTTCTGAGCATGATATAGTCATCTTAGCAGTATATCGTTTGCAAGGTGAATCTGATCAATGGTGGAATCTTATCAAGAATACGAGGCAAAGAGATGAAATTGAGTCCATGGAATGGGATGAGTTCAAGAAATTATTTTTCAATAAGTAATTCCCTCGTATTCTTTGAACAAAGATGGAGAAAGAGTTTCTTGAACTAAAGAAAAAGGATGATGAATCTGTTGGTGTATACGAAGAGAATTTTACAAGGCTTGCTAGGTATGCATCTGGCTTTATCATCCATCCTGAAAGTAAAGTTGATCGATTCTTCAGTGGCTTAAAACCAAATCTTCTAAGGTCATTAGCTATAAGAGACTTCGGTAGCTATGAAGAAATTGTGCGATGAGATATCAAGGTAGAAATGGAAGTTGGTGTTACTTATCCATCTCATAGTTTTGAGAAGAAACGAAAGATGGATTTCAAGGAGAACTCTCAGAATAATAGTGTAAAGAAGATTAATGTCTTTTTATGCTCAAAGTGTGGAACGAAGAATGGTGGAAATTGTCTTAAAGGGACAAGTAAATGTTTCAAATGTGGAAAGGAAGGTCATCCGGCATTTGAATGCCGCAATGATGGGAAGAAGATTCCTAAGGATGCAAAAAAAGGATGGGATACACAGAATGAACCTACTACACTTCAATGCTTCAAGTGCTAGGAAATGGGGCATTATGCTAATAAATTCCCTAATCCAAGGGTTAGTGATGATCGACATGAGAAACCAATTAAGGCAAAGGAAAAAAGGGAAGTCACATGCGATCACTATTGGCGATGTTGAATATGACAACGATGTGGTGGAATGATTAAGTGTTTATGTAATGGGATTCAAAAATAATGTTGTATATAGCATCGTGGAATATTGGAATATTTATGTATTGGTCTATTGTGGTTTTCAATAATTTTATGGTACCGGTAACCATGAAAAGTGGTTGAGACATTTTTGGTAAACTGATGATATGCGTATAATGAATGGATAAGAAGAAAATGAGATGTTTGATTGTATTCATGAGCTCATGATTGATATAAGGGCTAAGTGATATCATGGATTGAGTATATAGAATATTAAGGATTTTGGTATGTGGAAAGTCTTAACTTTTAACTGCATTCATATTTTCACTAAGGTTCAAAGGGTATTCATTCTTCAAGAGAATACATGATTAAGGTATTCAACACGATATATCTTATGATATATAGGGGATAAGTGATGGAATTCATGTGATTGTTATGTGAAATTTCAATAATCATTTTCTTTATACTATGATCTTGGACCGAAATATTTTAGATAAGCCTAAAGATTAGAATGGATTATGTTGAACATAAGTTAGTATTGTTTAAGGATAAAACTTTTTTCGATATTATGGATGGGATGTTATAGTAATGTAGTTTTAGAAAAAGGTCAACCTGCAAGACGGGCAATAGCCCATCGTGTCGGACAAGGCTTTGGGAATTGAACCCACAACCGAAGTGCAACTGGCCTTTATCACCTACCACTGGCCTATAGGAAGTCCTTGTTTAGTATAAACTAGTTTTATTATATTAAGTAGTATGATATATGAAGTATAAGTCCATTTTAGGAACCATATATGATTAATCTCACTGTATAGGGACTTATGTATTTTTTTTGATAACTTTTCTAACCTTTTGTTTGAGACAGATGGAATGACCCCTCATTCTATCACATGATCTGCTAACACATCACGAATGAAAAATTAAACTTCATTTCTTTAAGAGATGAAGTGGAAATTGTCCAAAGAATGATTAGCGGTGAGACTATACCAAAATCACAAATGTATTTCTTCTAATTCCAATTTCATCAACTTTAGGGAAATGATCTTGAAAACCAAAATTTTTTTCCTAGTTCCCTTATATCCGATGAATCATATGGTACCTTAGATCATCACAAATCAATAGCTTTGTGATTGTTGGCTTTTTCATAGCCATGTTCTCTACCACTATCCCTCAGAACATGATGGGTAGATTTTTCTTCCATATCCAAATTTTCACCTATGTTCTCCTACGTGGAAACCCTGTGATGAGTTAATTTGAGTAACCGTTACATTTCATACTTTAGTTTTTAAATCCATGTTTTGGAATTCCTTTTTACGATGTGGGTGTCTATTAAACAAACTTTTGAGTAGTAAACCATTTATTACCCCGATGAATTTCGAGGGCGAAATTCATTTTAAGGGGGGTAGAATGTAACACCCCGAGATTTTATGAAAATTATTATTTTAATTTCATTAATGTCTTGTGTTGTATGCTACACCTGGATTACCTTGCGCTATACGCAACACCGTATTAGCTTGCAGTATACGCAACACTATTCTTGGATCGTGTTACACACAATTTTGATAATAGTTATTCTACGCAACATTGAGTATATATATATATATATATATATTCAATGTAAAAATGAAATATGGCTGGATTATATTATATGAAACAATGAAGGATTCTTGTACAGCACGCAACCCTGACTTGTCTTGCATTACACGCAATCACGACCTTCCTCGATAGCCTGTGTTGTACGCAATACCGGGTTTTACTAAACAATTATATATTATTATAATATTATTATGAACTATCCATTATGAATAGTATTAACTAAATTTTTAATATTATAACATTATTATTCGTCTTACACATTATCTAGAACATGGAATAAAACAAAATAAATTTTTCGGGTAAATTAGGTATTTTTCAAAAAATGCAGTGTTGTCGCCTTTTGATGGCGCGCCTACATTAAATCTAGTTATTGACATGTTTATAAGCATAATTTGACAAAATAAAATTTATCTTTGGAATCATGAAATAAAAATTTACTTTGGATAAATTTTTCATATTATTCTGGTAACTTTTATATTTTGATGAATACTAAAAACACGCTATATTTTAATTAAAAACAACTTTTTTCATCGCAATAATTTATATTGTTAAATTATAATATTAAATGGTTTTAAATTATAAATAGAATATATTTGTACCATTTAATATAATTTATGTCATTAGAATTGTTTCTACCTTGAATTCGTATGATAAATCAATTCAATCTTTTGCAATGTTTTAAAGAAAACCACGTTTTCTTTCGACAACGGGATTAATTTTAATTTTATTTCTGAAACTTTTGTGTATTTAATTTGGAAAAATGGATTCCATATTTGGAATCAGTGGATCCAAATTATGTTAATAAGTTTCTTTTTATTTTTGGGAATTATGAATAGTAACTACGGTAAATTTTATTTACCATAGTTAAAGGTAAATCGGGTAATGAACGGTAAATATAATATTATAAAATTACCCTAACACTTTTCAAAATCTTATTGGATGACTAAACGTAGACCCATATCATCTAAGGGTCGGATTAGATTCATTTAATGGACTTTTGTCTATGAAAATAATTTAATTATTATTAAAACCAAAGAATGTGACAACATGTCACTTTCTTAAATCTTATAAGTATAATAATTTTAATTTAGTGATAAGCTTAATGAAACTTCTAACATGAATAGTCTCCAGAACTATAATACAATTATGTACATCATAAAAATTTATTTATAATTTTTAGGGATTAAATAATTATCATTTATTATGACATAAAGATGATGCATTAATTGTCTTATTAATGAAATATTGACATAATTGATGTTATAAATACCCAAATAAATGTAATTTAAGACTTTTTATGAATTAAACTAATTTTATAGGTTAATTGACATGTTAGTGTTGATTTAATTAACTTTTTTTGAACTAATAATTCTTTTATGATTTTCAAAAAAATCAATTACTAAATAGTGTCAAAATTGACATAAAATAGTTTTTAAAACAAATATTATATTATTAATTGTTATTTTAATCCTAAAAATCTAAGGTTTGGAAAAATGAATTATATAAGGATATATATATATTAATAATAAACAACTTGGGGTTCTTTTGGTTTCATATAGTAAGTTTATTAACCTTATAGTATAAGAACACAAGAAGACACAGTAAAAGTAAAATTATTTAACTTAATGTTAAATCTAAATGATAAGGTTAAAATAGGAACCTAAACTTGTCTAAATTCTATTGGATGATAATATTTCGACCCATACAAACATTATCTTCGAAATAAATCAATTTGGAGCTATTTAAACCCCAATTTGACTTTATAATAAAATAATAGTTTTAGTTATTCCAAAGGTGCCCCTCTCCTCCCTTATAAAAGGGCACCTCCTCCCCCTCTTCCTCACACCACTTAGAGCCTTCAAGCTCAGCCAACCCCTGAAAATTTCACCTCTCCCACTCCCTAGAAACATCCTAGAGGTTTTGGTCTTCTTCAAAGACCTATTTTAGTGCCCTAAAAGGAGGTCTCAAAGAAGCACTTCAAAGAAGAGGTAATGTCCGTTACCGATTCTTTCATCTTTATTTCTTCTTCCACTTCTTCTTATTTAGTTGTTTCATTGTGAAGTAATAACATCAGTATCACTCATATACTGATATGTTATTATAAGTATGAAACAACCCTATTTCACCATCTATCCATCCTACGGAAAAAGAAATCACCGCACGTGCGTACGTACGCAATACCGTCTCCACGCCGTGGTGTAATCTATTTTCCACCACCACATTACTTGGATGGGTATAATGGTGTAAATAATTACTATATATGACTATAAAAAAGTGATATTGATTCTTAAATATTATACATACACTCCAATACAATTCCACGATCATGGGAATGATATCATCGCTTGTGCGTACGTACAGAATACCGTCTCCACGATGTGATGTGATACGTTCTACATGATCTTCATTGCATAATGATTATATAAATGAATTTAATGAATGAATATGATATATATTACAATAATACCATTCTATAAATGAGGTATCTAAAACCTAAAGAGACGAATAAGAATTTATTGGACAAACACGCATAAGAACAAAAAAGTTAATAAACACACGAATAACACGTAGTAATGAAATATTAATAATAATAAGATAAGAATATGACCATATATGATATCATAACAATAAGTATGATTCTGGAATAAGTCAATAACATTATTTAAATCATTATACAGGAGTTTTGGTCAATTACGAAGCAATTCGGACCTAAGGTAAGGGAAAATATCACAATCTCATTTTTATCCGAGATTGTTTATACTTTGAAATTTAATGGGGTGTATTTTATCATCCACATCCATGTTTCCTCAATATGTAATATTATCCACCTACAATTGTTTAAATCCAATTTTATATTTCGGTGAGTTTTTAGTAAAAGATATGAAAGGAATCTTTTGTCGTTTTTCGTACGAGGTACTTTTCGACTTTTCCGAAAAAAGGATGAGAAGAATGTTTTTTTAACTTATACGCATGAATGGATTTTTAAAACATTATTTTCAAGAACCGTTCTTTACACATTTTAAAGTATATTTTTAATCATCTTCTTTTACTTTATAATTATATGACATGTTAAAAAACGTAATGTGTTTTTGATGTAGAAAGGATATTTTCCTCAAGAATAGAGTTATGTGTTTTATCAAAATTATTTTCCATCTAAGATAATATAGGGTTCTGTCTCTATCCCTATTTTTACATTGATTTTATTATGTTATGATGGAATTATTTTTATGATGTCCTTTTATCTTATATGGATTATGATGGCATGATGTTTAAGATTCCCATTTTTATTACGTGCGTTATTCAATGATGTAGTATTTTTGATTTTGTGGCACACATAAGAATGGTATCATTATGAGATGGGTGGGACCTATATCTCTCTCCAATGCATTGGGTAAAGATTTTATATCTCATGTGATATACATGGATGGAATGGTAGGTTATACCGGTTCAGTGAAACAGGACTGAAATGAAGAGTGAACTCGGTTCAGAAAGGGACTTTGTCCACTAAGATAGTCTTTGAAATGAGTCTTGACTAATAAGAAAGGATTATCTATGATTATGTGTGTATGCCACAAAGTTTCATGTTGTAAGTTATGATTATTGGGATTTCATTTCACTACTATGATTTATCCCATGTTATGAAATTATGCTCTCTTTTGTAGGTTAAGATTTCCAAAATGTTATGTTCTTATGAATATGATGCAATTGATATTTCTTTTGTTTACACTTACTGAACATTAGAGCTCACCCTTTAATGTTTTCTTTTCCCCAGGATATAAAGAAAGGTTTTAGGTTTAAAAAGAAGAAGATCTTTATGGGAGATATTGAAGATCTTTCACCACGATTAGAAGATTATATTCCGAGTGTCCAATGACACTAAACTATTACGGTCCTTGTGTGTGTGTTTTTGTTATGTACTAAGTATTCCGCAAAAGTAATGTAATGTCCATGTATGTAAGGCTTCGGGTCTCTACACTTATATACATATACTAGTCACTATTCACCTATGTATGCATTTTCATATATACACATGGGAAAACCTAGCCCAAGACATGTATATTCACTACCATGAATGGATATAAATGTAACGAGGGTACCCACAAAAATATATATACTTACCTTTGCACAGGTGGGCAGGTTTCCAAAGACCCGGAAACTCAAAACCACAGAGAACGGAATGTGCACTACACATATAATTTAATAAATCAATAAAAAAATTTATGAAACATGTTGAAGTTAGGAATATAAAAATTTTCACAAAAAACACACTTCAAATCAAAACGAACACCATATCCTATCGCAAAAATACTTCAATCCTTTTAAATAATTTGAAATACCATTAACATGATATATAAAACAAATATTTTTTAATAAACACTATATTCCATTTCAAAAAAGGTGCACCCAAACCCACATTAACGATTAACTGGACATCAAAGCTATGTCAAAACACAATTTATAGGTGAAACACTTTTTAATAAACTAGGGTGACAGTTTAAAAAACATAACCAATTGATGCAATATCATTTTACACAAGAAAACACCCAATTTCACATCAATGAATCACTTTAAAAATCAAACTCACTGATAATATTTTTGAATACCACATTTTCACCACACATTAAATTGAATAAATAAATAAAACAATTTCTGAAACACATAATAAATAGCGGCAAAAAATTGACACCAAAACACACTAGGTCCTTAAAAAAACAATCAAGACCTGACCCTGACCAAAACCAAGAATAAAGTAAAACCCGGGTGTTATATGATCCTTCTAAAAAATAATGTATTAATACTTTAGAATAATAAGAATGAAACAATATGAAATAATCTAGAAAAGAGATCAAAGACAAGATTTATATTTACCCAGAGCATTATTATTGACCCACGGAAACTCTATATTTCCTAGAAATGAAGGAGATAGATCCATGAGAATATTTTGTCATTTTGGTTTGACAACTGGGTTGATGAAAGAAGAAATGGTGCTGAAAATTGAGTGAAACATTTAATGTTCAAAGGGAAATCTTTTAGAAAGAAACATGAAATGGGTAGTACGTTGTGGCCTTCCCCCCATCCACAATTTACATAGCCTTATACCCCTCCTAGAAATAAATTTTTAGGCTCACAGTTTATCATTACCATGTACCAATTGTGAAACAAGCATTGGATGGCCCATTACCCCTTCTTTATTCCTGGTCCTCAGAAACACCCCCAAGTTTCCTCATACATCCAGTAAATATTAAATTTGCCATCTTTAAAGAATTCAAACCAAAATTTCATTGTGAAGGTACCACCATGATGTCTCGGATCATACATTGAGGGTGGAAAATTTACAAAATTCGGTTAACATTAAAATAATTATTCCTTTCAATTTTTTTGGGAATAGATAAATTTTAATAGCGGAAAATTCTAAAATAAGGGAATTGTTTTTGATAGAATGTTTAACATGAAACACCAGGTGTTTTACGAAATATAACACTGAAATAACTGAAAATATATTTATTTTATAAAAAAATAAAATCTTTCATATCTTTCATTATATGGAATATTGAGTTTAGCTTTTGAAACACACAACAGTGAGTTTCTTCGATAGCTTGTGTCATATACAAGACCGAGTTTGACAAGACAACTATATAGTAATAAAATATTAATAAATAATTTAATGGTTATATCATATACACTAATGTTTTTATTAATATAACTAACTAATTTATGAATATTTTGGCTGTCAATTTATTTGTAATAAAATTCAGATCATTTAAATGAAAAAATTGTTTTCTAAATAACAATATTTCTGTTAATGATAGATTTATCTTTCATTTCACACATAATTTAAATTAAATTTAACCAATTTAGGAAAATTTATTATAAAATATAAAATTAAATATTGAAATCCAAATATCAAAATTATCATGTGGTTATTTTTGGAGATTTTCTGAACAGTTTCATTTTTTGATGAATAGTAGAAATATTAAAAAAAATTGTAACTACATTTCCATTTAAATAATTTATAATGATAAATAATATATTAAATTGTTAGTAATTTTAAAAAAATAAATTATAAATCAATTAGTCTAATTTAATTCATTGTAATATTTTTCATATTGAATTTTGATATAAAAAATTTCTAAACTTTTGTATATTTTCACCTTAAAAACCTACTTTCTAATCACATTTTAAAAATTATTTTGAAATTAAATTATGCCACATTTGTTACATGAATTCAGGAAAATGTATTATATATATAAATTCAATATAATTTAAAATATATTATAAGGTCAAATTATTTCTTGACCAGAATGTTTAGTAAAAAAAGATAAAATTATTTACCGCAATTCAGGTTAAAATAATTTTTTTGGGTTAGATCAGTTTTTATTAAAATTAATTTTTCACACACATTGTATTTTTATTTAATAAATTCATTTTAATAATTATAATATTTTATTAAAATATATCTAATAAAAATTATATTAATTTTAGTCTTAAGGTTAAATTACCTAGGTTAATAAAAATATAGAATTTACCATTTAAAAAAGTAAATGGGTAAAATTGGGTAAAATTGATGACTAGGTAATTAAATGAATAAAATTTATTGTTTTTATGTTATAGGTATTTATCAACCACATAAACCCAAAACATAATTATTTAGTAATTGTTTTGGCACATAAGGTAAGGGAGGCCTCTTAATAGTGAATACTTTTGTCTATTTACAAGAATTACACAACTCTTTAATTATAAAAGGGAAATAGATACCCACTCTTCTTTAAACCTATAAATTAATTTTACTTGAAAAATAATCGAACAATTTACATCCCATATTCCCTTCCCTCATCCTTTAGAAATTATTTTTATCATAAATCCAACCTAATAATTATTTAATACAACCGGGTAGGATACAAAAAGAAAAGGTAATGAATAATTTTATGTGATAGAAATGAAATATTTATATTATATAGTCATTATATATTTTATACCATATTATTTTCTATACTATATGAGACATAATAACGTTTCTCATGTGTATGACTGACAACTGCCTCACGAAGCGATATGAATCATCGATAATTAATTCTATACATGGAATATGATAATGAATAATTTAAATGATTATATGTGATATAAATGAAATATTAATAATATTTAGGAAATATATAACAATCAATAATGATAAAATGTCATTATATTTTTCAAAATTAATGATCAAAACATCATTCTTCTACGTGCATACTAACGCCTTCACGGAGCGATGTGACTCTCTTATCATCACTACGCCAAATCAATAATATGTATAGATGTATGATTAAAAAATAATATGGCATTTAAAATATCATGATAAAACTATATGTTTAATTTATTACTTAAATACTTTCTATAATGATTGTTGAAAATTTTAAACATTTTTAATGGGTAAGTACAGTTTACGGTCTCCACGATCATGAAAAACTTCATTTCTAAAAACCATCATTCATGATTTCTTATATATTTTTAATTGATGTAAAAATATGATAATTATTTCATTATTATTACTATATATATGATTGAACAATATAATATGTTAAAGAAAATATTCCTTCATTACAAGACATGCCTTACAAAGCAAGGAAAATAACACCTAAAGCAATGAAAATAATGAATGATTATTATTTAAAGGGTAATAAGATGCTATAAAAGTATTATATATGATATTATAAATATTATAATTGTTCCATAAAAATTTAATAACATTCTTTAACCCATTATATGGTTGTTTAGATAATGTTCATTCAAATGTAAAAGAGAGGTAAGGGATTTTCATCTCACTTTTTACTTTTGTGAAACACATTCCATATTCACCTCTTATTTCATTAATGTGTTGTATATAATTTCCAATATTTTATATATTATTATTCTAATGATTTAGTTTGGCTTCAATATATATTTTATCATTTTCTTTTGGGAGGATAATTGTTGAAAACCTAAGAATTTAGTGAGGTATTTCATCAAAATTTACATTCCAGTGAGGCAATTTTTTACCAAACTAAATTTTATATTGTGTATATAAACCCAATTTTACATTTAAAATAATAAATAAGACATACTCAATGGTATATTATTTCTCATTTGTAATTATCTCATTCAAGGGGACATGACTTCAAAATTACTAAATGGTAAAAGTTATTTTATAATCTCACTTCCTTTAGTGATAGTGAAAATTATCTTACAACAAACACATTATTGTAATCATATATAATTGAAATTAATTTAAATTTACATATCTATATTCCTATATGATGAATATTATTATTTCTAAATCTATATAAAATTTTTTTACGTTGTTCACTTAAAATTATATTTGATTTATTCGGGAAATTTTGATAAATAAGTATCCATTATTTAATTAAAATATTCGATAATGAACATTTTTAATAATTAAACAGATTAAAAATATATTATGAATTATTTGGGAATGAAATACTCAAAATCATGACTATGTAAATAATGACCCTTCATGCATTAGTAATCTCATGAGGTGAATTTATTGGCCAACTCATATGGGTTTCTATCCATTGACTAAAACTATTCTGAGGATATAACTTTCTAGTAACAATCATGATTACAGATCATGATAGATAAAATTTACAACATCGTTCATACCTTTATTATTTATATTATTTGTGATTAATTGATTATAAATAATATTCATAGTGAATTTCAATCTCATTATATTATTTAAATTCATTTTTTGATCATCATTTTTCATGACATAATATGATCATGTTATTGATTAATATGAATGTGATTTATTCATTTACAATTACATTTTGATTATTATTTATTGATTCTTGAAATTTTATATTTTACATAAATATTACTAAAAATTTGAGATCACTCTTATTTTGTACCCTTTCCCCAGGTTATGAAGATGAATCCTTCAAATGATTTTTCAAGGATGATGGTCATTTTCTTTTATTGTGAACTGGGTTTTATATTCTAATCATAATGTAAGATATGTAACGTATATATATATATATATATATTCCTCTAAGAAAAAACTAATATGATTGAGCCTTCTGGACACAAAACACTGTATTTATGACTATTTAATAATGTATGGAACTATCTTTTGGCCACTAGGGTTAGGTATTTACAATTGGTCTCAACTAAATTTTAGTGTAAACCATGAGAAGTATTTTTAGAAAAACATAGAAAAGGGAACATAAACCCATGAAATACTTTAAGGACATATAAAAAATAACATCCTAATGATTTTTTAATTTATATATTATGTGGTTTTTTTCATGAAATACATCCATTTATGGATACTACTAGTGGTTGTGGATCTAGCATAGAGGTACCTAGGGATAATAACTCCAAAAACATCATGTCGGTCTTGACTCTAAAATAACCCAGTACATGGAAATTGGGGTTTCCATCCTGATTTGATACTTCCCAGTGATATGTTTAGGATAATTCACTTAATGATTACAAATAATTCTGAAGGTTTTTGAAATAATTATATCCCTAAAATTCATGTTTATGTTTATGAAATTAGATATGCATAAATGTTTCAATTTCGGTCAACTATTTCACTAGTTTGGGAATATACATTATGTTTCATAATGATATTATCTAATCAATTGTATGAAATAATTTACAAATTTCCCCAAGTAAAAGTAATGGGATCCTCACCAATTCATGTGATTAAAATAGTAATAAATATTGTTTATTTTAATTGAATTAGTAAATATTTTGAATGGAATATGTCTCCCAAACATGCTCATTATATGAGGACATAATTTCATTTCATAAAAATAAAAATAAATATTTCATTATGTATTATGGATTCAATGGAAGGAAATAGAAATTTTTTAGAACATAGAGAAATATTGATAAAGTAAATAAGATAATAAAATATTTTCGAACAAGTTAAAATTATCAAACGAAGCACCCCAATAAATCCTTATAATAAATGGTAATATCTAAAAATATAGATAGAAATTACACCAAGATTTTTATTTAGAAGGAAGTAAAAATGTTTCTAATATATAATTCTTCAACTTTATGTAGTTGAGGTGCTTCAGAAATGAATCTCTCAAGAATCAATGTAATATACCACAGAATGAATTAATGGATCATGTTCAAGATTATACTATTACCATAGATGAAGAAGAATTATTACTGTGTAGGTGTTTGGATTCCATAATTACCATCATCTAGTATTTTATCAATGATCTAATTGTTATGAGAATAATTAAATGTATTAGGATTATACTATAATGATATTATTTAAAGGATTTTGATGTATGTGTTGTATGGTAACATGTGATGTTATTTAGTGGAATGCATACATCATGGAAAACATATATAACACTCAATATTTTCTTAATGGTGGTATGATGAGATGATTGGTTTTGGTAATTTAAATTGGATAATGATTACTACCTTGGAACTGATTAATAATTAGTTGAAATGGTGGTTATGCTATCATTTATGAAAGTTACATCATTATTGGATTAAAGGAAGATACATAATAATCTGATTTCGACCTAAATATTAATTAATAATGAATTTATTGAATAATGTTTTTTGGTAATTCATGTCATTTCCATGATTCAGGATATTACATGATGAAGGTATTAACATGTTTTGTATATAACATTCAATATCCACATTATGTTGTTTATGGATTAATGATAACATTATTTTATATATCTATTTAATTTATCTGTAATGATTTTGATGTTATTATTTTGGAAGGGTTATAATGTAAACCAATTATGAAATGGTTTATGTTGAAATATGGAAATGGTTTTAAAGATTAATATATTACACCACCATATGATGTTTTATGAAAATTGGATGACATTTGATTATCATATCAGTTTTGTAAAATAGTTAGAGATATAATGAAATAAATTTCACTCATTTATTGAACTTATTATTAGATAAATGTTAATTTTTATTCTTTAGGAATAAGAAATTATATTTTTGAAGTTTATTTGTTAGAGTAGTGTATGGATTTGAAATTTGTGAAGGAACAATAAAATGATGGAATTATTCATATGAAATGGAATAAAATCATGTAATTGTATCTTCTCATGAAAATTCATCAACACTTGGAAAGGTACATCGAAATTAAATTTATTTTATTAAAATAATATTATATGATATCAACTACCCATTATATACAGATATTTTTTATGTTATTATGGTCCTTAACCTTATTTTTGCCTATATATGGACATAGGTTGATGTTATAAGAATGCATGGTGCCACTGGTTCTTCTTCTCATTGCCAAATCGATTCATAATTTCATGCTAATGTTTTCTCCGTTTTTTGTTTCCTAATAGCCATCATACTACATGTTTCCTCTACCATTTTTTGTTCTCCTTCATGAATGACCCCATCTAGGTTTGGTGTAAAGGATTCCATAGAGTTTTAGTTCATGTTGGTGGATTGGGTGATGGTCAGTCTACTGGGGTGCTTTTTTTTCATTGTGGTTTCTCCATAGTGGCTTCACGGTCCCGTGGTTCCCCATTCAATAGCATTGTCGATGAATACCTTTCCATCAATAATCATCATTTGATGGTTTCAGTTCTGTTTTTCCTTTTGTTTTCTGCCTCTCTTATAGCGTTTCAGGTTTGTTCTGACTCATGTTTGTAATGGTCGACCCCCTTTAGCACATTGTCTCAGCTGTGGTTATTCTTTTTTGGTTCTCACTTAACCATAATGTGATTATTGTTGAGTTATCACTCAAAAATAATGTTATTTTTTTGAAAATAAAAAAAAATTGGGTCATTTAAAAAACATTCATTTCCTTTTTCATTTGTATTTTATTTCTTATCCATGTACTCATTTTCCACATTTTTTCCCTTACATGATAACCTAGCTATGTGATTACTCTAGATGTCCTTTGTACATCCCAATTCTCTCTTATTAAGAGGATTTTTTATAAAAACTTTTATGATGTGAATATTTTTAACAATATTATATCCAAATATTAACCCATGGATTACAAATTAAAAGTTTAAATTTCAAGGTAAAAAATTATTTAATTTTTGGAAAATTTAACAACATGAAATTCTAAAATAAAAAAATTATATTTCATAGACTGTATGTTAAGGATGAATAATACTAGAAGGGAATATAACACCTTAAGACCATAAAATATTATTACTTTTAATTAAATTTAATATATTTAATAAAATAATTCTCATGATACACTGATTTTATCTTTCATTACATAAAACATCACGTTATTTCAATAACTTGTGTTACACAAAAGACAGAGTTTTACAAAAAGGATATATATTTTTAAAATATTACTGTTTAATATAATTATTTTAACCTAATCATTAAATTATAAGTCATTAATAGTAATAAATATATTATTTAAATTATGGTTATATTATTAATATTAATAAAATTAAAATTATTGAGAAGAAAAATAAATGTTTTATGAAAAAAAAAATATTTTTCTAAATGATGGATTAATCGCCCCTTCCACGTATAATTTAAAAATATAATTTAAAATAATATAATAATTATTTTTAAAAATGAATAAATATTTTTAAATAATAATATAAATATTATATTTGGGTGAATATTTGGGATTTCTTCTGAAAAGATTCATTTTTTGATAAATACTGAAATAGTGAATTTTAATAAAAAAAACTAAAAATTAATTTAAATAATTTATATGGTTAAATTAAGTGTTTTATTATCATTAAATTTAAATAAATTAAATTTTATATCAATAAAGAAAATTTTGGACATTTTAATAATTATCATGTAAAATTTAGATATAAAAACTCTGAAAACTATTGAACATTTTCACATGAAATTTGTTCTTTCCCATCACATATGTGAGATTAATTTTGAATTAAATTATAAGAATTAATTGATTTGAATATTAGAAAATGAATTAAATACATGGAATTGAAATAATTAATATTATCCAATATGTTCATCAAAATTTTGGACCATAATGATTAGTGAAATTTTTTAATATTAATTACCACGATTAATGTTAAAATAGGGTTTCACACATTACCCGCATTTGGATAATAATTAATTTTAAAGACAAATATGAGTTTTATTTAATAAATTTATATAAATATTTAGAATAATAAGGTTAAAATTATATAATAAAACTCATTTTAATTTTATTAATAAATATTAAATTAACTAGGTAAATAAAAATATGCATGTTACCATGGTAAAAAACTAAAAGGGTAAAATTGAGTAAATTTTTTTCGTCGAATGAATAAAATGATAAAATTGTAAGTTTATTATGTAGTGTTGGTTTTTATAGACCAAATAAACCATACCATACATTATTTATCATATTAGGTTGAACATGAGCTAAGGGAGACCTCCCAATGGTGAATACTTTCTGTATTTAAAATAATGTCACTCCTCCTCAATTATAAAGGAGAACTCACTCTTCTCACTTCTTCAAATATATCAAAACAAATTGTCCCAAAAACCCATACCAAATAACATAAAATATGTATCTAATCATCATGTAGTCCTCATATTTTTCATAAATCCAGTCTATGATGGTTTTATTACTAACCAAAAGAGGAAACCTGATGAAGAGGTAATATTTTTTAATGAGTGTCTTTATATTACTTCTTTCACCACCCCATTCAATTTTTATTTTAAAATAATGATATAATAAAAAAATTTCATTATTATACTTTTATTTTGTTATAATAATAGATTTACCTATAAAAAATTCCAATTCCGTCATATGGGTTATGAAATCATCATTTGTGTCTATGTCGGACTACCACCTCATGAACTGATATTGTTAAATTTTATTTTACCTCCTATCAATGATTGGGATTATGATGGACCTAAAGTATATATATGATATATTTGATATATATATATATATATCATAAATATAACTTCTACATTATATCATTTATACCTTATTATATGTCATTCCGAATGGGACACGATAACATTATTCGCGTGGATGACAGACCACTACCTCATGAAGTGATGTGATTCATCTTTCACTAACACTCTCCATGGACGATGCAATCGAATAATGTAATTGACAATATGTTGTTTAAAGAAAATAATTATGACATTCATTACATATTAACCATTATTAAAAGATAAAATATCAATTTCATTTTTTACACTTAAAGCTGATAACATCATTCATGTGTGTGTGGACTATCGCCATCATGAAATGATGTGACTCTATTTTCATCATCACACAAAGTAAATGACATAAATATTTATATTTAAAAAATAATATTTTATTTATTATATAATTATAATTATTTAATGTTAATATATTTTATACCACCATTCCATAATTATCTTGGAAAAATAGAAACATTACTCATTCATAGGTATGGCATACCATCTCAATGATAGTAACAAACTTCATTTCACAAAACCACCATTTTGGATTGGTTATAAAATTTTAATTGATGTATAAATATGACTATTATGTCACTATTAAAATATTATATATATGATATTACTATTTAATATAGGCAGAACCAGATCATTCATGATGAAACATGCATGATAAAACAAGGTAATTAATATCCAAAACAATTAAAATAATAAAAGATTATTAATGAATGGGTATAAATATTTTTTTAAATGAAAATATATGATATTATAAATATTAATATGGATTTTTTAAAATTTAATAACATTATTAATGACATTATGTAGTATGATAATGCACATTCATAAAAAATGTATCTTATAGTAAGGAATTCCTTTCTTATATTTTACTTCTTCAAGACGGATGTCATATTCATCACATAAATATTTTTTGTAGTGTATACATAGACAATTTATTCCTATTATTATGATTCAAAAGAAAACTATTTTGAATTATATTTCCATTTTAGTATCTTTTTCCATCAATTTTATGGTCCAAAAGATAACAATTCCATAAGGGGTTTTGTCGCAATTTCAATTTTATTGAGAATTATTTTTTAAATGAGTTAATTCACTAAAATTTGATGTATAAATATACAATTTAACATTTAAAATAATGATTCATTCTTAATTCATGGTATTTTATATTTCAATTTTAATTGTATTATACAAGGAAATTTTACATTAAATTTTCCATGGGGTAAATGTTATTTTACAATATCACATTATTTTGTAAAGTTAACATTCTCTTGAAACAATCACATTAGTAATATGATTTGTCATTATAAATATATTTCTTTTAAATATTCTTATTCTTGTATGACATATTTTTGTACTTCATAATCTATATAAAATTTGTAAGTATGATTTTTGACTTTTGATATAATTTAATTTGTTTGGAAAATATTGATAAATATGTATCATTTAATCAGTAAATATATTTTATAATAAAAACTACTAAAGAATTAAATTTATTTTTTAATATATTTGTAATTATTTTGAAATGTATTATATGGGTTGATGACAAGTTAATTTATTCGCAACAATTAATAAATAATCTCATAGGGTGAATTAGTTGTCCAAATCAGACGAGTTTCTATACACGAACTTAATCATCATTGTGGTTAGATCTTGATAGTAACTGTATTGACAATAAATCTTGGAAGTTAATATATCTAATGTAATTCATTAAATAATTAATTATATTCCTTCTGATTACTCCTTATATTAGATATCCATGGTTAAATTAAAATCTCATTTGATTATTTCTTTGGCCTGATTCGATTTTCTTTTATTTCTTCCATATTAAGCTCAAGCTATTAATTAATTTTCATGTGATTTAGTCATTTACATTTCCAATATGATTATTATTTATTGAATCATTATATATTCTTCCATAATTAACCCTTACTGATCATTTCTGTTCAAGATTATTTTTTTTAGTTTCCCCATTTTTTGAAGATAAATCATTTGAATTATTTTTTAAGAATGATAAGAATTATATTTTGTTATGTATTATGTATTATATTATATTAGTAATCCATAATTTTTATCATGTATGCATATATTATTAGAATATAATTAAACTGATTAATACTTCAAGATTTTACCCATTATAACTATTATAATCTAATAAAGAGATGCACAAGCACATATATAATAGTGTTAGGTCATTACAGAAATAGGTGTTGTTTGAAAAAATAATTGAATATTCGTTTAAAAAAATTAAAAAATTAAAAACATGGGTAATTATATATATAATTTAACTTTTTAAATAATGTTAAAAAATTTAAATATTACAGAAATCATGGTTTTGGATAAAAAGTATTTTCGACCGAAGAGATAAATTATGTTACATTTTACCTAAAACATTTTAAAAAACGTTTATGTAAAAAGTTTAGAAAATGGAAATATAATGTGAGAAAAAATGAGTAACATGATTATAAGAATTTTTTTTTGGTTTATTAGATAAAAATTTTAAAATTTCCTTCCAATGTATACTAAAGTATAAACATTTCCTATTAAATTGATATTTTAAAACATACACTTAAAGATATAATAACATTGATTTGAGAAATAATCAATTAATAAATTATATGTCAAATATAAATCAAACATTAATGTTCAAATATAACATAATATTAAAAAAATAAATTTCACATGTAATATTTTAATATCATAGACAATGAATAATTAAAATAACCAAATTAAAAGGAATTGAGTTATGAAATTTGTTACTATATAGTAATTTTCAAGTCAAATACCCATGGATGATATAATTAAAATTTAACCTTAAAATAAAATTAATAATTAATTAATCATGATTTAAAATTTAAAAATTAATGTAAATACACCATATAATAGAAATTATGACCATTACATTATGACTCAATAAAGGGAAATTATGATGTAGTACCTTAGCTCACACACTCCTTTAGTTGAACATACTTTATAATCACATATATCAGTTTTATTTAAGTTATTAATTTATAATAGAAGCGTATTAATATTTATAATAGAATTTATGAAAGTATTATGAAATATTATCACACTTATGTTTTTAATATTTCATTATTTTCATTCTTTTGGATGTTAATTACCTTGTTCTCTCATGTGATTTTTCTTATGAAATATATGGTTAATGCTTATATGATAATGGTAAATCATATATATAATTATATTAATTTTATTAATATAAATTTAATAATTATATAAAATTTTAGAATCATTTTTTATATTTTATCAAAATTAATTTATCACATCAAATCGTGAAGACGATTAGTTGTACATACTCATGAGTGACGTAATACACCCATTAGCGGTTTGGAAGGGTAATGAAGTGGTTGATATATTAATTTTATAAAACAAATTTCATCTCACATTTATAAATCAAATATTTATTTAATTTTCTATATTAGTATCTATGTATATGATATTTGAAAAATGAATCACACCGCTTTACAATTCGGTAGTGTTCAGTACATATGGGAAATATTATCGTATGTTAAAAGGGATGTAATGAAAAAATGTATTTGTCATATTATAATTAATTAAGTATTATAATGTATATTAAATAATAATAATTTTCTAAATCCATCATTATATTCATTTATAAAGGTATATTATTGGAACTGAAGTAAATCGGTTCGCGAGGCGGTTATCCACCATACACAAGATAAGAAGTTTCATTTCCGATTTGTTGGAATAATATATCAATATCAATTATTAAATTAATATAATAACATATCATAATATTTCAAAAACAATATTTTTAATCAATATATAATATTTGATAGAGGTGGAAGAACAAACAAATTTTATATGATTATTTAAGAAGGGTGCTTCTTCTTTGGACGACCGCTATATGTTTGAAAAAAGTTCTATCCAAGGATAAATTTGTGAACAATAGAATGGATGTAGGATTTTTTGTGCATTTATTATGTCATTTGGGAATTTTTTGACCAATAAAAATCTATTTTTATATATGAAGAGTGTAGGACAAGGGTGTCCTTTTATATGTGGGGGAGAGGACACTCATAGAATTTTTAAAAAGATTCAATTAAACCAACGTTTTTGACATGTCATATGCATCCATAATAGGTTATATTATACCATTATTGGTTTTAAGGTAAAAATAATTCCATACAATGGGTTCTTTGACAGGTTTCTAGGCCATTTCCACCTATATATTCATAGTTTAACGCTCAAGAAATTAGTATTTACTATAACTCTGATAATTAATTACTTATTCTTTTATGATTCAGAATGGTAAAAATTATAGTTCTTCATATTAGATAACATAATCTACTCTTATTCCCACATATTGAATCAATTTTCGAAAATATATTTCACATAATGTGTATAATATAATTTTAATTTATACCCATAAACAGGATGAAAAATTATGTTTTCAAAGATAAAATCATCATATGTAATAATGGTTTTAATTTCAATATATAATATTAAATTCATTCTAATGACCCAAAATAGTTGAATATTCATAAAATTGATGTAATTTTACATTAAACTCTATTTAAAATATCATTTAATAATGAATATTATTTCAAAAAAAGACACGGTGTTAAATCAACCTCATTTATCACTATTCATTGAAATATGAAACATTTTAAAAAAAATCACAAAAATTTTCTCTTATTTATTAATGATGTTTTAATTTAAGAAATAATTGAATTTAAAAAAAATTATTAACAATGATAAAATTAATTTTATATTTTGAACAAAAAGCATGATAAATAATCATTTAGAAAAATTCTATTTTCAAAACAACATTCTATTTCATTAAAAATATTCTTATTTTATTTCTAGTTAATTGATAAATATATTTTTTATAATTTAGTTATTTATATTATTAACAAATAATTAAATATATAAGTTATAATGGTAAATTGTATTGCGGTTAATTTAGAATCTATGGTTCTTATTCCTTAAGATATCAAAGAGATTAAATTTAAAGATATATATTTTATTGGATTTTTAAGATCATTATTGTGTATCACATATAATATTGATTTTTTTTTTGAATTTTGGGGTGTTAAAAGATGATGATCTCTAGGCCTATATGACTAAATTTATAACTCTAATTATAATTTTACAATTTATATTAGTCTTTGGATAGGGTTTTCACATACTAGTTGAGTCAGAAGGAACACCTTTTTGGCTGTCAAAACATGTATCATGTATATATTATCGTATAGAAAATATGTTTTTGAAGTATATATAGTTGAATAGGGATAATTCATATAATATCCCTATGTTGTAAAAAAAATTAATAATGGGATGATTATAAAAAAATCATTAATGGAGATAGTGTATTGATGTTTGATTCTAGATTAAAGTTGTTCCCTTGTAATTTTCTATCCAAATAGTATATCTATTTCATTTCAACTTGTTCTTTTCCCTTTTGGTGAAATCCCAATAAACGAACTGGATAAAGGGATACCATTCTCAGCCACTGGGAATATGTAAACATTGTTTTGAGACAATTTTCATGAACCTCCATGTGAGGTGATTCATCTTCATGAAGATGATACAGTTAATGCAAGGTTAGGTCTTTCATTCAGACTTATTTTTTGTTATTTCATTAGTTTTTGGAATTTTATTTGATGACATAAAACTATTTAACAATGATTAAATTGCATATAGTATGTTTTGGACGAACATGATGGGTCGATTATAATTTCAGGTTCTTTCATTTCATTTTTTCAGTTTCCTATTCAATATTTGGTGTGTTTATTTTCTGCTTCCCCCATTTTTTGTGTTATATTTATACTTGTGATCTCTAAATTTTTTCTTTGAAATTTTTTAAAACGATATAAATTTTTGAAACCATTAATCCATTGAATCCAATCATAAATAAATAATTAAAAATAATTTGTTTCAAGTTTAAAACATTGAGATATTCCTGCAAAAACGTCTGATTTTAGAATATCATGCCATGTAACATTATATTTACATTGAAAATCACATTACCATGAGGCTTATAAACTAGTTATAACATCTTATTCATAGTCATCTAATATATTTAGATATCCATTCTATGTTTTCATTTACTATGACTTGATTTATTTCTTTCAAAACTATAGGGTTAAAGTAATTTTTATTAAAATGATTAAATAAATTATTTTATTTAAAAACCACATTTTCATGAGAATAGTATTATTTTATCCTGCCATATAAATTTTATATATGATAATTCATTTTTCCAGGTACATCCCTCATTATGTTTTTTTTTGTTTAACCCTTGGTGACCGAGTCTTGATCAGATTCCGAGAGACTTTGTTGGGAAAAATAATCTAAAGAATAAGGAAATAAGTTTTTTTAATTAGTTATGTCTGAGTATGAATATGTTAAATGGGGTTTGAGTGTTTTCAATAACATGGAATTATTTGGAGGTGGTAGGGTTCCTTTTGTAGAAACTAGAATGAAAACATTATCTATGCTGATTATATTCCCTATACTTATCACACTGTGAGTAACTTCTGTTGGGCACATATCGTAATCCAGTACATGGAATACATTGTTACTCATCTTTTATTCCATTTACATCAGAGTAATAATAAATCATGATAAATATTAACTAATGAGATAATATTTATTCATATCCTTCGAAAATCAATACAAGACATGTAAATGAGTTACCCGTCGGGAAACTTTCCAACCAATTGTTATAAAAGAAGTTGTTTTAATTATTTATCATTTCTTCCACAATATCCTTATTACTCTTGACCCTTATGTATCTACCATGTGATTTTAGAGAACTATACTTCATTAAAAATGTCTTTTTTTGTTCGGTTATTCCTTTGTAAAACTTTTGATTTGGTTTTCCCTTCCAGTCCTTTTGATATCCATTATGTTGGTAGAATCATGGATATTATATGGGTTTGATATTAATCTTGATCTGATTCAGTATAGAATTCATCATGATCTCTTCTTCACCTTCATACTCATTTTGATCACCCTTTGTAACTGATGTGTTAAACGATAGTTAATGTTATGGGGACTAAATTGTATACCTGTTGTCTGTTAAGAAGAAATTATGTGAAATTTTTCAATTGAGCCCACATAATATGTTCTAAAATTGGTTAAATGGTGAATTAGATTATTCCTTGGAGAAAATTTATATTTTTTGTTATTTTCAATGTTTATGGATATACTTTTGTTGTGAAAACCCATGATTATAATGTATTGAATAATTTCTTAAACTGTCTCTATAATGGAATGAGTTTTGAATGATTGATTGATTTAGAATCACCATTACATGGCTATATTCTTGAAATTACTAGTGTTTTATTAGTTAAGTAAAAAAGGATAAATGAAATGTTTATTTGAAACATATATATTATGTTTTATATTTACCATTGAGCCTTCGGGTGTGATGTTGTCATATACTTGCTATTTTACCTAGTGATACATGTTGTAATGATTATATACTAGGATTGGCCTTGATAGTTGGTGTAATTCTTATATAGTTAGCGATGAAAGAATATTCAAGCTATACTACTTATTTATCATGATTGGATCTAATAATTTTTGTAACTCTTATATTGCAGGGTATGTATCTGACACATGCTAAAATGAAAATTTACAAGTCATGGCCCTCCCATAGGCTAAATAGATTATATATCGGGATCATCCTTGATTTATGGATGAAATGATTTTATACTAGGTTTGAACCATATTTTGTAATTTATTCTATGGATATATTATAGAGTCCCAGATTTGTCTTAATAAGATTTTGAATTATTTCTAAATATTATTCCAGAGCTAGTCTCTAAGAAAGCGTGAGATTCCAAGGTCCAGTGTGCCCAGAATTTATTTTATAACAATAATAAATATATATTCTATTATGTACATGTGGTTAATTCTAGAAATAATTATCAATCATAAATTTTTGATCAGATCAGAATCTCAAGACCACGGTTGGGTCATGAACATGGTTTTTCCCCATGGTGTGAAATAAAATGAGTCGGCATGGGACAGTTGAATCCCTAATTCATTGGAAGAGAGTTTTATGTGATTTAATGAATTATGTTGATTATTTAATTAAAATTACATAAACCTTATTGAGGTTTATCAATCCTCATTTTTGAGTAAATTCTTCATAATCATGTTTTCTCAACAATGACAACCTCTTCTCCTATCCTCCCCACTCCTTCCCATTGACGAATGAAAAACAATGAAAAACAATGAACCCCTGGATCTAGACAGATCAAACCACAGTGGATACTCATCCATCATCGATGAACACAATATACATGAAAAATGACTCTTCCAATCTAGTAAAGACTCATCATCAGTGTTTTGATTCCTTGGATTAAGAGGTGATCATGATGGAAAATTGTTCAGCAAACTTCACCACGTGATTTAAACTCTACATGAACTTATGTACCAGAATCATGTTTTTTATTACATGTTCTAATCCCGGTGCCCTATTCTCAATCACTGGCCAAGACTGATTGACCGATGATGATTAAAACAATTGTTTTTGGTGCCCTTATCTCTCTTTTAGGAACCCCGAGCTCAATCAGACACCCGAAACGAGTTGGATATTCAAATATTGGAAGATTTTTAGGTGAATAATTAATTTTTAAATGGTATGATATGAGGATAAAAAATACAAAGGTTAAAAATAGAACTGATGAGAATTGAATCTGTTTTGGAATTTAGAAGATCCGGTCAAACCCTTGGTTTCATATGGGGATGAATTGCGATGAAGGATTAAGAAATACCATGTTCTATGAACATATCCGGTGATTTAAGAGAAAAATTAGGTGGCATTGACCAAGGATAAAAGAATTTTTGAAGTGAGGTTGATGATTTGGGATATTTCTATGTTTTGTTTTGGAAAATTCTGACTACACTCCATGTTAGGAAAATAACACAAGTTTTGTAGCCTCTATAAGAGGAGAAGTTCGGTTTCGAGAAATCATTAGGATGAAAAAATGTGCAATCCTTCTTAAATTTCATGTGACACCTCTCTTTATAAGATGCATCATGCAAAAGATAAATGGGAATGCACATGATCTATTCCGAGAACACGAAGGTGTCTTTTTCACATGGGAAACATCTCATGTGGAGCAACATGCCATGTACTAAAGTACATGGACACTGAGTCTGAGTTCACATACACATCCAACAGACACGGCCTGGTCTATTGATGAAAGGAATATGTTTTTTATCCCGCATACATGGCCTCCTCTTTTAGATGGAATGAAACATGTGTTCGGCTGGAGACATGTCCAGATAGTAAAGAGGGGCCACACTCCTTGTGATCCCCCTAACATGTCATTTACTATTAAGATCATTTGATAAATATTTAATCCTTCATATCTCCTTCATTTGAACAAATATATTGGGCGACAATATGCCCATCCTAAGTGTATTTCTGCATAGAATGTGGTGGTTCCCTCAGATATGGATCTGAATATAAAGTGAAAAAATTCTTGTTTTTCCCCGAGTAGAGATGAAACCTAAAGACGATACTAATTATATAGTCTTACCAGAGCATACTGGGCTAACCCCTCAGTAGGGATGGGTAGTGTAGTCCCTAAAAAGTATATATTAGGATAACCCCATAGTAGTGTTGGGTATCATAGTCCCTGATGAGAAGATACCAGGCTAACCCCTCAGCAGGGCTTGGTTGCCTCATCCCCGGTGAGAAGATACTAGGATGTCCCCTCAAAATGGTTGGGTAGTGAAGTCTTCGAAAAGAAGTTACCATGTTAACCCCATATTAGGTATGGGTAACATAGTCCTGAATGAGAAGATATTGGGCTAACCCCTATGTAGGGCTGGGTAGGATAGTCCCCAACAATTCAGAACAAACCCTTGACTATTCACACATAGTTGTATGTTAATTTTTGACAAACATATCAACTCACAAGAAAGAGGGGTGCTTTTCTCCACTAAGACACATCATTGTGACTCAACCTATAACATTATGTGATATTCAGTACTACCCAAAGAAGATAGTATCCAGGTGTAGTGATTTGAGTCCCTTAGACTTGGGCCACTCAGGAAGATGCAATGAGGTTTTGGGCATTGCAGATGGATTTACTTGGAGCTGATGGCTAGTCACTTTCTCAGTTTGAGCTGTGTTATAGAGATCTCTTTACAATTTCAATTGGGGATCCTCGTATGATCATATATATCTATCCTGTCAAAGAACACAATCCATGGGTCTTGGTTACCATCCTTGTAGAGGAGGAGAAGACAGACGGGGTATACCACATGCAATCCATTTTTAGTTTCTCATATTTAGGTGGGTCTACTCTCCAGCTATAATCAGTAGAGACTCTTTGAGGGGTTCAATTCTTCTCTATCTTGAGCTCTTTGTGTTTGGATGAGTCTTCTTTCACTCTCTTATTGGGTTAAGATGCACTCTTTCCTTCAATTTAATGTACCTTATTCCATTTACTACTTCGTTTAGTTGTATCACCTACTTCTCACCCATCAACATTTTACGGAGATCTACTAGGTATGTATATACTGACCCCTACATTGTCATTTCCCAACACGTGTCATGTCTTTTAAAGATGGTGAATAGGTCGAGTGTGAATACTATAGATTGTTGATTTACGAGCTATATGGATCATGTATGGTGGTAAAATTTGGGATATTAGAGATGAGATCTCTTAGAAGAAACTGTTTTCCAATTTTCTTCAGTTTGGGACTGATTTTTGGTTTTGAATTGTATTTTTACCATTACTTTTTAGTATTGGATACAATACCTTTTTAATGTATAGAGATTCCTCCATATGTTAATAATACTTTATAGTAATAGGATATTTTTCTAGTTTAACTCTGTATGTTTGCTTCGAGTTGGATTTGGGTGTGTGTAGATTTTTTTAAGAAAATTACTCCCCGAGTTAGATTTTCATTCTGCAATTTCCACCAACCCCTGGACTATGGAGGTGGGATTGGGGTACTTGTGGCTCGAACCCCATCTTGGGTGGGGTTGTGATTATGTTCTATCATAGATTGTTCATCCCTTGGGAAGTTATTTGTATGTTTCCCAATAAATAAGATCAGTTGGGTTTATAGAAGCAGTTTCAATGTGTCTTGAGATAATATCCCAGGCTAGGGAGTGTTGTGATTTTTTGATTGGATGATGTAGCCATTCATTGGGACCCTAATTAATATATTGTTGACTTAAAACCCAGAGACATTTCGTTTAAGGAAAAATGATACAATCAAAACATAGAACCAGGTCATTGAACACCCTTATTGATTAAGCACCCCATTAGTTTTTTGATATATATATATATATAAATATATATATATATATATATATATTCTCACCATATCACGGTACTCATTGACCATTTTCAGGATGCCTCTACGATGCTAGCCTGCCATGACAATGGCTATGGATCTTGATGATGACCCTATGAGTGATGAGGCCTCAGTTCAGGGCCAATTGTGTGATCCCCATCCTATCGGTGGATAAGTGAAAAAACCTCCACCCGTTGAGCCATAGTTGGTGCTAGTAGGATATGATTAGGACATTTGCAGGTTGAGCGCACTTCATAGGTTCTAACCACAGTGACCTCTACTATGATCCAGATCCTCTGGTGATAGAGGATTGGCTATAGTTTATGTTCTGCATGTTTGGAGAGGTAAAAACTATGACAGACTATAGGGTGGATTTGGAAGATATCCTTTTTGATGGAGTAGTTGTGCACTGGAGGATCATGTTTACATAGATTCTTGATGATGCGACTCCCACATGGGATTACTTTCATTATCTCTTTTGTATTGAGTACTACACCTACTGCGTATACTCCATCCGGATTCAAGAACCTCTGGAGTTTAAAAAATATAGGGATGACTATGCTGGAGTATGATACGAGTTTCACTAACCATACATGCTACTCCCTTAACTTGATCATATATGGCTACTTCTTTTCAAGGAAGTTCGAGGAAGGACTCTGTAGAGAGATCTGGTTTGGCGTAGTGCCCTTGTACATCCCCACAAATTTTTGGGTGCTAGAGATATTACACGTCATTTATAGATTACTAGATGAGGGATACAAATTGGTTGGAGTTTATGGAAGGGGAGAAAGAGCTATGTAATCATTAATAATAGTTTGGCACCAGTGGTCTTGGAGTAGGAGACCCTTTTCGTGATCAGACTCAGGGGGGTGGTCATGCAGGTCAGGGAAAACACATATCATCGGGGAAATGCAAGGAGTCCAGATGCTATGCTTATGATGGGATTGTTCACATTATCCTGGAATACCCAAACAGGAATGCTGAGCATCCCAAGAAGGAAACAATCATACCACCATGACATAGGAAACGTTGTGATCGGTGATCTCCCTGGAGGGTAATGGGTGGTCCCTAGAGAGGTGGTTCTAGAAGAGGATTCGTAGGAGTTGCAGTTGTGGTATGATAATATGATTTTCTCCTTCCACCACCACCAAGCATTCCATGTCAGCCATAGGGAGCTGGCAGTCGGGGCCGATGACAACTGCAGGCTATGGAAGTCTATAACCCAGCGGGACACAAGATGAGTTGAGGTACAGTATGAGATTACTCTACATTAGCATTAGTACTATTAGACACATGGTCGAGATATTATTTTATCTCTAGTATCACTTTGCGGTATCTAGATATTCTTCTATAGACACTATCACATCAGCTATGCCTTGAGGTTCCTACAGGGAACACTTCCTCTGTATCCTTTATCTGCCGGCAGTGAGAGCTATCACATAGAGTACAGAGTTTCACATGGGACCTACTGGTCCTCATAATGGGAACCCATGAATTCATTCTATTCATGGTTTGGATTTCCATAGTTCTATCCTATCTTGATTGTCACCATAGGTTAGTCAGATTCCTACACACTGATGAGACATGGGGCTCTTCTACTTGTAATATAGAGCTCGACGCATGAAAAGTGGGTATTGTGGTCAAGATGTTAGAGCATATCACCAATAAACCAATGAGTATGACCCTTGGTGTAGCAAACTCTTTAAATTTATGGATCAATAAAATAGTGTAGGATTACATGGACATATTTCCGTAAGACATTCTTGAACTAGTTTTGAGGTGTGTGATTCTTTTTTTAATTGACATGAAATTAGGGACCACCTCGATATCTTTTGCCACATATTGGATGGAACCCTATGAGCTCCAAGATTCGAGGTTACTATTAAGGGATATTCATGATAACGGTTTCATCATACCCAATGTGTCCCCTTGGGCGACTTCGGTTTTGTTTATGAAGAAGGCAGATTGGAGATTATGGATCTGTGTGGATAATCATTGCATGAACTAGACCACGATAAAGAAAATATACCCCTTGTCAAGGGTTGATGACCTCTTTGATCTGTTAAGGTGTGTGAGATGGTTCTCTAAAATGGATCTTAGGTCAGGGTACCACTAGCTATGGGTTTTTTGTGGAAGATACTCTGATGTTTTCCTTTCGATGTCGCTATAGGCACACCAAGTTCCTAGCGATGCCCTTTAGTATGAATAATTCCCCCACCATTTTCATTGATATGATAAAACAAATATTCTAGCCACACTTGGAGCTGTTTTTCACTATCTTCATTGATGATATCATGATCTACCTTTCCATATAGGAGGATCATGTAGATCACTTATGGAGGGTCCTTGAATTACTTTGACCACACCAGCTTTATTAAAAGATATCGAAATTCCTATTTTGGATATATCAGCTTCACATTATATGTAATGTCATTTCCGAGCATGGTTTATCCATGGACTGAGAAAAGTTAAAAGCATTAATTTCTTGGGAGTCACCCAAGTACATGTCAGAGGTGTGGAGTCTTTCTGTCTTGGCGGGGTTGTGCCACATATTTGTAGTATAATTATCTAGGATCACCAGCCCTTTGAACACTCTAAAAGGGAAGGGTTGATTTTTTACCTATTCTGAGAAGTGCCAGAGGGCCTTTGAGGAGTTTAGATAGAGGTATATGAGCACCCCATTTTTTAGGCTTCCATAAGAATGAGTCAATTTCATGGTTTGTTGCAATGGCTCCAGAGATGGTATCGATTGCATGATGATGAAATGGCAGGAAGTCATCCCATATGGGTCAAAGTATTTGAGACCTCTTTAGAAAAATTATGTGAATAATTATATGGATCTGGTATTAGTGGGTTTTTCATTGAGGATTTGGCTGTACTACCTCCTGGTAGAACTCTTTATGGTATACATAAACCACCAAAGACTCAGGTACATTTTCACTTAGAGATACCTGAACCTGAGAAAACGATGCCCGTTGTAGTTCTTGTAGGACTATGAATTGAAGATAGTCTGTATTCTATGGAATGGAAATTTTGTTGCATATTCCCTTTGTTGGGAGTCCCTGGCTCACATTGTGCAAGAATATTCAAAGCATAAAGCCTCCCTGCAACTGAACCTGAAGAAACATGAGAGTATATTTTTATTTTAGTTTATGGTGTTGACTCCAATACTCCTTGACCATGTGAAGTAGTCTTAGCTGGGAAATATAGAAATTGATGTTATTTATGATCAGATATCTATAGTTGACGCACCCAATGGGTATTCTAATGGAGGGAATCATGACATCCTATAGTGGGGGTGATTAATAGTTCTAGGTGAATTGGGGGGGGGGTGATGTGGGAGTACCATACATCTCCCTTAGCTATACACCCTAGTGTGGGGAATATGTACAGGGATCTTTAGTGGTAGTTTTAGTGGTCTTACATGAGATTAATTTCAGTTGAGATCATCTCATGATTCCTTACCTATCTACAGGTGAAGGCTGAGCACCAGGTTCCTACTGGTTTTTTGTAGCAGCTTGATATCCCTTAGTGGAAATGGGACGACATATCAATATACTTAGTCCATGGGCTTCCACTTAATGTAAAGATCCACAAGACCATCTGGGTGATAGTGGAATGACTCATGAATTCATTGATCTCTGTTTCTATCAAGAATCATAGTTCTATTGAGTGTTTGGTGTAGTTGTACATGCGAGAGATATTCCCCCTACACAAGGTACCCAAGATTATTTTCTCTTGTCGTGACACTCGATTTACATCATGATTATGGAAAGGTCTAGAGGAGGAATTCGGCACCCAGATGCGGATTATTAATAACTTGATCACTATAAATATGGGAAGACCGAGCACATTATCCAAGTGTTAGAGGATACGATGAGAGCCTGCATCTTGGTTTTTGACCAGATCTGGGAGGATCACCTATATTTGGTAGAGTTTGTGTTCAAAAACAACTACCGTACCCCCGTTGGCATGACACCATTTGATGCACTATATTGGAGACCCTATAGGTTACCATTATTATAGATGGATGTTGGAGAGTCTTCTTTTGTGTGCCCAGAGCTGGTGCAAGAAATGAAAGATAAGGTATAGGTCATCCATGAATGGATGAAGATGGCCCAGAGAAAACAAAATTCCCATGAATGTCGTCATATTAGTCCCATATAGTTCATGAAGTGAGATCACATACTCTTGAGAGTCTCCCTATGATGTGAAATGTGGAGGTTTTTCTAGGGGAGCAAGCTATCACTGATGCTAATCAGCCATTTCAAGATCATGTAGAGGATCGATGAGGTTTCCAACCACCTAGCCTTACCCCCATAGATTGAGTTGATGAAATACATATTCCAAATGTAGTAGCTGAGGAGATATGTGCATGAAACAACGCATGTCATGGACTGGGGTGATTTGGACATCAAGGATGGATATTACTCTTTTAGAGTACCTGGTGGTGATCGAGGACTGATAGTAGTAGACCTTGCTAGGATGATCCGCCCCTTGGTTCACGTGTTATTGTAGCACAGAAACATGAAGGAGAGTTCCTGGGAGTGGGAGAGTCAGATGTAGACTCATTATCCTATGTTTTTTTTCTTGGTTTTTATTTTTATGAATGAAAATTATGAAGTAGGGAGTGATTTGGAGACCTGTTTTTCCCTAATAAGACTTTGATATTTTTATAAATATTATTACATATTCAAGAGATGAGATGGCTGTGATTTAGAGACATGGTTTTCCAAGAATTAATTTTATTAAAATATTAAATATTTTTGTTTCGAACATGTGTTCAATTAAAAAAATAGATAACTCCTAAAAGGATGATCAGCTCAGAAATCTGAGACCATGGTTTGGATGGAATTCAGTGTTTCCCCTAGGTGCGACATAAAATGAGTTGGTATGGGACATTCGGATCCATCGCTTGTTGGTAGTGTTTTTAGGTGATTTAATAAATTATGTTGATTATCTAATTAAAAATTATAATAACTAATTTGGGGAAATAAATTATCATTTTATAGCCTTAAATTTCTGTTTTCCCATTGAAAACCAGCTTCTCTCCTCTCCGCTCCTCTCCTCTCATCTCCACTCCTTCCCATTGATGAATGATGAGTGATGAATGATGAATGATAAAGAATCCCTAAATATAGATGGATCAATGTGTGAATGGATACTGATCCTCTTTCGATGAACACTTTCTTTGTGAACAATGGGTTATCGAACCTTGTTCGGGCTTGTCTTCAGTGTTTTCAATCCTTGGATTAAAATTTGAGCATGTTAGAAATCTTTTCTTCAAACTACACCCATTGATTTCAAATACTGCAATAAACTATGTACTAGATTCATATTTTTTATCACATGATTTAATCCAGATTCCCTATTCTCAATCATCAGCCCAGAATGCTTAGTCGGTGATGAATAAAACATTGGGTTTTGTGCATTTATCTCACTTTTCATCGTGTATATCACCATGGATCCCAGTTTAATGATTATCGGGTTCCCTAAGCTCGATCAGATTCCCAGAGGGAGGAAAATTTTCTAAATTGTGATGGAATTGTGGTTGAGGAATGAATCTATAATTTTCACGCCATGAGGATGATAAATATAAATTTTCCATACATATCAGATGATAATCGAAGATGTGACGAGGCTTGGAATATCCAACAAAACCCTCAGTTTTGTATGGGGCCAAATAACAATGAATAGTGAAGGAATCACACATTATTTGGATATATCTAGTGATTTCGGAGAGAAATAACGAATTTTTGACCATGGATAGTGTATATTTTATGATTCGGTGAATATTTGGGATATTTTTGGGTTTTTTGGTGAAAATACTTACTTCACACCATGTTCAATGAAGAACACACATCGTGTATCCTCCCTTAGAGACAACACTGGGTATTGGGAAATAATAAGGATTAAAAAATGTGTACTCCCTTTGACACACCATGTACCACCTCTCCATGTATGATGAGTCATGTGAAAGAGACACGACTAGACACATGCTATGTGCCAAGAAGACGAAGATTACATGGACACATGGGAAGCATCTCGTGTGTACCAACAAAAATGTACAAAAATATTTGTCAATGGAGTATCATTACATGTAAATGGATAGTAGACACAGACCGGTCCCCAAATAAATGGAACATGTCATGTAGCCTAACTACATGGCATGCACTTCTACATGGGATGGGAATTGTGTCCTTCCAGAGACACGACCAGATAGTGAAAGGGTTCCACATGACGTGTGGGGCCTTTAACATATTGTGATCTTTTGAGATAATCTAAGAAGCATTCAATCATTCATATCTCATTTCTTTAGAATGGATTTTAGGCTACAAGATTCTTATCTTGACAGTTTTTTCACATGGAACATGTTGGTTCCCTTGAAGTGGATTTTGATAGACAATGTGGATGTTCTAGAATTAGAACAGATATATACAACTCATGATGATGTAAGTAGTCAAAAATAATTACCAAATCATACTAGGAAATCCCTTCAACATGAATCAGTATTATAGTCCCTAACGAGTAGATAATAGGTTTTCCCCTCCGTAGGCCTGGGTAGCATAGTCTCTAATGTACAGATACCTTGTTGACCCAACAGTTCGACTGGGTAGCATAGTCCCCAATGAAAAGATACCAGGCTGACCCCTCAGCAAGGCTAGGTAGTGTAGTCCCTGATGATTCAGATCATACCCTAATCTGTGCAGGCATAGTGTAAATCTGTTGTTTGACTTTTATATGGACTCGCACAAAAGAGGTTCTCTTTTCCCCAACCTTAATTTAACCTTGTGACGTGACCTAAAACAATGTAGGTGAGTCAGTGTCGCCCACGTTGGATAGTACCAAGGTGAGGTGACTTGAGCTCATTTGACTTCGGCCTCCTAGGAAGATGTGATGAGTTGCTAGGCATTACAGATCCCTTTACATAGTACGGATTCCTACTCACTTTCTCCATATGATATGTGTGATGGATATCCACGTAGTCTCTCATTTGAGGTTCTTTGACGGAGAATATATATCTATCCTATTGAATCACCCACTCCTTGGTTCTTGGTTACCCTCCTTCTAGGTGAGGTGAATACCCGCGGGTTATGCCACATGCCTCCCATTTCTAGTTTTCATGGTTGAACGGTTATAATCTATAGTTATAGGTATCAGTGACTCGATAATGGGTTTACTTTCTCACCATCTCTATCTCCTTGTGTTTTTATGAGTCCACTTTTACAATCATTTTGGGTTGAACTGCACTCTTTATGTCAGTTTTACTGACACCCTATTCCATATACTGTTTCTCATTAGTTGGATCGGTTACAACTACTCCTTCACCTTTTCTAGGTGTTCTAATAGTCATTTATATACTCAACCCCGCATGTGATTTTCCCTACATGAGTTGTGTCTTTTGTAGATGGTGGATAGGTCGATCGTGACTACAGAGGAGCGTAGGGTTACATGCTAAGCAGACCACTTACAGTGGTCAAATTTGTGACACAGGAGTTGGGCACTCTCAACGGACAATCCTTTCCATTTTTCTTGAGATTGGGATTGATTTATGGTTTAGGATCATATTTTTTCCCATTACATTATATAATTGGCTACCATACATTCGTACTATCAAGAGTTTCATGAATGTTTACTTTACATTAGTTTCAACTTTTTCTACATTCCATCTATATTTTTCATTGAGTTGGTTGTGTGTGTGTGTGTATAAGTTCATTGGAAAAGGCCTCCTCAAGTTAGTTTTTACTTTGGTTATTCTCAACAACCTAGGGCCTATGGAGGCGGGCTTGGGGTAGTTGTGGCTCGAATCCCAGCTTGGGATGTGTCTTCACATATATGTTTCCTATTTTCATTGTTTTGAGAAAATGATCAAAGTCATTCTGGAATGCCTCCAGTGAAGGTTCCATTAATAAAATGGTTATATGTTTAGAATTCACATGGTCATGAGACGTCATTATATATATTATATCTTGGTTCCAAATGACGTTGATTTGGTATTAATAAATTTTTTAATTAATTATTTAACATTTATATTTCATTATTGAATGATGTTTTTGTCTGGTTGGTTATTTTTAGGCACGGTGGTGTCGACGTACTAGGTTATACTCACACACTACTAGGTATATTTTTTGTACCCAAGAAGATTACATGGATGCAGGACAAGAAAAGGGAAAGGAATGTTTTTGTTGATTATTTTTTGCTGGTTGGGATGGAGTTAGAAAATGGGACCATTGGAGAGTTTTGGATTGGGGTATATTGATGTTATTGTGTTAGATGATTTTTTATTATATTAATTTTATTATTTCATCTAGTTACATTCCAAATTGAAATTAAATTATTTTATTATAATTAATTAAATTTTTTAGTTGGATTTCATTATTTGGTTTTCCACTGTATTGTTTAATTTATATTATTTATGAACTCTGATGTGTATTATTATATGATTATAAAAATATGATGTAACTAGGTAACCATGGGTTATAGTCTTCCCAGTAAACTTATCACACCCTTATTACTAGCCAACAACCTCTATAATATTGGTAGGTGTGCTTGTTGTCTCATAGGCAACCCATTTTGGCCACATGAGAGACTGAACGTTTGAGAGATGTTACTATGTGGTATCAGAGAACCCCCAGTTTTTTCAATTACTTTACTTTATTGGAATGTTATAATGGATATTATGATATTTCAAGACTTGTACATGATATTGTTCATGGGAGTAGCTAACCCATGTACTGGGGAAAATTAGAGTGCCAAGGGATGGGATTATTTTTTATGTTGTTTGTTTGTTATAGTTGGTCTTATTTCACATTGGCTGACTCACATGTTTTGTGATGATATTAATTCATGTTATTTTTTATTATTGATAATTATACAAATGGACAGGTTTAGCGTGAGATGAGTATCAATCTATCTTGATAGGCACGTATCGATATAAATTAACATGCAATGTTTTCGATATGTACATATTAATTGCATGTGATATAAACTTTAAAATTTTAAATTTTATATAACAAAATTGTATATATACCAAATGGAATTAAATTAATTAATATTCCATGATAAAAAAACTTTTATTTCATGATTTTGGAGATCAAGATTCTATGGTTATCTATTTTTTCAACTATTATAGTTGTCCATTTTGTTGTAGAAAGTGTATCAATGAGTGGTTTTTATATTATAGAAAACAATTATCCTCATCATATTTGTGTTTAGTGTCAAGAGAGCGAAATAACAGTGACCCTAACACAGCTTAATTGGATCATCATTTCATTCCTAAAGAGCAGAGATAGTTTTATCATCATGAAAACTTCTTGTGGGTGACCTAATCCATGGAAAGAGAGACAGTTTTCACCATTCCATTGATTTTCGTGCCTATGAGAGAGTTGTAGTTACATCAACCTCATATGTTCACTAGGTAGGGAGGCCCCTTATAAATTTAATTCTAGAAATATTTAGTTTGGGAGATCATTAAGTGTTTTAAGTCCCCCCCCCTCTATTGGAGGATGGTGATTTCTACGTATATGATACATGGACCAACATAGAATTGGTAGAAATATTTAGACAAGGATGGGTAGAAATATGATTCATATTAATGGGTCATTAAAGATAATGCTCTTACTCAATTTTCATCCCTATATGATGGGGGATGAGATATATTGTGAGATTTGGAACTTGAAACTGGATGGCATGTTAGTTCCAGACTACAATGATTGTTTCAACGACATGTAGTGCATTAATCATTTTGGAAAATAATAATAACTCTCGGGTGAGATGTTTTTAATATGTTCATAACAATGAGATCAATTCATATGATAACATTTTCCATCTGAGATCTTTCTTAGATGTGATGATTCAGGAACTCCTCATAAAATAGAATCTAAGAGAGGACATGAGCTGTGGCAATGAAATTTAGAAAGGGGAACATGGAACATTGTTCTAGTGGAAAGAAGAAGATTTGTGATAGTTTTACCCCAAAAAATAGTTTTACGAGTTGTCTGAGAAGTGTAAATATATCTTAGGACTGTGTTCCATTGTAGTGCTATTAGTGTGGAAAGATGGTCCAAAAACGACCTTAGTATTCAAACACCACATTAGATTGTCATACTTGGGGAAGGAAAATCCACCAATATAGGTTGTGTGGGGTTATGTAGTAGAAAATAGTGGAAAAGGATCATGATAGGTAATGGGGGATAGAGGTTACAGATGTACCCCTCAACAGATAGGTATAAGGACTTCCACATGACATTCTATTTTGTATAGATGATTGGGTAACCCAGCCCAATAACATCAGTATTAGGCTAAGAGGATATCTGATGGGAGTCAGACTAGAGAAATGGGTAGAAGAGATTTCCAGCTTCACATAATGTAGAATACTCTATCCATTTTGGATGACATACCATCTACCATTATATGTGTTATTATTTTATCATATAAACATTTTTTATTTTATATTGGATCATTGAAATCCTTTTTATCTAGTTTTTTTATAAATGGATTGGGCATTGATCTGGAAATAATGGATAGTGTTTTTACCTCGATACATCATTAGGAGTGAGGACATAGAACATCAAAAATTTCAATGAATGTTCTAAATAGATTGGTTCATAATATTTCTTTTGGAACATTGTTTTACTAGAAGTGATAAAATTCATTTTTATCATTGTAATGGTTTAGCAGATTCTATAATTCGAACATCTTGAATGTTATCAGAGAAGATTCGATTTTCTATCTCTAGAATGATGCGTCTATACTGGCTAGTGTGAGTGGGATATTCAAACATTTCATGCATGAACAATTTAGTATGGAATATATTTTCCCTCAACTCAGATATGTGGTATACCTCTAGATGATTTCAGAATGTATCATGATTTTATTCCACTAGTGGTAGGCCATTTTTATAATGTTTTTACAGAAATTTTTAATAGCTTACTTCCTGAGAAGATGATCAATTAAATGAATGAGTTGGTTCATGAAGCAGATCCAATTTCTATCCAACCATATCAAATGTCACTTCTAGAGAATTGAGGGTGGAAAGGTCATTTAGATGATATTGAAGCTAATGGTTTCATATTTCCATCTACATGTCATTTGGATTATCTCGATATATTTTCCAATACTATTGACGGTACATTACACTTATTTGTGTATAATTGGAGATTAAAAAATGATGCGAATAAACTGGTATCCTCTTACATTTACTTATAATATTTTAGATCAGTTGTGAGGTGATAAGATCATCAAAATTATGGACATGAGATCTGGATATCAACAGTTGATGGTTACTCTTTCAGACACACCTCTAACTCCTTTTAGTTTTAGGTATGGCTTGTATTAATTCCTAGCGATCCTATTTGGTATGATTAATACACTGGAAGTATTCATGGCCTTGATGGATAAGATATTTCATCCAATTATTGACCATTTTGAGAAAGTTTATTTTGAAATATTAGAGAATACAATAATTCCCAAAATAATTATATCACCTTCAATTAATTAATATTGATTCAGTTTTATAAAAAGGTAACAAAATTTATTTAAGGGATTGAAAATGTTTATTCAGGGAAATATCAACTCAGAGGTAGGAGTGTCTGTAGACCCAAATATTGTTGCATCCATGGTATCTTTGGGGTAAAACAATAATTTATTAATGATTTAGATCTTTCTTGATTTATTATTTTATTATTGGTGATTTATCAATGACATATCCTACATCCCATCAACAATTATAGGGATTGACATGATTGGAGTTATGTTTATTTGTCCTATTCTTGGGTGAGAGAATTTAAGGATATAAAATATAGGTTGACCTCAACAGCTATCCTTTCTTTCCCTATCTGATTTAAAAAAAATACCATGTACTATGAGGAATCCAAGGTTAGACGTGGAGTAGTAATCATATAGGAGGGTCAGGTGATTTACTATATATCCATACAATAGTGAGTGTAAGAGAGGTATAATGCTAGTCCCAATTTAGATTTAGTAGTAGTGGTACATTCTATCATATTTATGGTAAATAATCTCATTGGTGAGAGGATTTTTGTATACAAATACCACAAGATCATCAAGTACATATTTTCTATATGGGATCTAAAACTTCAATAGATAAGTTAGGTTGAGTATTTGTAGTATATCTACATTGATATGGATGATACATTTGGAAAGAGATATGTCATTTCTAATGAATTGAGAAAAATGAAATAGACGGAAGTACTGTGGGTGTCTTATGACAAGTTGCTGATTGTGTCATTATTTTAAGACATTCATCTAGATGTTCAAATGTGCTAGGATTGTGTAGCTATAACTTCAACAACTATTTGACTCATGCTTTTGGACCAGATTAATTCTGAGTAGTTATCTAATCCATAGGGAATAGTTCCAAGAGAAAAATTATATTATGGGGGGACACTGTTAGGATGGTCTCTTAGTAGTGTAAATTTTCTTCTTCTATTTTGCCAAGTATGGTCCTCTAATGGATTACATAAGGAAATAATGTGATATTTTCATGACTCTAGATGGGTGATACACCCTATATTGAGAATGAAATATCATGATAAATGTATAATGTAATGTTAGAGACAAATTTATAAGGATGTATCAGAATTTTTGGCAAGATGATTCAATTGTCAACAGGTGAAATCCAAGTAATATTAGAAATCTATGATTTTGTAGCCCTTTCCCATTATTTATTTTAAAAATGATGATTTCAATATATAAATTATTATATGATTTCCCAGGAAGAAATATAAGAATGATGTAGTATGGCTGTTTGTGGATCTATTAATAAATGCACCACACTTCTTTCTGAGTAGGGAGACCATCATAGTTGATGATCTTGTTGGGTTTTATGAGAAATATACATTCCTCATACACGATATTCTAAGTAATATCATTTCAGATAGAGATCCTCATTTCACATGGCGGTTCTGGAAGGTTCATCAGAAGATTATTGGATATCTTGTACTTCTATGTACAACCTATCACCCTTATTATGACGGCATATATGTGTGGACTATTCAGGTTATGGAGTATAATTTGTGAACATGTGTTTTGGATTTTTATGGTTTGTGGGAGCATCATAAGGAACATTTAGAGCTATTATATAGAAACAAATTCCAAGAATCAATCGAGATGAAAATTTGATGTATTTTTATGGATGTTCATTTTGTTTGACTCATTATAGGATGGAGATGGTGAGTCAGCACTTGTTGGGCCTAGTCACGCACAAGATTCATATGAGTTTCCTGTGCTGATTAGAAGGTGGATGTTGACCATGAATAAGAGGAATAAATTTTATACTGAACAATAATGATGAATTCTAGATATCATGGTTGGTCATCATGTTTTTATTCGGGTATCACTTATGGTAGGACAATGCCATATCATGACACAGGGAATATTAGTTCCCATGTTTGTTGTTTTGTTTGAGATAGTGGATACATTTGGCCCAGATTTGTACCTATTATCCATTCCATAACTCTATAGTACGATGAATAGTGTGTTTAATATTGTTCATGTTTGGATATATTAATCATACCCTTATCAAATAGTGTAACTCAAAGATGCGGAAATTAGTACAGATGCTTCCTTTAATAGTATCTGATAAAGATTATATACTATAGAAAGATTTATCCTAGGGGTAGGATTGTACCTCTTGTTAGAGTGAAATGGATGTATGGGAGCGTTTAAGAGTAGACATGATTGAGAGATTCCAATATGTAATAATACTCTCCAAAATTTTTTATGAGACCCAATAGTGATATTTGGATCATCTTGCGGATGATTTTAAATATGGCGAGGAGGATGTAATATCCTATCAATTTCAAGGTATGTCCCTCATTGTGTTTTCCATTTGAGCCATAGTGGTTGACTCTTTTTAAGATATATAGACCCATTATTTGGGATAAAAGATCTAATGTTCAAGGATATATGTGGGTTTTAATTAAAGTAGACTATTTATAAATGCATTAAATGGATTTATAAGGGTTTTTGATTTATTGTAAGGCTTTGTAGGTGGTTTCAGTCATTCTCTATAAACATGGATGAAAATTGTATTCTATATAATTATGCACCGATTACTTTTTACACAATATGTAACATCCTACAAACAACTGTTGTGAACCATTTCATGGAAAAAATTGTTTCACATCAAGTTAACTATTCTATTTTTGTAATAATAAATCAAGATAAATAGTTAACAACGTGATTTTTTTTTCAGTGTGTATATTTAAAAAAATACATGATGTGTAAATGAGTTACAATCCTTGAAATTTACAGACCATTAATTTTAAAAGGTGTTATGAAGATGATTTCTCATTATGTGCACTATATTATTCCACATCTCAATCCTAGAGAATCTCCCATGTGATTTTAAGCATGATCCTCTTTTCAAAAATTCCTTTTTATGTGCTCGATCCTATAGGGTTTATGGATTTTATTTTCCCAGCAACATTTTTTATCTCTTTCGGGGTTGTGGAATCATTTGAAGAAATTTTATTTTGACTTTAATATTTATTTTATTTGATCTTGGTTTCATCTTTCACTCTTCCACACCATATTCCTCACCTATGAAACCCCTTTTTTATGTGGATTGTTAATCACCAGTCATGGGTAGGGATTCTAAACATTAACCTTATGTTCAATTTAGTAACATAGAATGTGAAATGTTGAAATTTAAACAACATAACATGCAGTTAAATTGATTATATAATTAAATGGCTTATTCCATGGAGTCCAATTTGATTTATATTTTACTGAAATATCTTAATTCAACCATTAAGGTCAATTAACCCTTGAATATAATGAATGGAAGAATTTATTATTTGCATTTAGAATGACATGTGTTTTGGGGGAATGATTTTTGATGAATCACCTTATCATGGCATAGTTCATGTAATGAATGGCATGTTATTGGTACAGTAACAAAGGATAAATGAAATTTGTAATTGAATATTAAATTTTAATTTACCAAATTGTCAATTGATCCTTATGGTGTAATGTTGTGATATCCTTATTGTTGTGCCTAGTGATTCATACTATAATGATTATATATCTGTCATTTCTATGATACTTTTTGTAATTATTATATAGTGGGATATACCCAGTGATACATGCTTTAATGCTAATATACTATAATTTGACCTGATAATTACTGTAATGCTAATATAATTGGATATTTCTAATGACACATGTTGAAATGCTCACATATTCGTCATTCACTAGACAAAAGCTGATATTATTATATATTGATCTCTATTATGATTTAATTCTAAAATTCATATACAGTAGTTTCGAATGATATTTTTTGATCTTTGCTATAGATTTACGGTTATGGTTGGCATGGCTATGAGACATTCTCAAAGACAATTTGGCATGGTGATGAAGAAGGTTATTTTTTCACAATGGTTGTATGGTGAGGATTTGCGTGGTTGTGATATATGGTATTAGATATTCTAAAACGGTGTCAATGAAGGTTGATGTGGTATAAATCTAATTGTTTATTAAATTTATACACATTTTCATTACACTATTTTATTCACTTATTATCATACTAATTATGTTTAGACATGGTGGATTTTTCCTACATTGTTATAATCACACCCTACTTTGGCCAAAATTTGGAACCAGAAAATATTACATGATTGTAGGATTGGAAAAGGGAAAGGAACCTTGTTGTTGATTGTCTCTTTCGCATTGGGATATTGTTTGGAGATGGGAATGACATGTGGTTTTGGAAAATTTTCTATTGATTTTATTGTTTCAGATGATTAGTTTACTTTATTACTTTCAATGTGACATATATTAAAATTCTAGAATGAAATTACATCATTACATTATTATTTATTAAATATTATTGTTAGATTTAATTTTATGGTTTTCTATAGTATTGTTTGGTTCCATTAATTATACACTGATATTTTTATATGATTATTCCATTGTGTTGTGACTATTTAACTAGGGGTATAGTCACCCCACTATACATATCACACCCCTTTTTCTAGTCAGTATCTTATGGTGTGTGAGGATCTATGCTTCTGGTCCCTTAACAAACCCACATCATCTATGTGAGAGATTTATGGATTGGGGAAGTTCCATTTTACCCTTTTTATCTCTTATTATCAATGAAACGCATATCATTTTAGCCATATTACAAGATGATTTTCTCTATCCAACCTGATCTAGAAGTGAGAATTCATGATCTATTACAACATATGTATGTAGGAAGAAATCTATTGGTGTTCTAAATCATTTGGTGCTTATTTGGGGGAGAAATAATTTTTGTTTATATATTTTTTCTAATGAATATAAATCTTATTAGATATATGACTTTCTGGAGTATTCAGGGAAAGTGATGTTTTTTATTTTAATATTATCCAATATATGAAATCAAAAAATCAATAGAATGTTCAAGAAAAAAAGGTAAATTCCATTTTTCTTCAGAAATGTTGTTGTCATGGATTGTATATGATACATTCCAATATTCCAGGAGCCTTTTTTCTATAATGGTATAATAAGGATGAGACCATAATTTATAGATAAGTACAATCATTCATTTATGCTTCAAAAACATTCATTCCCTCCTTGTGAAGACTAATAAATTTGGACATCTCAAACCAACCAATCGCAATAAATATGACAAACCTTATATTTTGTCATGATAAAAACTTTTTCTTGACTCTCATTGTGTGGAGATATATGAATTTATCAAGATTTTGGTTATAATTTCATGAATTTGGATGAGAAAATCATTTTTTTAATAAATAATTGTGTATTGAGAGAAATATTATGTGATGTGATTTTTTTTTGCAAATAAGGTGAAAATTGTATAAAAATAGATTGAATAAATTGAATGGAGAATTTCAATTTTTTTAGGAACTATAATATATTTTTTTCATGGTGATAATTTGGTGAACCTAATGGATATCTGTGTGGAATTTTACTTCATTTGAAATAAAATATTACTTTTCCAAGAGTCCATGTGCTATGTGCAGAGAAAATTATTGATATAATTGTTTCATTATTTTCCATTTGTGTATCAATGTCTTATTACCCACCAATTTACCAATTTTATCGGAATTTCATCATTTTTTTATTTGACATATGCTATGAGGATAATAGCTAAAATTGATTAATTCTATAAATTTAACCGTTTCAGTGAATTTTTTATTTTTTGAATAATTTTTTAGGCTTCCTATATTAATTGGGTAAAACCTTTTCCACTGGTCCCAATGACTATTAGAAATATTTTACTTTCAAATAAATAATCCATTGTGGAAATGATTTTTTCCCAAAAAATTAAATACACATTAATGAAATAATCCATATCATAGGAGATATGCCTCTAAACGAGGTTATTAAACATGGTGGAGAAAATGGACTGTAATTCCCAAATTGCAAATAAATTTAATAGAAAAATTATTTCATTAATGAAACAATTTAGCATGTGGAACATGATAAATATGGGGAGTCTATTCAGAAAAAAAAATTGGCATATGTAATTTGGATGCAACAATTTTTCAATATATCCAAATTTCCTTAACTTCTGAGGAAAGATAGATATCATAATTGTTTATCAATTTTATGAAGGAAACCTATCTTTATAAAAAAGTTAGAGGAAAAAATGTGACCAAACATTTGATTCATAGGAGAAGAGCATTATATTTTTAACCCCGCAATTATATTTCCATCTCAACTTAATTTCATTGTATGGTTAGTAAAATGAAGAAGTGGTATGTTCTATATTTATTTTTTAGCATGTTGATTATTCAAATATTAAATGATTTAATAGAGAATTAATACAGTTTTCATGTGATACATGTCTAAGAACCAATTAGTTGTGGGTGAAAGTAACTGATGGGAAATATTTTTCATGTTCTGATCTTTATGTGTAATCTCCCTTCGATATCTCTTAAACAAATATTTATAAATAAAATTTGTTTTTTGATTTATTAAATATATTTTCATCAATCATGTTTTGGATCTTCATTCATTCTATGGAGTATTATATATTATTTCACTATTTATATTTCTTCATTTATGTATTTCTATTGAGAATAGTGACTTTTTGAGGTTTGATTTCTGAGAGGTAATCTTGTAAATAAATCATTTCTATAGGATAAAATAATAAAATGGATATTGTGTTATGATATCCTCTCAAAATTGGGTTTTCATATAGAGGTATTCTGTTTGAAATTGAGAAATTAATTTGTGAAAAAAAATTTAACAATTAAGATGGGAGTGCTAGGAAGGAATAAGAATGTAAAAAAATTTAACATCAATTATTATTTCAAAACTATCTTACATTTAATAAAAAATTTGGTTTTGTATTTTAATTTTCATGAAAATTATTCTATATTTATTTTCATATTTTTGAAAAATTGATGAAATAACTTATTTTATTTTATACATTAATAAAATTTAAAAATTTGAATGTTTTACAACATAGCATACAACCTCCTTATGAGAAAAACCCATGGTCACCAATTTACTACATTTTTAATGTTAAAAATATAGATTAGGGTTTAACACCTAAATCCAAAGAATTAATATTTGTATTATGTTAATTTGATGGATACTAGAATTGATGTTTTTGTATGAACCATTCCAGTAGTCATGTATGAGTCTATGATATATGATATTTTTTCATTTTGAATTCATATACCTATCACTCAAGATAGATATCATTCCATGTTCTGAAATTTTATTGGTTCTATGGGTTTTCCACAACATCTATGTTGGTGAGGGAATAAATTGATAACTACTCTGTCTTCCATACTCTACATTATAGGTGTAGTATAGGATATAATGGCTCATGATAGGTGTGTTTATATTGGTAGTAATAGATTAAGATCCACATTGTGAAATATAATAGCTATCTCAGATATTTGGTCATGATTATGATATATGTTGAGGGATGTTCATGGAAGAAGGGAGGAGTAATACTGATTTTAATCATGTTTATGTTCCCCTATAAAAATAATACATTAATATATAGTTTGAGGTATGTATTTTGGTGGTTGATATGTTATGATGATAATAATATGGATGTGAAATATGGTATATGGTTGTGATATTTGTTTAAGGAAAAATCTATCAAGGTAACATTGCAGCATTTTTGTGTTGGTAGTGTTTGTTGACAAAGTAGGTTTTCATGGGTAATTGTATGTTTCTATAGGTGTTGTTGAAAATAAATGTTGAAAAAGAACCATGAAATAGGAATACAGGATTTTGAGCCAGTAAAAAATAAAATATACAATGTGGATCCATTTTCTAGATTTTGAGAAATTTTTATAGTCCATAATTTTGGATTTTGTGAGAATCATGAACAGTTTATTTCCATGAAGATATCAATAAAATATGTAAAAGGCTTTACTGTAATGAAGATATACTTCATCAAGTTTATTTCGTAGAGATAGGAAGAATGATGACGGTGATCTTTGAGATTACGACTCTCTTCACAGACTATAAAGCTGAAGAGCATTGCGAGGGAGCATTGCAGCCACGGTGAAAAGGCATTGATGGAACAATATGTGATTACAACGTGCTATGCAATATGAAATTTTTTGTGTTACTTCCTGATTTATAGAGAATTTCAGCAGAAGTTTTAGAGATTATCAGTTTGAGCTGATGTCAAGCTGATTTGGCGTAGAAGGTCATCATGTTAGTAGAATCTCCTATAAATAAACCTAGACCCCCTCGAGATAAGTAGATAGATGAAACAAAAAACCTTAATCCCTCAAATATCAACAGAGATTTGCAGATCAGTGAGCTTCGTGAAAGGAAATGGTATTTGAAGAGGCAGTTGAGCTCTACAAATGGAAGGCACTATGCAAATGCTAGTTCAGCTATCCTGACGATGTACTCTTCACAATGGCATGATTAGCATTATGAAATTGCACATACTTGTGTTAGCTCTACAAAGCAGTGATCTCTACTGTTAAATGAGCTCTACAATCTAGTGGTCTTTTCAAACCTGTGAGATTGAACAACCTGCGAGCTTCGCAAAGAGTTTGGATACCTTTGAAGTATTTTTTGTGCTTTTCAAAATTGTGAGCTTCGCAAAGGTAGTGTGCTTTTCACAAGAGTATAAAAAGTATTTCCTTATGTTCAGGGGAAATGTGATATTCATCTGTGGATGAAAGTTAAAATTCAATTTATCATCTTTATATAATTGAGGAAGTATTCATTGTTGATAATTAGGAGACTTAATGGTCTATAAACTATGAGTGGATCTTCTAAAGAAGTAGTGAGATCACCTCAGTTCAGAGATCAGTGAGTTCTCAAATTTTGAATTCATGTCAACCTGGGGGGTCAATGATTTTACTTCAAACTTGTAAACAATAGTTTGATTATAGTGGATTTGGTAAATTAGCACATCGTTGGTCTATGCTTTTTGGACACATCCCAGTGAGGGTGAACAATGTAAAATTATTGTGTCATGTGCGTGATTTAAGATTTGCTAATAGTTTGAATGGGGAAGGATATAGGCGAGGGTTTTCTCTAAAAAAACAAGATAAAAAAGGGAAGTTGTTTTAATTTTTCATAACCTGATTCACCCCCCCCCCCTCATAGGGTATCTATCCTAGTAGACCTAACATATTTGATATTAATATAAATGGTACCAATTTGGATGGGATGAATGAACATGAATTTTATTAATGGTGTGTGAGAGTGAAAAACCAATGGGGATGTGAATTTGGGAGACATTCCTAATATATTATTCCTATTTTGTTTTATTATACTTGTTATTTATATTTGCAATTAATCCTTAGTGAGGTTATGTGATAGTTGTCTATATATATGGGTTATTTGGTTCTTTAATTTTTTTTATGGAAATAATAATATTTTCCTATATTTTTATTATATTCCAGGAATATTATCCTTGTAATTATAGGAATATTGTCATTCATATATACACAAACATATTATTATTATCAATTATCATGGGGGAGTTTTTTATTATGCTGGATATTACTAAATTAAGTCATATAGATTATTTCTTTATTTCTTTCGTAGGAGTTTTCCCTCATTTATTTTATTATTTATTCTATGTTCATGATTTAAATTCAAATTATCTTAGGGATATAGAATTTTATGTCATTTTATGATTTTATTAGTGGATTCATTAAAAATTTCATTAATTATGAGATTAATACCTCCCAATTGAAATCGATACCATTAGTTATAGTATTTGACCAATGACCTAGTTGAGGTGTTTTTTGGTGGTAACAATCATCTTAATTATAGGTTTCAGAGGGTTTCCCTAGGAATAGAGTAATAAAGATTTCAATTGAATCTATAAATGATACATATGATTTATTTAGGATGTAAGAACAAGTTGAGGTTGAAGGAGTTCTATAGGGACATGCTTTTATCCATACCACTTATGTAACATGGAAAGGGATAATGACTATGAAAAAGTAGAATAGGTCTCACAATGATATTTTTCAAGGAAATTAATATTACTCAACACCCATGGTATGGTAACACACATTTTATGGTATTTTATTTGGATACTAACATGTTCTATTTTTATTTGTGGTTGAGTTTTGAATTTTGGGTCGTTATATGGGGAAAAATAAACTTGAATTTAATTCATTGATTCATAATAATATACATGTTATGAGGCTTATTAATTTTAATTCTTAATCATAGTGGTAGTTAGTAGAAATTATATATATATGGTTTTAGTTGATTTGGTACAATATGATAACTGAACTAGCCATGGGAGAATTGAACAGAATAGTTATAATTAATATTAGTGGAGGATACAATTGATTACCAATTTAAGAGACTGGAGATGTTTGAGGTGTATATATCTGATTGGGAAATAGATCGAATTTTAATTAGGATGACAATTTATTTTAGACTAATTCATTCTACGAGAGATAATTATATCTTTTTGTGGCTAGTCAGATTATGGGAGAAACACACCGATAATGGATTAAATTTTATTAAGATCAAGATATGTCAAATATGTCATGGGATAGTTTTTTGAAGATTTTATATTTAGAGTTATATTCATTGATGATGATAGTGATGAAGAGATAATATTTTCTCTCCCTCCAAAAGGTTCGTATGAGAATTTGATAACATGTGAATTTATTGAAGGATGTTATTCACAATCACCTGCCTATTTTCTAGATGAAGAGTCCATATTATAGTCTTTTTAAGAGGAAATGGATCAATCTATTTAATATAATGTCACAACATTTATGTTTCTTATATATTTGAGTGTGTTTAATAAGGTACAAGTGATTTATAGGATACTTTCATAGTCAATATCACCTTGAGATGAGATACATCAAAATCCTAAAGAGTAGAGAAGTTATTATATGATCTAAAATGTGGGTGTAGTCTTGGTTTTGACTCATAGGTAGTAATAATCCTTATTTTTCTTCCACCTATAAAATATATAGTATATTTTTTCACCATTTTAGTAATAAATTCCAATGTTATTCACTTCCATTAGTTAAGGAATTCCAGAATTTTAGTGCATCACCATTCTGGTTGGAAAAATAGTTATTATTTGCAAAGAACCTGACTCTAGTATCCCAAATAAAGTCATTAACTTTTATATTATCATAATAAAATAGAGAAAACAACCCAATGTAATCAATAGTTTTGTAGTCTTGGTATGAAAGGTATAAAAATGAATCTCTCATTTCATTTAAAAACACATAAGACACAATGTAGTGAATGTAAAAATTATTAATCATAGAACTCGTTAGAAGAGTCCTTCTTCATATCACGGGGAGATGAAACAAAATATGTGATGAGTTCAAATTCATTGTATGGGATACATACAACAAAATATATCTTGAGTAAATAAGGAATAATCAATATGGAATGATAAATAATTGAGAAAACATTCCATTTATTCATTAACATTAGCAAAGAGAATAATATGTCCCAAATATATGATTAAATAATTATATATAAATTATAACATGAAAATGAAACATATCCATAGTTATAATAACTATTACAATAATCACACTGAAATCAACAACTCAACTCTTAATGAAAGAACTCATAGTTATAGACATCATAAACATTCTATCAAATCCTTATTCAATGACATTTTATATAAACGGGTAAGCCATTGACCCAAATACACAAAAAAAAATTTATAATGAGACCTAATGATGCATCTAGTGGTTATAGTAGCCCTCACCCATAACATAATATGTATAATTCATCCATGATATGAAGGTATAAAATACATATTTAATACTTAATCATTTTAAAAATTCATATTAAATATCAATCACATGAAATGTTAATATTCCCTCAGTCAAATTGATGAAAAAGATTATAGATATATAAAAAGGATTTATTTATTAAAACATATTATTATTTGATTATTATTAATTTAATTTTTTCTTATCATTGTTAAATAAAAATAAAAAAATTATTATTAAAAATATTAATGAAAAATGTACTTTAATAAACTTAAAATTTACCAGGAAATTAGAAAAATAATATATCTAAAATGAATAATCTAATTATAAAATGGAATCATAAATTTATTGAGTAATCATGAATATAAGAAATTCCATTCATGTGGATTATGTAAAAATAAACAATCATTTCACATTTTTTAAAGAAAGTCAAAAGGTTCCATTTTTTAAAAATGAAAACATGATTGAATGTAGACCATGTTTAAAAATGTCAAACATTGTTAAATATTATAATAATAATTCATTGGATAATAGTAAAACCATTTTATGGAAAATATAGTCAATTATGAAAAATATTCCCAACCAAATAGAAAAAAATATTGGTTTTCCTAAAAAACAATCATTGGATATCAAGATTACATAAAAATGGAAAATGAAAAGAAATTTTTAGGTTCTAAAAATAACCATAGAAGAATAAAATATATATATTTTAAATTTATATAGATCACATAATTCCTTGGTTTGAGTCCTAATGATACAAAATCTAGAAGAATGATGAAAATTTGAAATAAACCCTTATATCTTTGGTAACATTTCCATCGTAATCTCTATGAAATAAATAACATCAAATTAATATTTAATTTTTTTAAATATTAATTGAATCATGATATATAATATAAAATGGGTTGTATATATAAAAAATGAATGAATAATGTTGTTAATATGACTGATTTCTCACCGAATCAAAAGTGACATGAGAAACCCTTATAAATATAGTATCATTTTATTGAAACTTACTCCATGTAGTGACTATGTATGAAAATTTTAAATTGAAAAAGAAAATTAAATACAATAAAAAAAATCAAATGAAACTACACACATATTCATGGAAAAATAGTAAATGTTGTTAGAGTACGACCCATTGAATTTAAATTTAGTTATCAATCCCCTTATAACATGTTTTCATTTAAGTCACACAGACTTGGATTAGATTATTTCAATTGAAACACGATATAATTGTAATTATGAAGAAGTCATTATATAAAATTAAAAAATAGAGTTATATACTCTATACAAAATAATTATTTCAAAGAACAAAAAATGTCTTATTTAAACGTTATTAATATACAATCTCTTACATTATGTTTAAACCATAATTTACATTATTTATTATATGGAATAAAAATTAATTTAATTATTATCTTTATTAGAATCATTTAACATGTTTTTTATTACTTTTATTTTATTTATTACCTTGTAATAATTACTTTGTTAGTGTATTATGTTCACATCAGAAATTTTTGGGATATTTATTTAATATTTGAAAATGAATTAAATAGGTGGAATCTGGTAAAATATGTCATTATTTTATCATATACATAATAATAATAATTATTTAATTATCATTTTTTACGTAAATTATTCAATTAAAACAATTAATGAAATATTTTTATGAAAAATTCACTACATTACAATCATGGATATAGTAATCCATACATATGCATGTGAATTGATTCCATTTTTTCAATGATCATTATTCACAATCATATCTAAAATTTATTTATCATATAAAATAAATTCTATCATTAATACACTTTCAGATAATGATTGAACTAAAAAATTTTATATTTTTAAGCCTATACTTGGTGATTTCTATCGTCAAAAATTCAAATTCCTTCTTTAAAAAAATAGGGTGACTTAAAATTGATCAAAGTAAAAAATATATTTATCTTCATAGTTGGGTTTTAATTGAAAAATGCATATTTAAATTCATAGATTTTTCCCAAATTTCTTGGAAATAGTCCGTTTATAAATATTTTCAATTTTTTTATTGTTTTAAAATGGTATACGTAGAATAATGGGGTAATGATTATCATATTTTCCCATCCATATTAATAATATAAAATTTAATAGGGAATTGAAATCCCTGTGCACATAAAAAAATCATCGAGTACAGCTTATACATAGGTAATGGTCCAGTTTGAATTTTTCACAACAACTCAAGTTGGTTTCAGCTCTCATACATGAAAAGATGAATATAATGAATAAGGTATTACATTAATTTATCCCCCAAAATCACATAGTACATTCAAAAAATTAATCTCACTAATAGTGAAATGAATAGTTAAAGTACCTGTGTCTTGGAATTTCTAGTGTATTTATGGGGTTAAAAGTGTAGAAACATAATTACATAAAGGTACATTATTTTTTCCTTCAAATAATCAATTCCTAGTGAATATGTATTTAATTAATTTAACAGATCTATAAATTTTGTGGATGAATCCTAACGAATGGATATTTATATCATCATTCTTGAATATGTACAAAATATATTATTGTAGTGTGTCAACATCATTTACCGTGGGGTTTTGTACACTATATGGTAGGGGGTTGGGGTTGATGTAGGTATTTTATCATGTACATCCATTTTAAATTATCCAAATAGGATACTTCAATAGATGCATCAGATTATTTTTCAATGAAAACTTTATCATATACAATGAGATTTCAACTTATAGCTCCCTCTTTATATGGAACTTTCTTCCTAATTCCAATATCATTGAAACTTATTATTGAAATAATAATGATAGTTTTCTTGGGGATATGAATTTAATGAGCATAAATATTACATGAGACGTGATTATCCAATTCATTGATGCTTATCATATTTTTTTTTTCTATCTTTACAGCTCCATTATAACTTTTCTGTGAGTATTGACAGTAGTTTTTAGAGTACTGTGACACTCCCAATGTTGTCTCAAGAGGCCTTTTATCATAGGTTCTTCATTATTCAAATATTGGTAGCTATAATGGAAGATTTTTTTAGAAACATATAATAAATTTTATATTTTTTAGTATTTATTATCATATACTAGCGTAGAATTGGAATACTCCCTATACCATTTATTATTTGATGGATTTTATTGTTACCATCTATGTGATATAGAGTCCAAAATAAAAGCCCCATAAACATGAGGTAATCCATCACATTATTAATCCTAGTATAATAAAATAAGGCATACCCATAATGGTGAGGTGGGTGATGCCTATTTTTCCTTGTTCACAACTAATTGACTTGAAAGAAATGTTAGTTTACCCATAAATTTTTCTCATAAAGGATACATGAATCTATTTAACTCATGTAACCTCTTGTCTTGTTTATTTAACTAAATTCTTGAGAGTTTTTTGTGTTCATATCAATCATCTCTCTAAATTGTGCATGGCATTTTTTTAATTCCCCTCCAGAGAAAGCATCTAGGATATTATGGTCATTATCCATCAAATATTGATAAATAATACTAAAATGTTTATAATAATATAATGGATAATGATGGATGGAGGTTATGAACCACATGAATCTACATATTAAATCATAGAGAGTTTCTACACATTAATTATTGATAAAATATATTTCTTTCCTTGTATATACTCTCATTGAGAAAGGCATTACATGTGGAGGAGTTCATTCTATAGCCCATATGTGTAGTAACATCTATAGTCTAGAGGTTATAGAGACATTCCATGGATGATACTTATAGATAGAATGGCAATGAATTCCAACAAACCTGATCTTATGATACTACTCTTGGATTTAAATTATTATATATATTATAAAATTATCTAATATTCCAATTAAGTTTTCATCCTTCAAATCCATAAAACATTTGCTGGAGTTGGATCATTCTAATCATTGATTTCAAATATTTTTTATTATTAGGTGTTTCAAGATAATTATAATTGTTTAAATTGGGATTATAATGTATTTTTAAAGTTCAATTAATCGTTTCCATGTAATTTTTCATTTTTCACTACCTAAATTCCAAATAGTTGATGAAGTAGAACCAGATGGGGAAACGGTCTATAGGATATTTAAAACTCGATTTCCAATTTCTCTTTGAGTATTAATGATTTAATCCCTTATATAAATTTTTAATAGACCTATTGATCAAAAAAATGAGGTAAGATGAACTAGATTTGATCATTTTTTCTAATACTTTAAAAAATGAACAACAAGACACAACTACTAGCTTCCAAAAAATGGTAACTGGTTTGATGTGTGTCCGATCATAGGGCCCTTAGAAAAAAATTATAAAAACCAATTAAAGAAATACATAATGGAATTGAATTATCTCTAGAGGGAAAAGTGTTATGGGTGGAGTTATATTGGTTTATATGGGTAAATCATGTGAAAAACTGTTTAAGATTGAGTTGGATTACTTTTCAATTTCATATTAATATGATCTGTACCAACATTCTATATATAAATTTTTACCCTTCTAAATAAATCCTTATTAAATGTTTTAATATTAAGTTTTTTTATCTAATTAAGTGAAATATGTCTTGATTACCCATACCTGGATGTTTTAGTTTAATCAAATGTATACAACAACCACTTCAACCTCTAATATCCCATATCCAATTAATTTAAGAACACTAATTACCATTACATCAATCCACTATTATTGATCAAAAGAAATGAAGATGACCTCATTGGAATGTTTTTGAGATCCAATGAACGAGGTTAGATGAATTTAAAATGTATGATATAAGGAAATATTATTATTTTGAAATAGTTTGTTTAAATCTGGAGACATTTATAGAAGATAATGGACTATTAAAATGTGGTATTCATATATAGGTGGTAATGAGAACATCCAAATAGTATCGAATAGGGATATAATATTCCATCATAAATGTTATTTAAGAATGTATAAAATGAATAAATCGATAAACATTATCTATCTCTCAATTAGGTGTTCTGAAAAGTAGTTGTGAATGGTTCTTTATTTGTTAAATGATTGTAGGTCCTTTAGGAACTTATGAATTCCTTCCATATGAGTAGCAGAGGCTTTATCTCCCATGATCTATGTATTTAACATTTAGCCTTAAAATTTTATTCTCAATTGAATATATTTATATTTATTCCACGTGTATACCTCGGTACATAAGGGTTCTTCATATCAATTTCACTTGAATATTTTTCATTAAAAAATTCTATCCTCGATATCGGTACTTATTCATAATGGATTGAATAAAATATGACTTTTTCTTCCACATCATGAATGAAAATTAAAATTTCTCATTATTCTCAGGTTGAGAAAATGTTATTCATTCTCGAAGGTGGTATATATTATTTTTTCCTTATTGTCATTAGATTTGGCCATGAACTAATACATAGTCTATAATGTCAATATATTTAATCAAAAATCCATTTTTTGAGGAATATTAGACTAGGGGCATGGGTTCGGATTACAAGAAAATTAGTCTTGAAATTGAATTTTAATAGTAGGACTAGATCATGACTTATCTAATCCGAATGGCATGGGTACTACACTAGGGTTGAGTATACATTGATTTGGAAATATTATCGAGAGGATATTAGGATATGGAATATGTTTTTGGACTAAAATCATCCTTTTGAAGAAACTGAATAATGATTTATTTAATGTTGGTTCATTATGAACAATTCTCACGAGTTCTTAAAAGATATTCATGATTCTTCATTGGATAAATATTATATTTGGATGGATTAGGATTTATTAATGTTGGTTATATCTATAAAATTGATTTTGTATGTTGGGATCAGATTGAGATGTTGTTCATGGAATCTCGATTAGAAATCAAGGTGTTGTTGTGATTATTGAATTTTATAGAACCACAAGATTTCAGTAATAAACATCACCAAAAATATAGTGATGGGGTTATTTGAGGACACTTAATATTTAATTTGGATCCTAATATTATAAATAAGAAAAACTATAGATCATTACTTTTTCTTTAACTTCACTATCATCAAACATTGTCCCTCATCAGTGAGAATTGGTGAATCATATTATTTGTTAAACTGTAAAAACACATTGGTTCTTAAATTTCCTTAATGAATAACATATATTTCTCTTCAACAAATAAAATGGTTTCTATATCTACATAATTTTAATGATGGATCAGTCAAACTCAAAATGTTTTCCAAAATCAATAATCAATTTAAATTATCTTATTTAGTATGTCAACCCTTGGTCTACGATTGGCACCCTCATTGACATTTATCTCAATCTTGATTCCTAACATAATTATTGTATTATTAATATTATAATAATTAATTGGAATTCACACTATAAATTAATATTATATTCCCAAATAATTGAAACTATATCTCAAATTTTCATCAATTATTGTAACCATGGATTGGAAGATCATGATATTCTCCTGGTTTGATTTTTATAAATTCCAATAAGACCAAATCTTCATCAATGTTGTGAGAATATCTGGATTCAATTGGGTTCAAGGGGAATTTACCATAGTCTATTCTCCTTAGATATATCTACAATTCTCATTAATAATTGAATTATTTTATTTCTCAGTTTTCCATACCTCTATGTCTTGGAATTTTATTCATATTTCACAAAAGTTCATAGGTACATGGATGTTGATGACATATCGATATAGTATGGAATATAAGTAGGATGGGTGTGATCTACATATATTATTTTAATATGGTTATAAAGACTTATCATGGTATCATAGGGGGTATCATGACACTAAAATGAATGATGTATTTCCTTGTTCATGTTATTTCAGTCTAGTAGAGTAGCATGCATCCTAAAAGTATCCCATAGTGTCCATGTTCATGAAAACATTGATGGGAATGGTTATAGAGTAATTTTATATCATTGTAACAATTTTCACACCATCACGATAGTAGAGGAATATTCATATGGTTCACAGATAGAGGAAAGTGTAGGAAAGCACTGGATTTTCATATCAATGTTGTATATTTTTTTGGTTTTAAAAAAAATTGTACTCCAACCTGTATTTCAAAAACAAAAAATAATGAATTTTTTTCTAATTAATGGTAAAAAAAATTATAATGTTAAAATTATACTACATTACATTTATTTAAATTATATGATTAATGATGGATAAAATTTAATTCAAAAAATGCATGAAATAGTTAAATTAAAAATTTATCATTTACGTATGTATTGTGATTAATTAAATCTAAAAAACTCTGAAGAGCCACGAGAAATCATATTTTATTCTAATTTTTAATGAATTATAGATAGAAAAAAATTATAAATATGACGTTATTACTAATTTATTAAATTAATAATGAGGGATAAATTCAATGTAATATGGAATTTTTTTTGAAAATTCCTTATCATATCAGGTTTTCTCCCCCATATCTGGCTTGAAGTAGGGAGATAATTTATGTTTCTTAAAAGGTTCATAGAAACAAAACACTTCAAAAATTATTTGATAAATTAATTATGTGATTTTTCTACTTGGATTGGATATCATATAAGAAAAGAACCATGAAGTTTATGTATCCTTCCTTAATGTTTTTCTTTTCAATAGGAAACTCAAGTTATTTAGATGAAATCTTTATTAACCACCCTCTAAGAATACACAATTGCGTATGAAATTCATAGTCTCCAATAGTTATGCATCTGAAAAGGAAGAAACACCGCACCTCTAAATAGCAATATTTAGACATGATAATTTTCCACGTCCATTAGGGATAATCTTATCAATTTCACATATGACAGCCATTCATAATGAATTTACATGTTCATAAATCTATTATGTGTTTGTGATTAACATTAAAGAATATTATTCTATCAGTTATATTTCATGAATGAAGTGTTTTTTCATTAGGAAATATGATATTTCATCATGTAAAATGTCCATTTCTAATTTTCATCAAGATAAAATGAATCCAAATATAAAATTCCAAAACATTTTAATTGAACATACATTTTATACCATTGAGAAGTCAAATAGAATACTATAAAAAAAATTTATCCTACTTATATGTGTACCACATTCATGGGGTTCTTAGGTCAAGAAGATCCAAAAACACACTCAAATGGTTTTCAATAGTATGAAAAAAATACTATGAAATTTATAAAACCAACATCCTAATACAAGTAGTGGGATCTCACCACTATGACACAATATTAAGTGATGACATTGAATGGAATCCCCTATCTGTGAGTGATAAAATATTTGACACATACAAATATCGTTTTTTAATTGCTTGACTTTTATTATCTAAGCGAGGGTCATTTCATGGATATCATTTAAATTTGTATTGAATACACCTATTAGGGTCATCAACTTTCTCGATAGAATTCAAAAGACATAATGATCGAAATATTTCACTATTCAACATATAATATATTTATATTTTCTACTCATCCATTCAAATAAAATGGTATGTGGATTTATGTGGTAAGAGATATAGTACTATGACCTACTGGGATAAATTTGTGGTGTGAAGTTGTTGGGATAAAATCTTTTTCATTAAATTATAGTGAATATTCAAACCAATAATCATCATATAAATGTATAATGATAAACGTTTTATACTGATAATTATTTTTCAGATATAGAGTTTTAGGTTGGGGAAAAAGAATTCTTTCAAATACTATAACATAAGAGGGTTATAATTTTTGGGAATAATGGAAATTTGATAAGAAGATTCATTGTCCCCTGTGATAATATGGATTATATATATGAAATATCTTTTTTATTATATATTTCCCTACTCAAGTCATATATTCAAAATTTGATCCATGTATCACTTTTGAGGAATTACATAAAATTTATGTTACATGTATTGAACATAAAGGTTGTATAACTAGTGTATTATATCTCTTATGAGCAATAACATATAGATATATTGGATAATTGAAATAATTTAATATAAAATAATACCATGATCCCTGTTAAAAAAGTGATTTTAAATTATATGTATGAAAAATAAGAATGGTAATCCAATGATATAATCCAATAAATGTTCCATCATAATTTTTTATCTATATAGCAAAATTTCAAGGGAAATTTTTTAAGGGGTGAGAATGTGAAAATATATTTTTCGTATGAATTTTACTATAATAATTTTTGTATGTTGACTAAATTTTATTATATCTTCTTGTTAGTAGAAATGAATAATGTATTATTTTATTATTGTATAATAACATAATAATAAATAAAGCAAAAACTATTAAGGAAAATATTTATATATATGAAACATAATTATGAATATTATATGAGGAAATTTACCACAAGTAAATATAAAAATTTCAATATTGATGTACTTTTTCTCATGATCTCCCATGAAATTCAAATCATTGTGTATCATTATAATTATAATGAAAAACATTAGAAATAATATTGAAATTTTAAGGATGAAATGAAAAAATAGAATGAAGGGTTATGGAAAAATGTGAAAAATTATATATTGTAATGGTAAAATGGTAATGTTACCATTATATAGTTTTTGGATATAGTTATTAGATATATAGACTTTTCCTATACAAATAACTAATGTGTATATAAGAATTATTATAGTTTGAATATAACAATTTTTTTCATGTAACTAATTTATTATAAATAATATATCAAACATTTAATTAATATACAATAAATAAGAATTCAATAAAATAATCGGATAACAATTTATTGGTTATAATACCATATATGATAAAAAATATTTATTTATATATGTTTTTTATTTATTAATTTATGAAATAAATCCATAATGTTTATAGAATTATTTTAAAAAATTTAATTATATATATAAATAAACAAAATAATAAAAATTCATTTAATTATTCATAATTGAGAAAAAAAATATGAATAAAATTGTATTATGTTTAAAAATATATTCTTGTAAAAAAATTTATATTTTTTATGAAAAAGTTAAATTCTACACATTGGGTGTTTAAATTTAATAAAATAAATTTCATATTTTTTGATTTGAAAAACCAAAATGGGTTAGAGGGTAATTTTTTGGTGAAAAAATATTTCTCCAATTTGAATAATAAATTTTGATTGTAAACGGTAAAATTAGTTAAATTGTCTAAATAATTAATAATGTATGAAACTATAATCGCCTGACCAAAGATTCCATCCAAATCGAAACCTGAATTGTCTCACCACTGACCTGAGGTGCATTCCTAATCTCCATGAGCTAGTAATAAATACTATTTCATTAGAGACAGATAATAGAAATGATTTTTCCATTACATTATATTTATTAACAATTGAATTTTACTTGAATTTCAGTATAAACCATCCATATATAATAATTCCACGTCAAACATGAATGAGTAGATATAATTAAATTATAAATAATAATATATCGACCACTCATCTCACTTACAGACTTCCTCATCTCACCTATAGATTCCCACACCTATAATTCATACCTCTTATAACATCCCATGATCCATCAATATGTTATAGCACCAAAATCCATCATTCTTCAAATAAATAATTTAACCCAACATTAACAAATACAGAATGTATAAAACATCTCATTTAGAGGGAAAAGATAGATATTATATGGATATAAAAAAATTCATATGAAATCATTTAATAGGAACACATGGTAAAATATAATGAAATAAAACAAATATCAAACAAACTAATTCAAATAGTGCTCATGAAGTAGTCAAGAGATGATAAAAAAACATAAATGATATTATCGGTGTCAGAATAAAAATACTCAATAGCACAACACAAACCATTCTACATGAAAAAAATTATATTATAAAAACCATATTCAATTTGTTTGAAATAAAATTCCAATATATTTGATTTAATTTTTTTACGCAATAAAAATAATCAATTGAAATATTTTTTTCATAGGAAACACAATTTTTAAACCAAAAAATCCACATACCATTATAATTGAAAACACAATATAAAATACATTCACATAAATTTTTTTCTAAATACTATTTAAAAATGGTTGTTTTTTATTGAAAATCAATGGAGCACTACAACCTAGAATTATATAAAAAGGGGCACTAAAAGCCAATAAAGGTACTAAATATAAGTTAGGTTAGGTTCCAAATGAAATAAAATAAGGGGAGAACAATCAAGAATAATATTAATATACCCTAAATAAACCACCAATGAAAATGTTAGTGTCATGGGCCCTAATAATGGCATTAAAGTAATGTATGCTGAACTGGAATCACATACCATAGATTAGCCTAAAACAAACTATTTTTCTCGGTCATCTCATCAAACTAAATGGGCCATTACATTCCCCATGAAATTTGAAGACTATGGCCCATCCATGTGCACTTGAAACTGAGTCCCTCTCTAGCTAAACACATGTTAACTAGTGTTATGACTCATCCAGTAGTTTCCATATTGACCTAGAACTCCCATGAAAAATATAATATTGTGTGGGTGAGAAAACATAAAATGTACAAGGGGTGTTTCATGATATATCATGATATATATTGAATCCCAACCATAGAATCATGTAGCCATTGTATACCACCATTAAATTGGCATGATTAAAGAAATTAAAATCTCAATTACTAAAGAGTTTTTTAGTCTTGGTAAACTAGATATATACATTACTCTTCTTTTACAAATGAATTCAGTAAATGAAAAATAATTTTTATTATTTAAATTATAACATTATTCCATATGTGATATCATTACATCTCTATATAAGTACACATCATTTAATCATATGGAAAGTGAAAAATAATGGTGAGCTAAAATTATTAGTAATGGTCAAGTATAGAGACAACAATATTGAATCAATGAAAATAATCAATATGGAAAAGTAATAACTAAATAAACATGCTATGTAATCAATAAAATGAGAATAAAGTGAGTAAAAAATATAGAAAGTTGAATAACCAAATACTCAATCCATTTAAAATAATTAGATAAGGTGTAATCCATATAGAAAGGTAACTAACTGAAAAAACATGACATATAAAAAATAAACTAAAAATTAAATGAATCTGTAGGTATGTAGAAAAAAATAACATTAATAAATATTAACTAAGTCTGAATGAGGGAAATGCTAAATTATTATATTCAATATTTCATAGGTATATGGTACCTTTACTGTTAAGACCATTCACAATTAATTTTACTATATTGGGTAAAAACATAACTATATCCTTCTAACCGACTCGACCCATGAGAGTATTGATACATCGAAAAGATATCTCTAACTGGGCCCCACCCATATCATAATTATCTAAATAATTCCTCACATATCAAATAATATATTTACTAATGTTCCTTATCAAATATCTATATGGACTATAAGATAATAACATTTCAATATTTAACCAGTTAATAAAATAACATTCAATGTGAACACCATACATAAAAATGGTATATGGTTTAGGAAACAATAATATCCATGATAAATTATATAGATATCTTGGGGGAATTCGATGTTCAATGACCATAAGAATTAAATATTTCATGGGGACAAAAGAATAAATCAAGGTTATGAATGTCAATAATATCTTTGGTCAAAGGAATGATTAACCATCCAAAGGGAGAATACTGATATAATTAATAAATCATATACCCATTAGAGTAAAAAAATGGTTTTTTCGATGATGAATGGAAATTTTATAAAACGAACTTTCTGAAAAATTCTTGAGGAAAATATAGTTTTGAATTTGAAATACATTTATAAAATTCGTTTTTACAAAAATAACATCTGAAAATGTTTTTTATGTATCATTTTAATCTTGCAGTGGAAGCTTCAAAAAAATGATGGCATGTAAATCATCACATGTCATATAAGGTAAAGATTAACTTCCTTTTACAGGGTAAAAATTCAGAAAATAATCTTGTTCAGTAAGTGAAAAGAATATTCCTCTGAAAAAACATTAAAATTCAAAATGATATGCATGAATTTAATAAATAATTTTTTAAAGGTCTTGAAAATTTAAATAATTTTTAGAAAATTAATTTTTTAAAAGAAAACATGTTCTCAATCTAATGATATAAATAATGTTCGGATTTGATAACAGCATTTTCTAAAGAATTTTGAGAACCATACAATTAAAAAATTTTAATGTTACATGGAAATTTTCTTATATAACTATGAAATAATAATTCAAAAGTATTAAGTAAACAATGATCAAATAACGTCCTCTAATGGGCATGCAAGTGTAAATAAAATGAAAAAAATGAGATTATGAGGTAAAACCATGAAAAGGCCATAAAATTGATGTGAGAATCAATAAATAAATTGAAAATGTGTGTAAAATTAAAATCATCATAAGGAATTTTGAAATAAAAATATAGTTTTTAAAAATTTATTACACATATAATCTTAGAAAATTAAATATAATGAGGATGAAATATAAACCAATGAAATAAAAGTGTGTTCTGAAATTATTTTCAACTTGGAAAAACTTAATTCAAATCTAATTAAATTAATTAATTATAGTTGAAACTCAAAATGTCATGAATAATTCATGAATCCTTATATTAAATTTCAAAGTATTATTATTTACACTATATATAATTAATTAGGGGCACAACAATAAAGTATTTTTCAAAGAATGGAAAATGACACGAAGCCTGTTACTACTTAGTAACTTTTGAATTATAAGTTCCATGAAAGGAGAAAAATAAAATTAATCATTAAATATGATGAATATAAAATAATTAATGATATCATATTTCAAAAGTTGTAGTAGATAAATCATAAAAAAAGTTGTGAAAATGGTCTTTGTAGAACAAAAAGAGGGAAAATAATCCCATACCTTGCATTTCCTTATGAGTGAACACACTTTAACATAATTATTAATAGTTTTATGCATGTTAAAAATTTTAAAATTACCATAATAATATATATAATTTCATATATTACCTTCTTATAAAATATTATTACACATTTATTAACAATATTTCATTATTTTCACTATTTTATTTGTTAATTTCGAATATTGTTGACAATATTTTAACTCTTTATATTTCCATATTACATAGATCATTATATCATCATATCCATAATGTAAAACATTATATTATTGTTATATATATTAACTAAATATGTATTTATAAGAATCTATAATATTTGGAGATATGAAATTAAAGACACCGCTCTTGGAGACGGTATGCCATGTACTTATGAATCCTAATTCCATTTGTTTTCCATATTTAAAAGAATGAAAAGTAAATGATATAAATGTATATTATAATTAAAATATAATATTTATTTAATATTTTTCAGATATTATTGTAAAACCTATCCTTAATAAATTTTATTTATATTGTGAATGAATCACATTACTTTGAGAAGGAGGTAGTCCACACTTTCACAACCGACGTTGTCGTATTTTCACAAAATATAAAGCATGAATCTATGGGTTATATATTAATTAAACAAGCCTAAATACATTATCTTTATCAAATATATCATATAAAATAGTTTTTCCATCATTATTCTTAACAATTAGTGGTTTTAAATGAAAAAATTAACAATTTTGTTTTGCAAAGAGATAGTTTTTCATACATGAAAAGTAATTTTGTTACCCTTTATACGAAAGTGTGTGTATGTGTAAGTCAAAAACATAAAATAAAAAATATATTTATATTAATTATACTTATTTTATTATATAATCATATATTAATAATAAATTAAGGAATTCATAAATATGTATAACAAATGTGATCGTTCAATAAAAATACCTCTTATTTGGGAAAATCATTTCGGTTTATAAAAATGTCTTCATATAATAGATTTATGCCAAAAGTGATGAATATAGGTTGATGGGATAGAATTTGGGATATTTTTTTATTATGTTTTAGTTGATCCAATGGGCATGAGATTAGTGAATAAGTGGATGAAGTGAGATTCTTTTTAAAGAGGAAGAGGACTGGTATATTTTTTAATTTTTTAAAAGGAAGTTCCACCCATGTTTTTCCCTTTTCACGTGGAAACAATAATGATCTAAATTCTTTAAAATGGTAATAGGGTCCAAATATTTCCATCATATAAATTTTTTCAATTTAATAGGTTATTATTCTCTTATGTTTATTTTTTAGTCCCTTATCATGTTAATATTCCACTTAATCACTGTAAATAATTTTAATTACTTTAACAAATGTTCTTTTTATAAAAAAATTATTTACCATTTTAGAATGTGTAAATTATTATTATTCCAAATATATAATCCATTTTTAAAAATTCTAATCTCATATATGGTGGAAATTAATTTAAATTTAATCCTACATATGGGATGATAAAGCGGGTTTTCCATGTAATAATGTTCTAATGTTTTGTAAGTTATTATATATTATTTCAAAGTAAAATATATTTTAATTACCAAATTGTTATTAATTGATATAAAATTTTTATAATTTAACATTACAACCAATAAGAACCTAATTTATCCGTATTAATAAATTATATGAAAAAATTGTTTTGAATTAGAACTCGGTATTTTTAACTTTTCATAATGAAATGATACTTCTCTGAAAATACTAAAAATGTACCATAATATAATTTTAATGTTATAAATTAAAAATTAAAATTTATGTTTTACATGTAATATTTATTAATGTTCCAAAAATTGTATTTAAAATAATTTCTTCATTAAAATTTTGTAAAAGTGTCTGTAGAAAAATATTGATTTTTATGAGAAATATTCAATTTATTCTTATGTTTTGTTGATAAATTATATCGAATGAATATAATTAACATTCATTAATGTATAATATTTATATTATAATAATATCATTCAGTATTTTTAATTAATTTACCATATTAGGATAAAACATCATTGTGGGTATAAAAATAGATTTTTATAGTAACATTCGTTTTATATTCATGTGCTTCTTATATTCATTTCTAATTTATTTTGAAAAAATGAATTCAACTTATATTTGTGTTAAACAAATATTTTTTAAATTAGTTAATAATATTCCTAACAAATAATATATTCTATATGTTATATATTATTATATTAAATAGTTATGATTTATTAATATATTGTTCTTCAGTAAAGCATGGTCATTCATGTAACATAAGTCATCGAAGAATGTCATTATTGTGTGTGACGTAAGCGAACTCGGTAATGATTTCATTGAAATATATATACTATATTTAATTTATGTAAAATATGGAATATATTATAATAACATAGGATATTATATTCTATTATGCGGTTGGTGTTTCATGTCATTCACGTTATCGAATACAATGTTTATACATTAGAATTTCTAGGTGTAATAATCCCACCCTCACCACTAATTTCCTCAGATTAAGATATCTAAAATTTATATATTAATTAAATAAATAAATAAAACCAGTAGAAAAATGTTTTAATAATGAATGTGGAAACAAAAGAGTGTCTAAGAAATAAGAAATTAATTTAAAAGTATCAATGATGCATTTCAAAATATATATATGAACGAATAGAACCTTGAATTTATAATTCAATCCATTTTATTTTTTTAAATAAAAATTTCATTCGTATTGAAATTTAAGATAATTTTATGAAATAAATTTATCTTTAACAAAACATTATTAAAACATTAATATTATTCATTAATTACATCTAAAAACCAAATTAGGATAAAATATTATTAAAAATATATTATTATATCAATAAATAATTATATGAATTAACAACACATGAAACACCATGTAATTATTGAAATTTTAAATAAATAACTTTGGTAAAAAGTCACATAAAATCCTTAAAATTATTTTTAACAACTCAGTTCCATTTTAAAAAATACATCTAGAAAATATAAATATTAACCACTATCTATTGTTTAGAAAAATATGATTTCAAAATGTTCAAAAATTAATGAAATCATCTACATTGAATGAAAATAATATAGAAACTTATTTTCGAATAAAATTAAATTTAATCACACTCAGTACTATATTTCAATAAATTAAATTGAAATCAAAACACTAGTTATCAATGGAATCTAATATTAGTGTCTAAAATAGCAGGAAACCCACATGGAACCAATATGGTCAATCTGGGACTAAAACATGGAATTAATTGGCCTAAAATAAGACATTTCAAGCCCTATAAATTATATAACACAATAATTAAGAATAATTTAATACCCTTATGGGTTTTCTGATCAAGGAGAGGCAATGAGGGATGGGGAAAAATGATGAGAAATGACAGGAGAGGGAGTGGATTTCATACTTAGAGATCATTCCATGAATCACAATATAATTCCAATAGAAATACCAAATATATAGGAGTTTAAGAGGGAGTATTTAATTCTACAAAGGGGATATCATCTATGAGGTGTTGTTTGATGAGGGAGAAAGGGGAGGAGAGAAAATTTTACCCAACAAAATATTATTTAAAAAATATAATTTTTTTGATATTTTTGAAATATACAGATATTTTTAACAGGGTTTCCAAAACTATGTGATGGATGTGTGACACCCAATAGATGTGCAAAAAAACCAACTCAAGGATACCAATTGGATATCTCACGGTTAAATACATCATGTGCTTAACATAAAAAATGGAATAGCCTTTGGTAAGAAAAAACTCACAGGCACTATCGATTTACTAACCATGTGTGCTAACTATTCGCCATTATAAAACCTTTTAAAATATAAAATCATCTATCCCAAAAATACCAAAATATCAAGATTAATAATAAAATTTAAAACGTTATTAAATACTTAAAAAAGTAACTTGGACGTGTCCTAATATTCACCACCATAATGATTCATCCCCAAGTTATTTATTTCCAACGATGGTAGAGAAAAATATATTGAAATTCCATGTAACACCCCATGATTTCATAGTATGTAATTTTCATTAAAGTAATTCAATTTCTAGCGCTACACACAACACCAAATTTGAGGACACTAGGACTTACCAAACTAGCCATTCAAAAAGCGGTTCTGAATAGTATTATCTAATATTTTAATTTCATACACTCCATATATTTTTCGAATCCATATTATGTGTTTATTAAATATAATATAAGAACAAATTCATTTTTTCATATAAAAGAAATATTTTTTAAAAAATGAAATTCTTACACCTTTTCCTGGGAAAACATTTTTTAAACCAATATTTGACACTTTTATATATTCAATTTAATGAAATTAAATTATTCATTATAATTGGTACATGAAATTTATTTTGGATAATTTTTTGTTATTTTTTGATAACTTTCATATTTTGATGAATACTGAAAAATTATAAATTTTATTTGAAAACAACTTTTTTAATCAAAATAATTTATAGGATTAAATTATGAATTTCAATGTTTTGAAATTTTAACTAGATTATATTTTTTTCATTTAATACAGTTTAGGTTATTTTAAGAAATTTCACATTTAAATTTCATATAAACGCATGTCAGTCTTTTGATAGCTTTTACTTTTTAAAAAACCTATTTTCTGTTTTAACAACGAGAATTAATTTTCAATTAATTAATTCAACATCTATGTTTTTTATTTGGTAAAATATAATTCATTTTTGAATTATGAATATAAAAATTATCTTAGGGTTAATTTTTAGTATTTATTTGAAAACATTCAATTTTTTTGATAAATAGTGAAAAACAATGCGTTATAGTTTAAAACCAAATTTTAATTTAAATAATTATATATTTTATTTAAATTTATTTTAATTCAATATAGATATATAATACCTATATAATTTCAATTTAAATCATTGCATTTATTTTATAATAAAATTAGATGTATAATATTTTATTGAACTCTTTACCGTCTTTTACCCACCTTCTAGGAGAATTTGCGAATTTTCATAAATCTAAATTTTACAACTTATGTTAATTGAATTTCAAAAATCCAGGAGACATGGTTGATATCAGTAAGTAAAATGTGGTTCAATAAGATGAAAATAATATTTTTTGAATAGTATCTTTTAACTTTTATTTACCATGGTTAAAAGTAAATACAGTAACTAAAGGTAAAAATGATATTATTAATACACTAACACATGTCCCAATACTATTTGATAAGTGTAATTAGACCAAAGAATAAACATAGTAATAAAATATGATCCTTTTGGTACACTTGGGTTAGATTAGGACATTATTTATTATTTTATTTAAAGAATAGTTAAAAGAGTTAAATTTAATTTTTAATAATAAAAAGATTTTTAATATAGGGTTATACACAATATAAATTAGACTATAAATATTCATTAAAAAGAAAACATGATTTCCTACATAATGGTATTTTATTTATAATTTTTAGAAATTAAATAAATAATTTATTTCTGACACAATAATGATGCATTAATTAACTTATTAATGAAATATTAAAATAATTGATATTATAAATATCTAAATAAATGTAAATTGCGACTTATGATTAATTACAATAATTTTAAAGGATAATATTAAATTTTAGGTTTGATTAAATAAATTATATTTTAAGTGATAATTTCTTTAAGTCTTTCAAAAAAAATAAAATACTATATATTTTCAAAATTGACATAATTCATTATTTAAAACAAAAACTATATGATTAAATAATATAATTTTCATAAAAATATATGGTTCAAAAAAAGGACTTGTATAAGGTTATATATATCAATAATGAAAATCTTGGGGTTCTCTTTGAAGTTTATAGTATTTTTATTAACAATATAATATTACAATACAAAGAGATATGGTAACTTTCAAAAAATTTGACCAGGAGTTAAATCTAAATGATAAGGTTAATATGGTAACCTAAACCTTTATAAAACCTATTAATTAAGAGATTTTAGACCCATAACCACCTTACCGATGAAATAAATCATTTTAGAGCCATTATAATCCAAAAATTATTTTATTATAAAATAATATTTCAAGATTTTCCTAAAGTGACCATCACCTCCCGTATAAAAGGGTAATTCCCCTTCTCTAAATTTCACACCTCCAAAGCAATTTGGCTATGCCAAACCCTTAAAAAATACCTTCCCAACTTACCTCACATCAACCTAGAGTCCTTAAATTGATCATAATTCCATCTTAAGGAGTGGTTTTGATAAACTCAAAAGAAAACACCCGAAGAAGAGGTAATAATTTCACCACTCTCTTTCAAGTTATTTTCTTCTTCCACATCCTCATTCTTTATTGTTTCAATACCGAGATAATAAATACAGTACCCTCTACATACTAAGATGTTATCATAAATATGGTACCACCTTATTAGTTATTCTATCCAATCTATAAATGAAAAAGTCGTGATACGTACATATGTACGGCTTATCGTCTCCATGTCGTGGTGTAGTTTGTTATTCAAATACTTCATTATTTGGATGGGTATAACAGATAATATAATTAATTTAAATAATAAAAATAAAATTTTAATGATTCTTTATATATGATATACAACCCAATTACATATGATTTCACCATAAATATAATGATATTGTCTTTCGTGCGTACGTATGGATTACTATCTCCACGAATGCGAAGAGATTAATTCCCCATCGTAATCATTCAAGATTAATTCTTATTTTATTATTAAAAATAAAGTTTATAAATTTAATATAATTCTTTATATTAATAAAATACATCCTATACATAACCAACATGACTTACGTAACAAAAAAATGAAGGAAAAAAATTTAGTTAACAACCAAAACAATGATACTACTGAAATATCATTAACAAAACAATATTAGAAGATCATATATGATATAATATTTATATATATGGTTAATATTTAATATAATAAAAAATATTTCACCAATATACATGAGTTTAATCTACCCTATTCTAAGGAAAAGAACAATGTAAGGGGTTTTCATCTCACTTTTATTTTCCTGAGATTCATGCTATATTTGTCATTATTAAATTTTGTGTGGAGTATGTAATGACCATGATTGTATTATTTTTCAAATATAACTTAATTTATGGGTATTTATATCATCATTTGATGATCCTTCTTTCATGGGGAGTATGTCTTGTAAGTTACTAATCAGTAAAGGAATTTCAAATTTCAATTTCTACTCATTGGGCTTTATGCAAACTTCATTGATTATTTTACTCCAAGATTTTGTTTAAAATCACTATTTATTTAATTATATAGTAATTTCCACTCCCCTTTGACTGGATATACTTTTTATACACATAATAATTCCATTTATAATTCTCAAATCATTTATATGAACAAGGTAAGAGTAATTTTAACTCAATTTCCATTCATTTTGTTAAACATCCTAGTCATTGGTGCTGTTTTTACAAAAAATATGTGTGAATGTCCTATAATGGATTTACACTGAATATATAATAATATTGAGTGTATTTATATTTTTCACACATAATTATTTTATTGATTTACCATTAACCTATGTATATGGAATTTATAAAAAATTTCATCTTAAATTACATTCCATTGCGACCTCTTTGTTATTATGCACCAATTCACTTTTATATGGTGTATATACTCTTCTTTGACATATTATATCACGAATCCCATTTTTATCATGATATTATAAAGTTTTTATTACCTCAATTATATGTATTAAAGACACTCTCATTTGGTTAGGATATCTAATTGAATATTATTTTAAACGTCATAGTGATTTACTATTTTAAATCATTCTCATTAATGTCCATGTTTTAAAAATAGTATTAAGGATTTATTTATATGAACATGAATGTTTTTGAATTAAATTTTTTTTAAAAAGATTCAATGTGGTATAGAAAACATTGATTAAATAATCTATTTTAAAAATTTTCTTTATAAATAGTGTGACTTTTAAAAGTTTTTAAGAAAAAGGGCATATTTACCTCAAATAGTTTCCCTGATTATTTTCATCTATGTCAATATCCTTCATTATTCTTAATAGAGGTTTATTTATTATTATTCAATATTCCATATTGTATTAAATTAGTTATTTTTGACTATGGATGTTTTATTTTTATACCATTCATGGATGTGGTTAAAAGTGTTGACATTTATTATGCTAGTTTTTATCGAATTTTTAGATTATGTTTCACCCTTTTCATATGTGGATTGAATTTGACATAGTAAGTGACGGATGGAGCCCGATATAGCTCTTAGATTCCTTAGTAGGTCTCATGAGATAAACTAGTGTCTTGGAACATGGATTTGACAAAATCTTATTTGTAGTCTTGGAACAAGGCCTTAACTATGTGGTTTTGATGTCTGGAATTATGCATTCCATCATTATGAAATTGGCCATTGATATTACATGACATTATTCTACTAGTAAAATATCCATGTGAATAATTAAATGGAATTATTTGATTTATCTTTTCCATAGTATTCTGATTTTTAGGTTTAAAAGGCCTGTGTTCAAGTCTTATACATTTCATTAAATGTTTGTTCTTATTTATGAATGTTTTCTTTATATTGTTATCCTTACAGAGCATCTGAGCTCACCTATTTTTTTGGTTTATTTATCATAGGATAAAAAGAAGTATATTATGATTCACCTGCCGGAATAGGATATGGGATATAAGAGTGTCAAAAGGGGAAACAATGTTGTTTTTTTATTTTATTTGATGACGTCATTTAAAAATTATTTATGTGTCTATTACTTCCAATGCTACTAAATGGATGTGTCTATCGGGACATGATTTATTATATCATGTCAATGTTATTTAATATTGCACCGATTTTGAGTATGTGGGGTTGGGGCATTACAATTGGTATCAGATGACGTTTAATACAAACCTTGGAAGATAGATTTATAAAAACTCTGGTTAGAAAACCCTACCCTAAGATTGATATTGAGGATTAGTATAGAAGAACATACAAAAATTTTGGTAATGTAAATATTTTGTGGGATTTCAATAAAATACATCCCTGTATGGATACGAGTAAGTAGAGGTGGCTCTGGCACTGATTTACCTAGGAGTGAAAACTCCGACAAGGTGTTTTGGGCTTGACCCGGGGTATCCTAGTACACGATAATGGGCCTTTCTACACTGTTGGTTACGACACTTCCGGGGGTTATTCTTAGTATAATTCACATTTTTATGACATACCAATTTGAAGGATTCTAATTAAAGATGATAATAAATAACATTGGTTAATCCTAAGGTGTTTCAAATTAATAATAAGTTGTTATGATATTCTCTAAATGATTTTATGACTCACACTATACTTTCTTTTATTAGTCAATGGTTGGATTCCAAGGAATTAATAGTAACATTGAACATGATTTACAAGGTGGGAAAGTTGGGGGAAAAAGAAACTAAATGGAATATTGATAGGTGTAAAAGATATCATGTTCATGCCAAATCAGTTTTACAAAAATTTGACCAACAACATATATATTAAAAAACTCCCGAACTCAAAAAATATGATAACGGTGGTGAATGATAAGAGATACAATATTGGGGACCATGGAAAAAATAAATCTCAATTTCCATCATACATGAAATGTGGAAGGAGAAAACTAGGAATGTGTCTCAATGAAATAATGCAATGATTTATGTGTGGGAAATAAGGTCATAATGTAAACAATTGCAATGGAAAAATAAAGAAAATTATGGAAGAAAATAAAAATACTACAAATATTCCATTTACAGTCAATTTCTGTAAATGTAGGGTACCTAGGAATTAAATGGGTGAATACCTTATTCTATAAGATAACCTCTTGGTCAAGGAAGAACCTATGTGGAAATTAATGGTTAATGAAATGTGTAAAATTATTTGGGCTCTTCGATGAGGGGATTACTTTGGAACTCTTTTATCTTATATGTGTAACCCTGCAGTTTGTTATGTGAAAATGCTATTGTAGGAAGAATAATCTTTTATATTGTTGATATAGTTATAAATAACCATTTTGGTTTATATGATCCTTAAATTTGAAGAAATTACAAGTTATTAACTTTTGGATGAAAATGTGAGGTATGAGATAACATTTGTGGTGAAATTAGGTTATGATTATTATGATGAATTTTTCTAATTTTAAGAATGTTATAAAATATAGTTTTTGAAAAATGACAACACGCAGACTGTGTGAAAACCTATCACATAGTCAAATCTTCTGGAATCGAACCCACAACTAGAGTGTGATTGGGATTTATCACCTACCACTGGTCTATGTGAAGTCCCTCGTTAGTGTGAATAATTATTTTTAGTTAAATGATTCTATTGATCAATAATAAGTTGATTTTGGATATTATGTCTTATAAAATGGATATCCTTAGTATATGAAAATTATTTTGTGATTATGTGATAATTTTTATTTTAGATGTCGTTCACTCTATTGGGAACACTATATACTTAAATAAAAATAGAATACTATGGAATTTCATTTGATGATTAATAATGTATTTTTATCTATATTTTTATTGTGGTTTTATAGTGATTTCGGTTATTTATGGAAATTATTAACATATCCTATAGAAAATGTGATTGGGTTATTTAATTTTTAAGTATGTGACTTTAAGAATAGACGATGTTATTTGGAGATACAATTTTACATGTAATACTAGGTAATCAAATTCTTCTATGTTTTTGGTTCCAATATTAGTTTGTATTATAATGAAGGATTTTAAGGGAAATTTTTTATTGAATGGTATTTATTAAAAATTGGGAATTGTTGGTTTAATTTTATAAATTAACATTAGTATTTCTTTCTCTAATGGATTATCATTTTTGGGGATCATCTAATCTTGTACTAACCATTTTGGTTTTGGTTAAACTCTAAATACAAGGTAAATATATAGATTATCCTTTGTGGATCATCTGATTCTCTAAATGTTGATTCTAGCACTTCAGGTGTTCCCAAGTCATCTTTAATACTCATCATTATAAAAATATGAGTTAGTGGTAGAAATTTTTTAAAAGATGAAACTATACTTAAAAATTAATTATATCTCTTTATTTTCTTAGTCAATCTCATAAATAAATTCCCCAACATTATGAAATAGAACTTAAAATAAAATAAACTGTTTTCCGTTTACTTTTCATACTAGGTAACTAATTAATATTTATCCCATCACAAGTTTGTGGTGTTCTTATTGTTAACTTTTTTAAGATCATGTTTTTATCACTCTCCATCAGAACATTATACTTAGTTTATCTTTCATATCAATTTTTTCCTACATGGAATCCTAGTTTGGGTTATCTCGGATGACCTTCGTACTTGTATTTTTTTCTTTTAATGACATAGTTTTATTGACTCTTTTTGTGATATGGGACATTCAATGAAGTTACCAAGACCAATTTTAAAAATGAGAGGACACAATTTCCAAAAATGTAGAAGAATTTATCACCCCATTATTTCATAGTAAGTTATTTTCTTTCATTTAATTCAATAACTTGCACTATACGCAACACTATGTTTGAGTGCACCACAACTTACCAAACTAGATGTTAAAAAAGTAGTAATTAGTAGAATTTACTGAATTTTGAATTTTATATACTCCATAAAATTTTATAATCCATATTATGTGTTTCAAGGACATAATATAAGAACAAATTTATTTTTTTAGATAAAAAAGTGTTTTTCAAAAAATGTAATTTTACCACCTTTTAATGGAAAACCCTTTTTAAACCCAATATTTGACACTTTTTTATATTAAATTTAATGAAATAAAATTATTCTTTATAATCGGTACATAATATATTATTTTGGATAAATTTTTTGTACCTTTCGGGTAACTTTAATATTATGATAAATACTGTAAAATAAAAAATTTTAATTGAAAACATCTATTTTAATAGAAATAATTTATTCGGATAAATTATTCATTTGAATGGTTTTTAAGTATAATTAGATTATATATTTATCATTTAATACAATGTAGGTCATTATATGTAATTTCAAATTTAAATTTGACATAAACACATGTCAATCTTTTCATATTTTTTACTTTTTAAAAACCCGCTTTTGGATTTTTACAATGGGAATTAATTTTAAAATAAATAATGAAACTTATATGATTTGAATTTGTTAAAATATAATTCATTTTTGAATTCATAATATCAAAATTATATTAGGGTAACTTTTTGGTATTTTTCTGAAAACATTCAATTTCTGATGAACAGTGAAAACAATAACATTTTCCCATTATAATATCATTAAATATAAAACATTTACCAATTGATTAGAGGATTATATAATTCTAGGCACTACTACCACATAATTAAAACCATACATATGTGTGACAAGAATTTATGAAATATTTGTCATTTCATTATATCATAACCTATGAAATTGAAATTGGGGTTCATAAACATTTCATCATTTCATCATAAAAACCATTGAAAAAATAAATGGGTCTCATAATCATCTAATAATAATATTCATGAAAAATACATCCAAAGATCATATATTTTACCATTCGATCATATATTCAGTAAAAATTAAGTACAACCCATGTTTTATTATCAATAAATATAAATTCAATAAAATCATCATTTGAAACATTCTTGGGGAAAATATCATTTCCATTTTGAAATATCTTATTTAAAATTTAAAAAAGCCAAGAATACTGAGGAAACAATTTAAATTTAAAATAACCTAGGAAACATAACTGGTATTTTTAAAATCCTTGAGAATTATTGATGGTGAGAAATATTATACATGCTCTAAAAATTAAAAAATATTCAATTTAATTTTTTTCTAAAATTTGAAAAGTGTGTCATACAAAAAATGAAAATAAAACTAATTTTAAACCATTTTTTAAAAAATAAAACTTGGATAAAAACATCAGTAAAAAATATTTTTAGAATATAAAAAAATATTGAAAAAAAAATTACAACCCATGGTCATGGAAGATAAATGATATTCAACGGAAGAGTTTCATATATTTTTTTTCCTTAAAACATTATTTCAAGAAATTGAGTACATAAAGATATTGAAATGAATGGTAAACATGTAATTTATATAATTTTCAATAATGTAATAACATTCATGATTTTATTATGATATATATCATAAGATTTCATCATCGGAATCATAATCATAAACAATTATGATAAACAATCAGATTGTATTATAAAACCCTAACCACTATGATAACCTTTGAATCATAAGCTAAAAGAAGAAAAAAGCATATATTCATATTTATTTTACAAAATATTTTTTATTATAATGATAAAATATATTCATGGGTAGTATATATGTAACACACTGAGATTTTATGAGAAATATTAGTTTTAATAACTTTGATGCATTGTGTTGTACGCTACACCAAGATTATCTTGCGCTATACGTAACACCATATTAGCACGCAGTATACACAACACTACTCTTGGAAAGTGTTACACATAATTTCATGTTTGTTTTGTGGAAATTATTCTACACAACATTAAGTATAGATTTTTTTAATTTATAAATGAAATAAGTTTAGATTATGTAATACAAAACACCAAACAATGCATTCACTATAGGCATCCATGTGTTGGCTTGCATTACACGCAATCAAGACCTTCTTCGTTATCATGTGTTATACGCAATACCGAGTTTCACTAAACGAGATATTATTATATTATTATTATGAACTAGCCGTTATGAATGGTAATACCCAATTTTTAAAATATTATATATTTTATCTTTCAAAATGGAATTCATTTTTTGATGCGGAATATCGAAATTATCCTAGGGTGAATTGTTTGTATTTTTCTGAAAACATTCAATTTTTGATGAATAGTGAAAACACTGGGTTACTATTTAAAACCCACCTTTTTATGTAAATAAATATTAATATTATTTAAATTTATTTTAGGTAAAAATTGATACATAATATCTATATATGATCAATGTAATTCATTAGAGTCATTTTATAATAATTTTATATATATATAAATTTTATTGAACTTTTCACCGTCTTTTAACCACCTTCTAAGAGATTTTGCAATTTTACATAAAACTTCATATAACCGATTCTCTGAATTGAATTTCGAAGATCCAAGAGACATGGTTACTATTAAGGAGTAAAATGTGGTTGAATAAGATAAAAATAATTTTTGGTGAATAGTAACTTTTTATTTTTATTTACCACGGTTGAAAGTAAATAGGGTAATTAAGGGTAAAAATGATATTTTTATTACCCTAACACATGTCCTAATTTTATTGGATATGTTTAAATCGACCAAAAACAACCTTAGGAATAAAATATTACACTTTATGTCCACTTTATTAGATTAGGACACTTGTTATTATTTTATTTAAAGAAGAGATAAAAGAGTTAAAATCAAAGTTTAATAACTAAAACATTTTTAATATAGGGATATACATATGATAAATTAAACTATAAATATAAATTTGAAATATAAAAAGATTTATTACATAATGGTATTTGTTTTATAATTTTTAGACATTAAATAATATAATTTACTTATGACACAATGATGATGCAGTAATTACCTTATTAATGAAATATTAACATAATTGATGTTATAAATACCCAAATAAATGTAATTTGAGACTTTTTATTAGTTAAACTACTTTTATAGGTTAATATGACATGTTAGTATTGATTTAATTAACTTTTTTCTCACTAATCATGCTCTTATGATTTTCACAATAATAAATAACCAAATAGGGTCAAAATTGACTTAAAATAGATTTTTAAACTAATATTATATTATTAATAGTTACTCTATTCCTAAAAATCTAAGGATCCACCAAATGACATAGATAAGGTTATATATATTAATAATTAACCACTTGGGGTTTTTTTGGCTTGTTATTGATAAATTATTATTAATCATATAGTGTATGAAAACAAGAAGACACGGAAAAAGTTAAATTCATTAACTTAGAGTTAAATCTAAATGATAATGTTAAAACAGTAACCTGAACCTATCTAAAACCTATTTTTTGAATGGATTTCGACCTATTCCCACTTTATATTCAAAATAAATCACCTTGTAGCAGTTATAAACCGAATATGACTTTATTATTAAATAGTATTTTTAGTCTTTTCCTAAAGTGCCCCTCTCCTCCCATATAAAAATGCACCTCCTCCCTCATCTTTTCACACAATTTGGAGCATTCAATATCATCCAAACCCTACCCATTTCCCTAATAAGATTCCATAGAAACATTATAGAGTTTCTGGTCTCCTCAAAAAACCAACTCTAGTGCTTTAAGAGGAAGCTTAAAAAGGTGCATCAAATAAGAGGTAATCTCTTGTACCGATTCTTTCAATTTTTCCTTCTTCTTCAACTTATTCATATTTAGTTGTATCATTATAAAGTAATAACATCAGTATCACTAATATACTGATATTTTATTATAAATATGAAATAACCCCATTTCACCTTCTATTCATTCTACGGAAAACGAAATCACCATGAGTGCATACGTACGGAATACCGTCTCCATGCTGTTGTGAAATCTGTTTTTCCACCACCTTATTTGGATGGGTATAATAGTGTAAAGAATAACTATATGTATTTATTATAACATCATACTGATTTTGAGATATTATATCATCCACTAAAATTCCATTCATTAATTATGGGAACGATATCATCACTTGTGCGTACGTACAAATTACTGTCTCCATGAACCAATGAGATTCATTATCCATATTAACCATTCAAGAATGATTATAAAGTATATATAATTAATAATAATATATTACATAATTAAGCTACTTTATTTATGTATATACATATATATTTCATCTACTTACTTCCATTCAAGTCAATAAAGAAAGGAAAACAACGTCCATACGTACGTATGACCTACCAACTCCATGAATGGTGTATATCATTTCATTTATCTATCTATTATATATATATATATATACTGAATATATATGATATATAAATCTTTATTTAAAATCTAGAATTAAGTAAATCAGGATATAATTATTAATAATATCAAAAATAACAAGTCCAAACACATACGATAAATAAAATGATTTTTCCCAAAACAATGATTTAACATGGAATTTTCAAAAGAACGGGTAATATAAAGTCATAAAAGAATAATATATGATATCATTAGTAATGAATATGATTTTTTAATAAGTAAATGTAATTATATAAATCATTATATAGGTGGTTCGGATACATACAAAGCATATCGGACCTAAGGTAAGGGAAAACTTTTCCAATCTTGTTTTTATCCGAGATTGTTTATTCGTCTGTATTTACTAGGATTATAATTATCATTCATGTCCATGTTTTCTAAAAATGGTTTCTTGTATTCTTAAAGTCCTATTTACCCATTTTTACTTTTAATGAATGGTATTTAAGGAATATTTCTTTTGTTTACCATACGAATTACTTTTTGACGTTTCTAGAAAAAAGTAATAGATGAATGTTTTTATTAGCTTATACGGTATGAATGGATTTTTACGATTTCATAAACCCTTATTTTCATGAATATATCTATACAAGATTTAATGTATATTTTAAACAAAATCCGTTTCATTTAAAATTACATGTCATTTTTTGAAATGAAAATGATTTTGAAGAAGAAATGATATTTTCCTCAAGAATTCATTTAAAGTGTTTTATCAAAACCATTTTCCATATAAGATGGAATTATTTCATATGTTTATGTTTCAATTATAATGTCTCTATGATTTACATGGTTTCAATTTTCTTATGATGAAATGATATCCATTTTTTATATGGATAATGTTATGATGGGATGATGTTTATGAAACCCATTTTATTCTTTGGGTTATGATAAATGATTTATGTTTATGTTGTGGCACAAGTAAGAATGATTTCATTATGATATGTGTGGGACCTATATCTAACTCCAATTATTTGGTAAATATTTATATCTAATGATATAGACATGGCTGAAATGGTTTCTTAATCCGGTTTAGTGATACAAGACTGGAATGTGGAGTTTACTCGATTCAGAATGGGACTCTGTCCACTAAGATAGTCATAACAGCAATGCCTTGGATACTATGAAAATAATATCATGTGCTTAATGGTTTACAAGAATTACATGTTTTATTCCCATTCTATTTAATCCAGATTGATGTTCCTTTATTATATATGCCTTATGTACATCCAAGATTTATTTCTTACTCAAGATTTTGATGTTTAGATTTTTATGTTCAAGTTTTTGCATTCAAATGTTTATGGATTGTTTTATGTTCTCTAAGTTTATACTTACTAAGCATTTAAGCTCACACTTTTTATGTTTCCATTCCCCAGGATATAAATAATAGTTTTAGTTATGAAAACAAAAAGGGAAGATCTTAATGGGAGATGTTGAAGATCTTTCACCATGATTAGAAGATTATTTTTCCGAGTTTCCAAATACACTAAACTATTATGGTCCTTGTCTATTTATTTTTGTTATGAATTAAGTATTCCAAAAAAGTAATGTAATGTCTATTTATTTCAAGCTACGGGTCTCTACAATATACACCACACAAAAGAAACATTGGGTGAATATGACATGTTTCCCATAGAAAGAAAATTGAGACAAAAATACCTTATCCCGAGTCTTGACTTACTTCATACATGGTCAAAAATCATGAATAATATATACAAGTTTTTTGTAAATATATTATGATAACATAATAATATATATAAATTCATATATTTTTTTTAATTATGAAAAGTTGTTACCCATCCATTATCAATTTATTTTAAAAATCATTTCTTCAGTTTATAACTTCATTGATTTTCATGTATGTTTTGGTTCGGTAGTTTTGGTCCCAGTAAAATGCTCATGGTTAAATAATCTGTATATATTAATAATTATATAAAAAAATATAAAATCATTGTATAAAATTTTTTATTCATCTATAATATTTAGTGATAAAAAATTAATTACACCACTAATGGAGACGGTAGAACATATGTGCACGTGAATATTGTTTCCATTTTTTGATGGATAGAACCAAAGAATGGTAATTAATTATTAAAAAATATAAATGATAATTTTTTATAAAATATTTCATTATTACCATCCATTTCTGAATAAAATTAAAAACGAATCACATTACTTCGTAGAGGTGGAAGTCCACATGTACGCACAAGAAATGTTACCATTTTCCAACATATTGTAAGGTAAAATTTTAATAGAATATTATAATTACATAAGTATAATAATTTCATAAGTATAATATATATATATATATATTATTTATATAATTCATTATATCCACCCATGATAGGTGGGGATAAAAACGAATTACAATGGTTCACTTGGTGGTAGTCCACCGTACACACAATCGATGATTTTTCCCATATTATGGAATATAAGATGGATATAGGGTATGAAATAAATATAAAAAAATATAATTTTTTGGGAGATTATTATTTTTTTATATAATCAACGTTAAATAATATTTTAAGGAGGTGGAGGAAGATATAACAAAATGCAGAGAATAGGAATATACCTATTCTGTGGAGAACTTCTTTATGTTTATAACTAAGGATCTCATAAGAGGATTTTATAATACAAAAAGTACTATAGGATGTCGTAATGGAATGAATCAATGGATTTTATAGGTTTTGGCTAACCCAAAAGGATTTGGACATATGAAATGGGGAGGAGAGGGGGTTTTCTTTTATATGTATTGGAGAGAAAAAATTTCTATTTTTTTAAAATAAGAAGTTATACTAATATTTTACACATCTAAAAAGGAACCAAAATGGATTATTCACGATCAATAGATGAGATATGGTCTTAATAAAGACATTAAATACAAATGATGCAATTTTTTTAACCAATTTAAACATAATAATTTACTTTAACTCCCATTCAAACACATTTTAAAATTAAACAATATAATTATTTTTTATTTTTTATTATTATTATAAAAAAAAATTAAGTTTAATTATATAATAAAATTTTTTATATTGAATATATTGTATTCATTTTACAAATTTTAAATCACCTATGTGGTATAATTTATTTTGAAATCAAATATGATGAAGGGACTAAAAATAAATTTTCCAAAGAAAATTGTTATAAGTATAGAATGTTTTTGTATCAAAATTAAACATAAAATTTATTTTGTTGAGTAAAATTGGATTCAATATAATATAATTAAACTAAATATAATTTTAATACTATATTAATAAAATATTACAAATATATTATTCAATGGAAAATGTTGTTAATAATAAACATCATCAATTTTGACTAGTCATTGAAAATTTAATCTTTTAAAAAAATTAACAAAAATAATCTCTAGGATGATTTTGACATCTTAGTATTTTCAAATAAAATTTCTAAAATTTTTAAAAATAAATTTTAAGTTTTTCTCATAAAAATAAATGATAATAAATTTTTATGAAAAATGTGTTTTCACATCATATATAGGATATACCAAAAATTAAGTATTTAGTTATCAATATATTTTATTTAAAGAAACATCATATTTATTTTTCAAATTTTTTTAATTAATATTCATACAAAAAAAAGTAACAGTTATGTTATAATATTGATATTTAAATAACAATTTTTTAATAGTATATTAGGGTTTTTTATAGCTCACGGTTGATGTAACCAAATCTATTGAATAAATTAAATTAATTCGAAAAGAAATCATAAAATATTGGGTTATTACATGGAAGGGGTGAGTTTTATAAAAAATGTAATATTTTAAGATAAGTCAATGTTAAAAATAAAAATCATTGGTAAACATTTAAATTTTACTAGTACAGTTTTCCAAATCATGAGGTAACCTTGTGACACTCACTAGACAACCAAAACACTAAAAAATTATTAATTAAAAGATATATACTTTTCAATAGAACATGAAATGATCATAAAAATGACACTACCTTGAGATATGTTATTCCCTCTAGATGAGATGTATGCTTTAGTTTGAACTTCGTTTGTCCATGGGGGTTTTTAGAGGTTTCTGGGAGTTTGAGAGTTGAATTTTGATTTTTTGTGGAAATTATCCAGGTGTCTGTTTTGGGAACACTGATAGTACTAACCATATGGTAATCATGATGTATGGATAAGTGAGGTTCTAGTGGAATTTTTCAAAGGTTGATCATTTTTATTCAAACTTCAATTCACACTAAGGAAACCCTAAAAGATTCTGCATGGTGGTCCATCTATGTCTCATGGCCTGAGCACCATTTTCAAAAACAGTTTAGATCATCTTTATAAGGACCCAGCCTTAAACCTTACTTAATATTGAATTAAATGAATAATTCACATGGAGGATCTTTTCAGGTTTAGAGTTTTAGATAATTAGGACATAACTATTACATCTCAATGATTACAATGTATACACTTCTAATAAGTTTCCATAAATTAAAAACTCTTAAAAATAAACGTGTCTAGTTCCATGTTTTAGACAGAAAGTCTTTCCTTGAATCCATACATCACCATATTCATCTTTAAGTCCTGTGGAAAACATTTCAAAAACTTGGGATGAGCATAAAAATCCCATTAAAGGATACACAAAGAAGAAAAACTGTTGGTTTTTCAAAACAACAAGTAAACCAAGAATACTTTATCAAAGTAATACTTTTCACATTTATGAAGTAGTAAAAAAACTATTCACTGAATAAAAGATCATTACTTACCCTTTTGTAACCCAAATATTACCATAAAACCCATATAAAGAACACATAACATATAAAGGTAACTTGGGACATAAACATACTTAAATGGAATAACCATACGGTCGACTTCCACACATATCACTTCATGTAATAGCCATACAGCCAACTTCCATACCCAATTCATTGTAGGTTATAATGTAACCACCCATCCGGGTATTCACGGCCCCACCCATCATATGGTTTATCACGTAACCATCCGTCAATTGTCCAAGTACAATCATAAAATCATAACACATAAAACAAAAATAGAGGAAATAAAACATTTCCACATTTCAAGCACAATATATCACTTAAATATATTGACATAAAAATCCATTATCAAATCCATTATCAATACCAAAATACAAAAAAGAGTATATGGTATTTAATTACTTTTAAAAACTATAACGGCTTGTTGAGGAAGCCATAGATCAAATAATAATCGCGGCGGCGGAAATGTAAGTGTCACCGCGTACGTTAAAAAGAAACATACTTTTTTTCGTTTAGTAAAACACTTCGTATAGAAAAGATTACTTTTGAATAAAAGTATAAGTCAAAGGGGTTTATACACCGTATAAAAGAAAGTTGTGTATAAAACAAAATATGCCTCAATGAAAGGAGACTGAGACGAAGTCCCTTACAAAGTCGGTATCCTTAGATTAAGGATAAATCAATTACAAGATTTTGTGTGAAAAATATGAATACACCAAATATAAGTTGATATTAAGTTTAAAACAATAAGAGGTCGTTCACACATAATCTTGGAAAAAAAATTAATGACATAGATATTTAACTCAATTAAATGAGATTGAGTGATGATTTTCGATACAAGTTCATCTAAATGACATAATAATTTTTCAATGAGATTATTATGTGTATAAAAAGTATATCCATACAAAGGATTGTGGAAATTACAACATAGAGATTACACAAATAACCTCGGACTAGTAAAATCATGAAGTAGAGGTTTAACCCAAAGAATTGAATGTGGGTTAATAAGTTCCCTTACCGAAATCTGATAGCATAACGGCGTCACTTTACAATTCATAAAATGAGTTGATGAGAGAGAAAATTGTATCTCATCACTTGGAAATAAAATTTACATCAATAAGGATATATTATAAAATATCCCAACAAAATAAGATGTAAATTAAAATACATAACAAAAATAAGTTTTTTTAAAGAAGAGGAGGGTGAAATGTTCCCTTACCGACTTGGGTTACTTTCAAAACGTACACCCCATGGAAGAAGGGTCATAAAATGAAGATTTAGATATAGATAATTGAATTTATACTACACAAAGAGTATAATAATGTTCAGTATTTACACCACTCAAAGGAAATGGTGGAAAACGTAGCATAAATGTCACGAGAATAAAAGTGAGATGAAAAATCCCTTACAACAACTCGGCAGCCTAATGGTGCCACTTAAAACTTCCAAAAATGGTTTGATGAGATCAAATAGGGTCTCTCATCATATGAAAATAGAAATTATAGTAAGAGGAATATAAAATAAAATCCCCAAACATAAGAAAGATGAGCTTAAAATAAATGACATAAAAGAGAGTACTTAAAAAGAAAAAGAGAGTTTGGATCCCTTACGTCAAGTCCGACTTGTCTTGTTCATTTATTTATATTCCAGAATAATAAACTTTGGTCAATTTATAATATCTTAAGGACCTCCTTTAATGATTATTATTCAATTCATATCACATATTAAAATGTTATAATAATGGGTTAATAATGTGAGTTCATATGAAACGTTTTTGTCGATGTTCGGTACATGAGTCAAAATTGAGCTTGTTGGAAAAGAATTTTCCATGAAGTTATAGGTACATCATCTCCAGAATATTATCAAAGATTTAAATATCATATATATCCTGTATATATTCATTTTATACTATTCCATAACATTTGGAGATACAAAATGAAATGCATTGTTCATGGAGACGGTAGGTCGTACGTACGCATGAACGCTACTTTCATTTATTTGTCATGTTAATGAAATTAAAACTAAATGAGAGATATATTTATTATAATTACATAATAAAATCCATCATTTAGATGTAATATATTACAGATATATCCATTATATATATGTACTTATAATAGTACGTAACATTTCATGATAAGAAATGAAATCTACCGTTTATGGAGATGGTAAGCCCTACGTATTCATTAACGCTACTTTCATTTATTTTTTTTGTGTATTAAATGGAATGAAATAATAATGATATAAAGGTATATTATAATTATAGTAGTATATAATATGTAATACCATTAATTCCATCCTTTATACGTCCCACATATGGCATTAATGAATCAAATCACTTTGCGGGGGTGGTTGTATGCACTTCCAAAAATGAAGATATCGCATTTACCCATAATGGAAACCATAAAGGTATGCCATAAATGAAAAATAAAAAAGTTTAAGGAAAAAATAAAAATATCATATATCATATATAAATATAGTGACATCTTAATGTCCACGTTTGAAGGTGCTAAAAGAATATTGAACAATCATCGTTTTGTGAGACAGTAATTCGTCATCCATAGAAACAGTATGTTATTTAACCATTAGATGGAGGTGTGTGAAAGTGCATCTAAAATCCTTCATATATAAACATACTATTATATTTCAGATACTGGTGTTGTTACAAAATAAAGTAATAAAAAGCGTTTAGGGGGTTGAAGAAGCAAAATAAATCAAAAGAACACAAGTGAAGAAATTACCTTAAAATCGGGAAACTCCTCTTGGTTTGAACCAAAATGGTTTCGTGAAGAACATTCTGCCAAAGGTGAGGCGTCAATGATGAAGATAAGGATTTTAAGAGATTAAATGGTCAGGTTTTGGCCGAGCCAAAGGCTTGAGAGGTGTGGGTAAGGTGGTAGAGGTGGGGGCCTTTTATAAGAGGAGAGGAGGGGTACTCTTGGAAAGTTATAATCTTTTACTTTATTATAAATTGCTTTTCGGATTTTAAAGGTCCCAAAATTATTTATTTCGTGGATAAGGTGATACGAGTTCTAAATCCACCCATTCAATATATTATTTACAAGTGTAGGTCTTAGATATTACATTATCTTTTAATTTTATTTAAATTATTAAATAATGAGGTAATCGCTCCATCATCATGGTGTCATAAATAATTTAATTTTTTTAATATATAAAAATTAAAAAAAATATCATGATGTAGGAAATATTTTTACCTTTTTAATTAATATTTATAGTCATAAATTTGACTTGTATAACCCCATGTAATAATTGTTTTAGTAAAATAGTACATGTTTGTTACATTTTAATTTTAACTTTAAATAAAAAGTTATTTATGTAATTTTCCTACCAATGTGGCTCCATGCGGTCCCCAAGTTGACCCATGGATTTTCTTGGTCGGCCATGAAACATCCAATAAGGGTAGGACATGTGTCTAGTTCATTTCATTTTATTAAAACATTATTTTTACCTTAAATTACACTAATTACCGTTAATCGCAATTAATAAAACATAAAAGTTATTATTCACAAAAAAAATTATTTTAATCCAATTGAAACACATTTTACATCCCAATGAAAACTATGTATGTAAGATTTTTGAAAATCAAATCACAGAAGTGGTAAAGTTTCATTTAAACGAAAAATAATTTTTTTAACTACCACTTAGTAGTTTCACTATTCATCAAAAAATGAATTTTTTCAGAAAAATACCAAAAATTCATCCTAAGCTATATTTGATATTCAGAATTCAAAAATAATTTCTATTTTACAAAAATAAAAACATATAAGTTTCATTGATTAATTTAATAATTAATTCCCGCTGTCAAAACAAATAGCGTGTTTTAAGAAACAATATCTATTAAAAGATTGACACTAGTTTAAGTCCAATTTCAAAGTGAAATTAATTCAATGACCACTATTGAATTGAATGGTAAAAATATATTCTAATTTCACTTTAAAACCAATTCAAAAGATAATATATTCATATAAATAAATTAGATTCAAAAGAGGTTTTGAATTAAAATACAACTTTTTCGGTATTTATTAAAAAATGCTCTTTATCGGAAAAATACCAAAAATTTATATTAAATTTTGATGTCCCGATTCAAAAATGAATTTTATTTTATCAAATATAACATATAAAATTTCAAAAAATGGATTTAATATGGGTTCTCCATCAAAAGGCGGTTAGTCGACCTTTTGAAGAATATTATAATATTTACGCATAAAATTGGATTCATTCACATTTTATCATTTCTTTTAAAAAGTAAAAATATTTGAAAAACATATATATTCATTTTGTAGTTAGTTCTATTCATTCCCGCCATTACAACGACTAGGCATTAACTACCATTTAAAATAATATTATTTTATTATTAGAGTGCAACGTAAGATTCCCAAGAAACTCGTTGTTGCGTATTGGGTATGCCATCGAGCATTGCATCCCCTTTAAAGTAATATTAATATTTTATAAACAAATATGGATAAATGTGAAAATGTCATATTCATTATTTACTTGGGGTGTTACAATCTTCAAGAAATGTTGTGCCTCATTTTTATCCAGTTTTGTATTATCTTCTTATATTCTATCTCAATCCTATTGCCCCTTGTCTTGTTGGAACTTTAATTATCTTTAGGTGTTGGATTTAAAGTGTTTAATAGATATTTGGTGATTTTTATCATTTATATGCACTTTTAACGATCTGATAGGCCCATTCTCAATCTCATTTATCAAATTTGATAAGTTTTCCACCATTCTTAAGGTTGGTGTATCTACATAAATGTCCCAATTCAATATTTTTTTGATGTTATTGTATAATTACTTTGGTTTATTTTATTAAAACGATATATTTGATATCAATGTGGATTATATAAGTAAAATCTAAATTTTTTACTGGGTTTTTCTTGAAGAATTCTTTTATACTATGTTTTTGATGAAATAACACAATGCTGAGTTTATCATTAAAAATGGATTTTTAATTATGTATCCAATAATTATTTTCTATTAAATTGATTTATAAATATTGATAATGGTTTTATAGTGGTTTTTGGAATACATTGCACTTTGGGAACCATGGGTCAATTGGTAAATGGACTTTTCACTTTAAGGTAAGTAATACCACTAGATGTTTGATATCATTTGATGGTGGTATGACTCAATTTGTTTTAGATTCAAATTATTGTCGGCTTAATTATTAATTATATTTCATATTCTGTATTTATATATGCTTGAGGAAATCTTATGTGTTTTCATTTATGGTAATTTTTACACATGATGGTATATTTCATGGTTGGATTATAACTTTCTTATTTTATTATGTATCCATGGGTTTTTTATACTATAATTTTTTCTATCATGAACATGAAGTATTACATGAATGTGTGAATAAGAGAATATTTTCTGAAAACAAAATATTTTTTTATTAAATGGATTCTCTTTTGTAAATTTTGTAGAAATTGGATATTTTTTTAATTTCAGAAGATATGTTTTAATATTATAAAGCTCTATATATATTCATTAGTGAAACATTATTGGTAATTTTTATTGTACCAAATTTTAAATTTGTGAATTTATAGATGTGTTTTGGAAGGACATCGTTAAATGGAAGGCTTTCATATAGTTCATCATTTTATCATGGATGTTATCATCTTCACTGTGGGAATGTTAGGTGGTGTCAAATGGTCATATGGATTTTCAACTGGTGGTTTTTAATATTTTACAAATAGGCGTAACCGATTGAGATTGGTGTGTTTTTCATCTTTGATATTTCATATTCTTCTACTTTTTACTCTATTGGTTTTTGTACTTTCAGTTATACATGTCACAATTTTTGGTTTCATTTTTTCACACTACACTATAAAGGTAATAGTTGGAAGAGGTGTCAAGTATATCTGATAAGGTTCATTAAAATATTCTATTAGAGGGAATACATAGCCTAATGTGTTATGAAACTACTTGGGTTTGGTTTAGGGTCCCTCTATGGTAAGTGTAATACTATCATAATTTATGTAGTAAATGTGAGAGGGTGGATGGACATCTCACTTCCATATCTAATCATGAGTCACCATGAGTGGTAAGGGTTATTCTATCAATTTGGGTACATTTTGTTGGAAGTTATTTAAATGAAATAGATTTGGTATTTATTTAAATGATCTTATTATATGATAATGTTTTTTATTCAATTCCTTGAATAAATTATTTCATTAAATTCATTTTGAGTAAATACATTAATATGGATTCTTGAATTTGGTATTATGATTTGGGATGTCTATCATGTTGGGAATTGCTATATTACTATTTATATTATACAATGCCTCCATGAATAGATATTCCAAATATAAAATATGCAGCAATGAGAAAATTTCCAAATAAAATTCCTCCATTGGACCCTTTTTTGTTTATGTTATAATTTTGACTCTTTAAAATCATTGATATATGGGTTATGGGAACCAATGATGAATGGTTGATCATTGATCAGAATTTTCTAAGAATAATCCACTGATATTCTATACATGAAAAGGACCCCATCAATCTTAATTGAACCTGAGTAGATTGAAATGATCTTCCATTTTATAAAACACAAAAGTTATATATGGTGGGTTATTACACAAATATTATTATGGTACAAGGAACAATTTGAGACTAAATCATGTAAGATAAGATGTAAAATAATCTTACGTGTACATCATCCAATAAAATTTTATGACAACATTTATAACCTGAAATGATATATAAAGAATAGAATTAGAAATTAGTATCCCCGGGGAAAAAGAAGAATATAGTTTTTGAGTATTCAACCCACATCATTGAGTTGGTTCACCAATAACATGAGCTTATTACCAATATTTTCCTTCAATATTTTAGGTTAAAGATGGGTCAAGGGGATAATATTAAATTGATGTTGATTTCCATATTCCTTACAACCTTAATGTAGGTAGTAAACAAGGATAATATTTCTAAGGTTGACATAACTATGATGATTTGTTTAGGTGAAGTTTTAGTTTTTTTAGTATAAACGGTGTGACTTCTATCTATAAAATGAAATGGAATGGTTTTTAGTTTTCACCAAGACCAATTTTAGGGGCATCATTAATACAACATTGGGTTTTTTTATAAGTTTGGAAGGTATGGAAACCCCAATATTCAATATATTCAGTCCCCTATTACTCTTATATATTGTGTAATTCCTGGATCTCTCAGTAATTTTTTTAGATGGATGTATCAAGGAAGTAATAATAGATCTACTCTCACCAAAGTTTCATAATTATATTCTGATGCATCCAAGGGTGGTAGGTTTTACCCACATTCCTAGGGGGATATGAATATGACTTAGAAAGATTAGGTAGGAGGTCAGACTAGCCTTCTTTATACAGTGAATTATACTCTATATGAATCTGATGTAGGGTAGTATTCTATTATAGGAATGGTGTTTATTTCATTTTATATGGGACAAGATTTATTTGATACATGATTTTATAATTATTTTATATCTTCAATGTTGATTGAAAAATTGGTATATAATTGAAATCATATGAAATTATTTTACTATATAAACATCCCTTCTCAAAAAAATTGATTTCCAATGTGTCATCTGTTAATAGATGACATTGATGTGGTGTTGGAATTAATTTTCTTCATTCATTATATATTTGACATTATTATTATTATGGATTTCATGATCAGTTTCATGTTATATATTGACAATCATCAATGCTGAGTTTATTTTTTATCTTAATATGGAGTCTCTCATGTCTTTTAGGGTGAGTGGGATTCAATATATAAGAGATTCAAGATTGTTGTTCCTAATTATTGAATAATCTGAAGATAATTATTGAAGATGTTTCTTAATTTTTTTTACTCTCACATGAGAACAAAAAAAGCTACAATGGTGAGTTCTTAACACAAGGTATTTCTTAATGATTTTGATGTGTTACCGCCATATAGATAGGTTGAAATTTTTATTAACATTCTCCCTAGTATGATTCCCATTTATATTCCCCATTATATCATAGAACATACTAAATCATAGTTTATTAAATTTCATCATGTGGATCTTGAGGATTAGGGATTTCTTCATCCAAGAATGTAACGTTGGGAACCACCTATCCTCCTAGTCAAGAAGGAAAATGTGGTAATCATAATTTTCATTGAATATTGGAAGATGAATCAGGTTACTGTTAGTTACAAGTATCATTTCCCGTAAATGGATGTTCTCTTTAGTCAACTTAGAGTGGCTCATTAGTTTTCAAATATTGACCTCTAATTAATTAAACACTTGTTAAGAGTCCAAGAAGAGGTTATACCTATGTTAATGTTCTGAACATAGTATTTACATTTCGATGTTCTAGTCATGCCATTCCGTTTCACTAACTCTTCTATTGTATTTTTTGGCTTTGATAAACTAAATCCATCATCAATTATGGGACACCTTCATGGTCATGTTTTTGGATAATATATTTTTTGTACTCCAACTCAGAGGAGGAACATGTGTACAATTTTGATAACAACATTTAATATTAAAATAAAATCACATATATTCTAACCATTGAATGTGTGACTTTTGGATGCTATAAGTAGTTTTTATGGGGCTTGTACTACTAAATAGAGTAATATAAATAGATCCTAAAAGACACATATGGTAATTTATTTGGGGAAGACCAAAATTATTATTAAAATATGGATCGTCTTGGGTTCAGATATTTATTACATGAAGATTATTTGGGTCTGGGAAAATCTTGCATCTCAAAAGATATCCTTAACACATATGGGTGATAAGTTTGAATAGAATGAAAAATGTATGTGATCATTTTAGCAATAGAAGAAGAGGCCAAATTCACCTCTATTTCTGGTTCTTCTAGAACATAGTTAATTTTATAATTTATTTAATGATGATTATGGTATGTTATTGGAATTTGCCTTCATGTAGAGAAAAATATGGTTCTATATGGTTCATTCTAATTATGGCCTCATAAGAAGAACCATCCTACCCACGACCCATGAGTTGGTAGCTATTATGCATGCTCTCAAAACATGGTATAACTACCTCTTCGCAGATTAGTTTACATTATATTTTAGTTATGAGATCCAAAATTATTATTTTACATATGTGGATCTAAATAAGAAATAGATATGTGGGTATATTATCATCAGACTTTTGATTTTTTTGTTCCATAAACTATCAGGAAGGGGAATGTCGTCACTGATTAATTGGTTAGGAAATTACCAACTATATCCTTGTAGAAAATAATAGGATAAAGGCATCTGATGAGTTTGTTTTCTAAGACGATATTGAGAGTGGAAGAGGATATTTGATATGTATTTTTATCCTCAATAAAGTACGACTCATCGTTTGATGAGTTGTTTTGGACTGATCAAGTGTCAAACACTATTTTAAACCACTTTAATAAAATCCAAAATAGTGGGGAGACCTATAGTGGGTGGTCATTGTCTCTCATGGATTATTTGTGCTTTAATGGTAGGTTAGATGTTCATATATCTTTGCACAATGAATTTATGGATAGTGGATACTGATATATATTGTTTTAAACCCCTATGAATACCATTATATATCATTATCTGATACATCTGTATTGGTAGTTGGGGTGGTCATGGTTACTTTCATATTTTGTTTCCTAGTGCCTCACATTTCATATAATTATGGTGGATCACAATAGAAAAACGTGTTTTTTGAAATCATTTCCCATTCAAGTAGGGAAATGGGATGATATTTCCATGGAATTTATTGTTAGTTTTTTATATAATCCTAGTGGTATGGATATGATTTGGGAGATCGTTCATTAACTCGTGAAATCAAATCATTTCTTATGTATCAATGAGATTAAAAATGTAGATAAACATAGTATTTTGTGAATCCAAAGGTTTTTTAAACATAATTATGTCCATATATTATAATTATTGAAAGAGACTTGTTATTCACATCTAGGTTTTGTAAATGTTTTCAAGAGGATATGGGTCCCTATTTTAAAATCACCATTAAATATCATCTACAAAATGATGGATAGATAAAGTGGGATATTATGATTCCTTGATATATTATATGTGAATGTGTGCGTCCTTTTGGTGGTTCACGGAAAAAGAATCTTCTTTTCATTGAAACTAAAAACAAAAATATTTATTAGGATTGTATTAAAATAGTTCCCTTTGAATAATTGTATTGTAATCAATTTAGTTATCCCTTGTGAAATTCCGAGTTTGGAGAGTGGTCCTTGGTTGATCCAAGCCAAATTCTGGTGATGAAAGAAATAGCTCCATTGATTGGGAAGATACTGATCAAATCATAGAGTCATAATAAATCAAATTCAATATATACGAAGATATCACTAGAGATAAATTTTGGGATTGGGTCATTATTTGAGATTCACCTTACATGGGACACCATTAGATTGGTATTTTAGGAATGTTATCACAAAGGATTATCAAACATTTTGAGATAATTGGATAACTAGGAAATGTGCAATATGAGTTATGCTTTGAAATTATTTGATATTATATCATGATTTGTTTCATATTTCATAGCTAAGGAGGTATCAAAAATACCATTACCATGTGATCAAATTAGAATATTTGGAACACGATACATCCACCATTGTGGTTCAGAAACCATTTCAAGTTAAAACTAATTGAGAAAAGGTATTATTAGGTAAAACAAATCCCTTGGTCCCTATTATATGGTTGTGTAGATGGGATATCCCTCAGAGGTAGAAGTAGGAATTATTGATAAAGATTTAATGAACTTTCTATTTGTGATATCAAAATATTATGTACCTTTTACAGAAAAGTTTTTTTCATGGTTGGGAGTTTTTTGACACCCTTGGGACATAGGTATAATATAGATTGATAATGGATTTTACTCCAAGTTGTTATAGACCTCTATAGTATATGTATGTTGAAAAGATGTATTTTTATGGGAAATAATTCTAGCATATATTTGGCGAAGATATTTAGAATTAACCATGTTGTAATCTTATTATAGAGATCTTTGAGGTTCCAACGGCGTTTTTGATGGTTTGATCACATTTAGTCATTCCATGCGGCTCAGCAGGGAAACAATGCTAGTGAATATTTTTTTTAAAGGGGTGATTCATGTCATGGGAATAGTTTTCCTAAACAATGTGTCTCATGTCTTGGAAAAAGTGTACCTTGTTTTTCAAGATACAGAGGCAACATATGGTCTCTGCATGGTTTTTCTAATAGTTTTTCCTAACTATTATCCTCGATAGAAACCACTAGAAATATAGAATTTACCTTTTTTAATTGATTTTTTTATATATAAAAAAACTATAATATTATTTTGGATAGAACTAAACCTTTATCAGTTCTTTATAGGCTTCTCCCTTAGGACTCATGGTGTTTTTTTCTTATTTCATGATAGATCTCGTCAAGGTATGTTCCCTTTTTTATCTTGTTTCCTATCCTCTTATTAAATCATATCTCAATATATTATCACGTTATAATTCTAGAACATGAGAGTTTTGTGGATATACAATATCTGAGGGGATTGATAGATATTTGATGATGATTCTTATGGATCTCTGATTTTTATGACCTGATTGAATCATTTCCTATATCTATTCGGAAAAGAGATTGGTATTCCATAATTCTTGACCTATGGATCTCTATAAAAAAGTTAAAATTCAGAAATTTTGTGGTTTTCAAGTACAATTATGTTTTATTATTTTTTGAAATGATGGATTTGATATAAATGTGGATTTATATAATTAAATCTACATCTTTAATGATTTTTTCATTAAAATGGATTTACACACACTATGAGTTTGATGAAATACCTCAATGGATAATTTGACATAAAAAATCAATTTTAAACATTGAATAAATAATTCATTATTATGAAAAATGTGCATAAATTGATATAATACTCTAGGAATGGTTCTTTTATTAAATTAGAACATTGGGAATCATTGGTGCATAGTGAAATGGAAATTCCACATTAGTGCTTGTCATGTAAATAGGGGACTGATATTGATAAACTATGACATGACTCAATATTGGTTGGATTAAATTAACTTATGGCTTAGTATTTATTTATATTTATTAGTAAATATTTCTAGTGGATGCAGCCTAATCTTATGATTTTTCATTTATACATAGAATTACACATTATGGTTTATTTTATGGCTGGTTTCTAATTTTATTATCTTAAGTTGTATCCATGGTTGGTTTTTTTGTACTGTCATTATTTCAATATTATAATTTAGATATTCCATTTTTATGTTAATATGAAAGTCATTTATGAAAATCAATGTCATTTTTATGAAATAGACTATCTTTTCAAAATGATTTATAATGTGGATTTTTTTAACTCTATAACTAATATCTCCATGAAATTAACAGATAAATTTTTTTTAGTGAAATAAAATTAGTCATGTTTCTTAGACACTAGTTTTTTCCATTTTGAATTTATAGTATTGGTTTTTTAGGAAATAGGTAAATGCCTGGGATTATTGTATTTTTTCAAATTCTCTTGGTTGTATTCATTTTTCTAATCCAACATTTTGGTGGTAATAGATGGACATTTGGAGTTTCATCTTGTGTCTTGTCTTTTTTTTTTCTTAATGTTTATCCCATTAGTCGTGAAATTTTATGTCTTCTGGACATGAACACTTCTTTCTCTTTTTATTATGTTGGTTTATCTCATTTATATTTCACATGATACTTTTTATGTTTTCATTTTTTCTCTATACTCTATGTTGGGCCTACTTAGTTGATGTTTAATAATGACTCATACTAGTTTGTTATAATAGAGAACCAAAGGTATTATCACTACATGGTTCCAAAAACATGCTTTCATAAAAACCTTTAAATATTTTAAATAATCTTCCTAAAAATTCTATGATTCTCAAAAGATGACAAATTATATAAAATAATATTAAATAAATTAATAAATAAAATATTGTGACATATAGGGTATCAAAATTCTCCCAACTATAAATATTTCTATCACAAAAGAGTCATTACCAAAGGATAGTATACAAAATGGAACAGAAACTCCAACACCCGAGAAGGGTGTAGAAGATACAAAGAAACTAAAATAGATCCTTAATAGGAGGAAAATGATATCATAATTCTCATAATTAACATGGGAATGTATTATCAAAATATATAAAACTTATCTAAATAGGACCCACACTATTAACATGAGATGAAATCCCAAACAAACATTGAGGCATACTAGTGTTTCCCCGCCATTTAAACATCATCTATGATGGTTGGTAAATGAAACCCATATCCTTCCATGAAACCTAGAAGAACCTGCACACATTTAAAATGAGGATCATGGTCCCCCAAATATCCAAACCACCGTAAAAACAATGAATCATGCACCCATACATGCTTCCATCTCAAATAACGAGAAAAAACCTACTGGTACAGTTACGAACCCATAAATCATGTCACCGAGACTACAATGATAGTATATAAAGAAAGAGAATAAAATAGGATTAATGTTGGGTCATTATATTCAATGGGTAATTGATGATCCAAAATTGGGACACAATACCACTATGATAGCCTCAAAAAAATTAACCTCTATGTTCCTAAAATGCAGAAAGTGACTCCATTTTAGTAACATGAGCACTTACCCTATGGTTTTCCATGATAAACTCATAAAATATAGGATGTCCAAAACCACCAGATAAAAAATAAAAAACACATGAAGCCGGAATAGAATGACTATAATCAATGAATAAACACCACAAATAGATCAATGTCTCATAAACACTCTCATACAAAGTCCTGGAGAAAGTTAGATCACTCAATGATCAAATCGAATCACGAAATTATGGAGATTATAAGATCTACCCATCCACCAAATGAAACCCACCAAAACCAAGTATAAACCCATGAAAATATTCAAAAAACTGCCCCATAAAAAATTGGGTTCTTCTAAGACACCTAATATGAACCAAGACAAACACCAAAATGGCAGATTCTAATTCTTGAAGTCATGATCCATATTCCAACGACAAGAAATTAATAAAGGCTTACATTCTTATTTCAAGTCTTGGTAGGGATACCAACTAGTGTAACTCCACCTAAGAAATAAATATGATCACCTGAAGGTTCATCCCTTGAAATATATAGTTCATTATTCCTTATAACATTCAAAGGGTCGTAATTTATATAAAATGAAACATGAGCTCATCTACTCCATGTATCATATTCTCAACCTAGATCCCCACCAAAATAATTAAAAAAATCCAAAATAATTTACTTTATAGATCCTAGAACACAAAAAAATGTCACAAAATTTCATCTATTTTAATAGACTTACCTCAATAAAAATATTTTTAAATCCATTTAACCAAAAAACAGGAACATAATATAAAATGTTCCTCTAATATACATTTTCCTAGAATTTCATACACTCAAAATCAATTACCATTTACAATTATTTTTCATCAAAAACCAAAATGAAAATTATCATTTCCAAAAACATTTTTCCTAAAAAAGAAATTCCATTTTAAAATTACAAATTGAAATAGTTTTAAAAACAAAAGTCTCATAAAATATCCCAAAACTATTTTGAAAGGCATCATTTTAAAATTCCCCGTTTCTCACAAATAATTATTTATCCAAAAACACAAATAGAAAGTCACACTAAAACCATAACCACATAAAATCATATTACATGACATCCAAAAACACACCACAATCATTTTTTTCTACTCAAGGTTAGTCTAAATATCAGAATGATATGATAAATCAAACCATTATTTATTAGACCACATGGTTTGACGGACTATACACCTGACAAAAAAATCATAATAAATCTCAATATCGAGTGTTTGGTTTCTTCCAAGTTTCGCAAGTCATATAAATCAAACACATTCCATATACCCATCATCCTTTTCTATACAAAAATCTCATTATACCCACAAGTTAAATCAATCATTCCAATAAAGATAAACATATCATTAATAGTATTAATATTAAACTCCAAAATAAAATTTAAAATTCCATATCCCATGGTGAATCAAGTGTCACCATGATAGGTGGTGATCAAAACCCATTAAAAATCAACTTCTTGAGTCCTAATTTCATGTTATAACTCAATCATACCCTGAAACACCCAAACAAAATAAGTTCTACTCAAGAACACGTGCTCTCACTATAGAATTTAGACTCTTATACTATTTGTAATGACATGGATCGAGATTCAATTGAAATTATCTCTCGATCCATACCGCTACTAAATTAATGGGTATTCTAAATCCACATGTGTTGGTGAGATGCATCAAAGCCTCAAATACACACAATGGGAAATATTTTTTCCTTACTTCAGAGTTAATCATAGTATCATTCTACCATAATGATGACATGAACAGTCCATTGGAAACAAGTACATTCAAAAAAATAAATCAATATATATAAGAAAATATAAATAAGTAGTTGATATTCTGATGTCCTAGATCTGGATGTTTCTTAACTAGTGCCATGTACAAGGGTTGACCACATTGCGTTAAGAGAATCACCCCAAACCCCAGAGGCATCCAACTAGAAATGAGGGCCTAGAGTTTTATTGTGGGGCAACTATGCTCGTATTGATAGAGTGTTACTTAGTATAATAATAATATAAAATAGTGGAAGTAGTAAACCATATATAACTGAAATAAACAGATGAAGACTAATAGGATAAATAACCAAGCATCATTCAATACAAAAAAGGATTCAACATGTTATGTTCTGTGAAAATAGAAAAATCATGTACACTGAATGAATCTACAATAAATTTTCCAATATAAAATAAAATAATAAAAACCTAGAAGAGTCTCAAGCCTCATCTCTGCCACATTCACTCCTTTTACTAAATACAATCTCATGTAACTTTAGAAGGGCGCTTGTCCTTATCGATGCCAGAAAAAAAAATCTGTTTGCGTCCAAAATCATGACCAAAATAGAGTTTTGATAAATAAATACCAGTATGAAAACACTAAATATCTATGCCTATCTATCAGCAATAATATTAAAATAGTAGTGTACAAAAAGGAAAAGTAAAAAAAAGGATGTAGTAAAAACCAAACAGTCCTACATGTCATGTTTCCCTTTTTCATTCAATATGTTTAGTTAAAACATTAAATTACATTAAATTATTTAAGTCTCAGGATCCATCCTATGCTTGGAAATACCCTGTTTGAAGAATACACAAAAAATACCTCAGATGTCTATCTAAAAAAATAATGTGAAGACCAAATTGAAGCTTTTGCTTTGTATTGAGACACATTTCATATATCATTCCATTTCAATAATCTATTCATCATATTTCCCATAGGCATAGAAAAACCCTAGCCATAGAAACAACCAAATCCATTACCTCCGAACAAATGAATACTCACCCACAGGCATAACAACTACTCTCCCATAGGTGTAACAAATACTTTCCCATATACATAACAGATCAATTCCCACATGCATAAAAAAATTTCACCCACAGACATAACAAATCAATCATGTTAAAGCCATGTATATCATTATTTTAGAATATTAAACAGCCCATGTAAATTACTATAAAGAGCCGTAAAATTCAAGGGAATTTTTTTTCTAATTTTCTTTAGGATTTTACAAGAACGCAGTTTCTAACGGCGCCTAATTCTGAGGCCCGGTGTTCCCGAAATCAATTTCTGAAGTTTGGCTTGGGTAAATTCAGTGAACGAACCAGCGGGTTTTTCTAAATTTTGAACCGGTGCTCAGAATCGAATTCTGAGGGCACCGATGGAATCACAGCACCAGTGTTTTCATAGAAACGCCTCTCTCGTAGTTGCGTTTTCTCAGTTGTGCTTTTAAATTTTTGGGGTTTAAGTTAAGAAATTAAATAAAGTTGTACGACAATTTTATTTCATTTCACTTAAAGCCGCTTAAGGACCACTTTAATCTACTTAAGCTGGGTTGAAGCGGATAGGGTGCAATTCAAAATATCCTACCCACTTGGTAGGATATTTGTGAGGTGGGACCCACACAAGCCCCATCGTTTCTTTTATTCTTAAGTAACACACCCTCACCCCCTATTAAACGAAGTCAACCAATGCGTTTCCTTAATTTCTTAACGCCACTATTTAATTGGGTGGTTAAGTGTTACAATAAATTCTTTGAAATTAATTGTGAGGGTTACGTCATTTAATTTTTGAAATCATTGGCAGAAAGCAATAAAATAAGGCCTTAACCTCATTTTATTTTTTGGTTTGGGAAGTGTTGCGCTGAGTTTTCCTCTCCTCCTCCTCCTTTGCGAAGAACGCGAAGAACGCACCACCTCTAACAAAGAACGCTCATTTTCCTTCCATGGAATTTTTTCCCCTTCCGCGGCGAGACTCTTCAACGGATCTTCTTCTTCCCCTTCATCGTCAACGGATCGACAAACAAGCTCGGAAACGGAATCGGGTAGCGAGCGACGATGGCTTCGCCTTCCCTCGAGTTGGAGGAACATCGACGTCCCCCTTCGACGTCGTCATCCTCGCGACGCCATACCGTGACGAACCTCGAACGACGACGCTTCCTTCCAATAGGCTTATACCCAAGGTAGGGGTTTGACTATTTTAATATGGTGATTCTTTCCTTCGAATATGAAAGATAAATCTGTTGGCCATGTTCCAATTTTTTTTATTTAAATTAAAAATTGTGAAGGTTAAATGTTTTACGTTTCGGCCAACTGCTATCGATATAACGGGAGGGAATCGGTCCCCACAAACACGGCTGATACCCCTCCCCCCTTTGCTACTCTTCATTTTGATCAGTAAAGACGGTAATGCATCGTTGCACCACGCATGAAAGAGAGGAAACGCGGTAGGAGAAGGCCACGATGAAGAAACGTGGTGTCGTCGCGCCGCGCCGAGGATTGCGAACAAGGTCGCGGCCGGAGTCGGGCCACAGCGGAAGGGCACGGCGTCGTCATGCCCTGCCGGACGGATTCAAGGACATCTTGGAAGTGGAGGCCGAAAAAAAAAACGGCCGCCGGAGAATGCGAAGGAGGTGGCCGGAACCCCGGCCACCGGCACCGGAAGACGCAGGACCGCGGGGTCCCGAGGCGAGAAATCGGCCGGCCCTGCACTGGCCGGCCGTTTCTGGCAGAAATCCGGGTGAGGTTACACCCCTGATGTTACAAGGCGCGGCCCCCTTAATGGGGGACGCCGTTTTCATAAAGGAGGGGTAACACCCCTCCCTTGGCGCGTGCGCGACGCAAAGGCCGCGCTGGCGGCGCGAGCTGGCCGCGCCGCTGCGCCGCTGCGCTCGCCGCGCCACCGTGTCGCCGGCCGGGTCGGGCCGCCGGCTGGGTCGGGCCACTGGCCGGGTCGGGCAGCCATCTGGGTCGGGCCGCCGACCCGGTTCGGGTCGGCCCAGGGGGTACTCGGTCGGGCCGGGCCGGACCCAGACCCCCCGTACTCAGACTTTTCCGTTCAAACGCTAATATCTTGGGCTACGGACCTCCGATTGACGCACAGTTAGCGGCGATGAGATCCTTGGAACGAGACGTTTGTTTTGGTATATCGCACTCAAGGTTTCAGAATACTTTGGGTTCGACCGGGTTGGTTCGGATACGAATCCAACCGGGCCCTCGGAGCGGAAACGCTTATATCTTGAGCTCCAGTCGTCCGATTGACCTGACATCGACTTTGATGGATTTACTCTAAGTGAGATGGATCTTTTGGATTACTCCTCTCTAGGTTTGGATTTCTTCGGAGTGCGGTCGGGTTGGTTCGCTCACGAAACCAACCGGGCCCCTGGAACGAAAAAAGCCAATAACTCACAGACCGAGCATCCAATTGACGCGCCGTCTGTCTCGTTGTTTTCCTCTTGATGAGATGGAACTTTTGGCATACTTCTCCCGAGTTTTGAATACAGTTGGGTAGTGGCCGGGTTGGATTGTACACGTAATCCAACCGGGCCCCTATATCGGGAATGCTGATATCTTTCAGAAAGGACGTCCGTTTGAAGAACCGTCAGCGGCGTTGTTGATCTCGTTGATAAATGGTCCTTATGAGTATACCGTAAGAGAGTTCGGGGTACAGTTGAGATACAGCCGGGATTGGTTCGCTCACGAAACCAACCGGGCCCTTGGGACGAAAAGGCTAGTAACTCACAGACCGGGCGTCCGATTGACGCACCGTCTGTTGCGTTGAGACCCCTATGACCAGGAGGTCCTTTGAGATACTTCTTAGTGGGACATTGAGATACTTGTAGTATCGACCTGTAGCAAATGGAGCGGACCCTCCCGGAGACGAGCGTGCGGAGTACGAAGACCGTGTAGCCGACTGAGACCTGACGACTGCTTGACCGACACGACTTGGAGTGAGTCAACTAGCCCAGTGGATGGAGCACAACTTTGTGAGATGCAGACCCATGGAGGACGGAGCACTACCTGTGTGACAGTGCAGACCTGCAGTACTCGTCCAGAGAGTACCTCAGTAGGCTACTAGGGGGTGTGCACTATTGTGTTTGGGTGACATAACTCGGCGGGAAGCACTACTGTGTTTGGGTAGCTGACCCGCGGTACTCGACAGGAGGAGTACCTCGGCAGTATTAGGTTAGTGAGCAGTACCTCGGAGTCGTGACAAGACCATTGTACATTCCAGAGACGGAGCTCTTCAGCAGTTACGGTTTTGATAATGAAAATCCTGGATTGAGCTGAATCTTTTGACCTTTGTGTTTACCTAATGATTGAGATGGGTCACTGGATAACTTAGGTATATGTATGGGAATATACCAGGGTAGTGTTTATCCGTTGATTTCACAATCCTTGTGTTTCCTCATGATTGAGATGGGTTAATTGATAATTTAGGTATATGTATGGGAATATACCTAAGTAGAGGTTATCTGTTGAGATCTTCTTTGTGGTTATACTTTTTGGTTTAGTGAGACCTTGAGGGTCTCGGGGTCCCTACTGAGTATCGTTATACTCACCCCTGCACGGGCTATGCCCACACCTCGTTGTGTTGGTTGTAGACGACAGGAAGTGCTGACGGAGGCCGAGTGTTCAAGGACTGAATGGTACCCTGAGGTGGACTACACGACGAGTCAGTACCCGGAGGTGGATTACACGACGATTCAGTACCCGGAGGGGACTACACGACGAGATGACACATGGGGGAGGTTGACGGACGAGAGCATGGAGGAGGCTATCTGTACCTACCCTTCAGGTAGGATCCGTGATGGATGACCAGGAGCTGCGCCATCTGTACCTACCCTACAGGTAGGATATGTGGAGGACGACCCAGGGGCCGGTTCCGTCCTTCCAGCTGTTATCTTTTCTGTTGTACGTGTTCAGTTGTAGTTTTACTTTCTTTTGGGTTTGTATTCTGGCCCATTTACATTTCATCACTTCTCTTGTACGTAGTGTTTACTTATTCCGCTTGCTTACTCTGTGGTGCTTGTTTTCTTTTATAAAAGAAATGCCTTCCTAGTTATCGGTATTTACGCCTTTCGTGCTAGTCACCAGCCCCTGGCCTATGGAAGGCAGGCTTGGGGTAGTCACGACACTGGCCCCGAGGATGGGTCGTGACAAATTGGTATCAAATGAGTCGGTTATACTGCAGAACTTATTACTCTGATATTTTCTTCCTGTGAAGCAATACTGTTAAGAGTACCGAGTGTGGTTTTCAGTTCAGGGAGTCCAGTGTTGGTGCGGGCGGCCAACGTATCCATACACCAGGACCCTGACAACTGATTTTTGACTTTGTGCATGTAAACACTGATTGTTTGTGTGTTTTTAGAAGTTTTTAAATGTCATCTCAAACCAGGTCATCTCACCAGGTATAATCGTTTGACTGTGTCACGATGTTTCTTTCAGGATGCCTTTTCACGGACGACTAGCTAGAGCCCTGAGGGATGTGCGTGCTGACAGCCTGTCGAGCGACGAGGCTTCGATATAGGGCCCTCTTGCAGTTGAGGCACCAGGGGAGGCACTAGTGGTACTACCATACGTTGGGACACCGATTCCACCAGCCCTAGCAGTAGGCGATTCACGCTACTTGAGTGCGCTGCATGAGTTCCAGCGCCAGAGGCCACCCAGGATCCGGGGAGAGACGGACCCATAGGCAGCTGAGGATTGGCTGGAGGCTATGGTGAGAGTCTTCAGGCTAGTGGGGACGCCGACAGACTTCATGGTGATCTTTGCTGCCAGCCTCCTTCATGCAGCAGCAGGCAGGTGGTGGAGCCACTTGTTCCAGTTTTACGACGGGATGACCTTCACATGGTAAGACTTTGAGACCTTCTTTAGGGTGGAGTTTGTGCGAGTAGCTCTACACCCCGAGCATGTACAGGAGCTTCTGCCTTTTCCGCAGGGTTTTCAATCAGTTGTCGAGTCATCTGTGGGCAGTAGACAGATGATGCAGTGGTCTAGGAGGACCAGAACAGCAGTTGGACGATCTCGGGTTTTAGGACCGGTGGTGCGGGGCACCCGGGATTGGAACAGAGCTAGGCATGCTAGAATTAGGTTGTGATACTCATGGGGTGGAAAGGGTCACCTGGCACATGACTGTCTGAATCCTCGTACAGTTGATCCACAGGCATTGGAGGAGCCACCGAGGCAGAAGCATCGGTGAGTGCTTGAGAAACAGCCGAGAAGTGGACAAGGCAGTAGAGCTCCGGGAGCAGTTGTACAGGAGAGGAACTAGTGGATACATCTCTTGTACTTCTAGTTCTATTTTTCTATTGTATTCATGTCTTTGTACTAAGAGCAGCAATAATAAAACGACACTTATCTTTGTTTGTTTTCCTGTCCTTTTGTTTGTTTGATATTGAGTGGTCCCGGTTAAAACGGTTGACATGACCCTCACTTTCGAGATTTCTACTGGAGGACACCCAGTGACCTCACACTGATGCCGATAGTGTGACTCGACCCTTTGAGGCGAGAGTGACAGTTGGATCTCTTGGTAGTTATGTAGAGGCCTTACGACGTCATCCATGGCATGAATACATCATTTATGTCAGGATTGACTGTATTAGGCAATGGGCGTGGTTCATCCAGGGGATGAGACTGAGTTTCTCTATTCGGCAAAAGAGAAATTTTGGTAGCTCTTCAGATCGTAGGCAAAGAAGGTGAAGATCATCCAGCAGGGGATGAAGACCGCACGGTGTAGTAAGAAACATGAAACCCACTCCAGTCTAAGAGACTCGAGCGTGTTAAATGTTTAAATAAGAAGAAGCCTTAAGGAGAGATGAGTCTGCAAAGCAGCAGACGTGGAGGCAGAGCTAGGAGAGAAGTATGAGGTGGTGTACATCTTAACATGCTACAACCACCCGCCTTAGTTATCCCCGCCAGGCTCAGGGAGCTGGAGGGCAGTGGAGGAGTGCGGCTGCGTGCGGTCAAGGAGTGTGACCCAATGGCTCTAAAAATGATTCAAGGGATAGTATGTGTCCACTAAAAGCTGTTTTAGTAACAGACGTCGATATGAATCATTCCTTGCTTTCACGAATCTTTTTCCAGACCTAGAGTTTCCGGTATGCCGTGGACTTTACCCTCACGTCTGGAGATACCTTGGGAGGAGACTCGATAATCACACTTACGCCGACGGTGTGGTCAGACCCTCGAGGCGAGAGTTTAGGTTGGAATATCTTGGTGGCAGCGTCGAGGCCTTACGACGTTATTTTTGGTATGGAATGGGAAATAACTCTTCATACTCAAATTTACAGTTTTAGGCAAACATCGGGATGGGTTTTCCTTGGTCGACGAAAAGGAAAACCCCAGGTAGCACGGGATAAACTCTTTCATAGGAGGGTCCGACCGATCACTCTAGAGTCATTCAACCATACCCTCGTGGTAGTAGTCTTTTGAGTTTCAGTTCTAACAGAAAATGGAGACCTCTGGAGTTCGAGGATGACGATCATGTCCTTATACGGGTCTCACATCGACGAGATTTACGGAGATGTGGCCAAGGCGGCAAGTTATCTCCGAGGTTCAACAGACTTTTCTAGGTCCTCAGCTGGGTAGGTGGGGTGGTTTACCGCTTGACCCATCCACCTCAGTTGCACCAGGTGCATGACGGCTTCCACGTATCTCAACTGAGGAGATACGTGCTCGACCCTTCGCATATCATCGACCATGAGGAGCTGGATGATGGCAAATGAGTGACTTTCACGGAGGTTCCAGTGGGAATCGAGGATCGGCAGGAGCAGATCCTTCGAGGACGGCCTATTCCTCAGGTGCGCTTTCACGGGCAGTGCAGGAACCTCCGGGTGAGCACACGGAAGCGGAAGGCTCAGATGCGTGTTCAGTACCGTTTTTGTATCCCTAGTTTATGTTAAAGCTTTACAAGAACGTAAATCCCTGAGGTGGGATTAATGTAAAGACCCGTAAAATTCATGGGAATTTTTTTTAGAATTTTTTTTGGGATTTTACAAGAACGCAGTTTCTGACGGTGCCTGATTCTGAGGCCCGGTGTGCCCGGAATCAATTTCTGAAGTTTGGCTCAGGTACGTTCAGTGAACGAATGAGCTGGTTTTTCTAACTTTTTAACCGTTGCTCGGAATCGAATTCTGAGGCCACCGATGGAATCACAGCACCGGTGTTTGCATAGAAACGCCTCTTTCGGAGTTGCGTTTGCTCGGTTGTACTTTTTAATTTTTGGGGTTTAAGTAAAGAAATAAAATAAAGATGTACGACAATTTTATGTCATTTCACTTAAACCTTCTTAAGGACCACTTTAAGCTACTTAAGCTGGGTTGAAGCGGATAGGGTGCAATTAAAAATATCCTACCCACATGGTAGGATATTTGTGAGGTGGGACCCACACGAGCCCCACCATTTCTTTTCTTCATAAGTAACGCACCCGCACCCCCCCTATTAAACGAAGTCAACCGACACATTTCCTTAATTTATTAACGCCTCTATTTAATTGGGTGGTTATGTATTACAATTAATTCTTTGAAATTAATTGTGAGGGGTACGTTATTTGATTTTAGAAATCGTTGGCGGAAAGCAATAAAATAACGCCTTAGCCTCATTTTATTTTTTGGTTTGGGAAGCGTTGCGCTGAGTTTTCCTCTTCTCCTCCTCCTTCGCGAAGAACGTGAAGAACGCGCCACCTCTGACAAAGAACGCTCTTTTTCCTTCCACGGAATTTTCTTCCCCTTCCATGGCGAGACTCTTCAACGGATCTTCTTCTTCCCCTTCATCGTCAACGGATCGACAAACAAGCTCGGAAACGGAATCGGGTAGCGAGCGACGACAGCTTCGCCTTCCCTCGAGTCTGACGAACGCCGACGTCCCCCTTCGACGTCGTCATCCTCGCGACGCCATACAGCGAAGAACCTCGAACGACGAAGCTTCCTTCCAATCGGCTTATACCCAAGGTACGGGTTCGACTATTTTATTTTGGTGATTCTTTCCTTCGAATATGAAAGATAAATCTGTCGGCCATGTTCCAATTTTTTTATTTAAATTAAAAATTGTGAAGGTTAAACGTTTTACGTTTCGGACAACTGTTATCGATATAACGGGAGGGAATTGGTCCGCACAAACACGACCGATACCCCTCCCCCCTTTTCTATTCTTCGTTTTGATCAGCAAAGACGATAATGCATCGTTGCACCGCGCATGAACGAGAGGAAACACAGTAGGAGCGGGCCACGATGAAGAAACACGGTGTCGTCGCGCCACGCCGAGGATTGCGAACAAGGCCGCGGCCGGAGTTGGGCCGCAACGGAAGGGCACGGTGCCGTCAAGCCATGCCGGACGGATTCGCAGCCATCTTGGAAGTGGCGGCCGGAAAAAAAACGGCATCCGGAGAACGCGAAGGAGGAGGCCGGAACCCCGGCCGCCGGCACCGGAAGATGCGGGACCAGGGGGTCTTGCGGCGAGAAACTGGCTGGCCCTGTGCTGGCCAGTAGTTTCTGGCAGAAATCCGGGGGGGTTACACCCCCCGGTGTTACAAGGCGCGGCCCCCTTAATGGGGGCCGCCATTTTCATAAAGGAGGGGTACCACCCCTCCCGTGGCGCGTGCGTGGCGCAAAGGTCGTGCTGGCCACGCGAGCTAGCCGCGCCGGGTCGGGCCGCCAGCCGGGTTGGGCCGTCGGCCCGGGTCAACCCGCTTCGGGTCGGCCCAGGGGGTACTGGGCCGGGCCGGGCCGGGCCGGGCCGGACCCGGACCCCCCGTACTCGGACTTTTCCATTCAAACGCTCGTATCTTGGGCTAAAAAACTTCGTTTGATCCACCTTCAGCGGTGATGCGATCCTTGGAACGATACGGTCGTTTCGGTATAATGCACTCAAGGTTTCGGAATACTTTGGGTTCGGCCGGGTTGGTTCGGATACGAAACCAACCGGGCCCTTGGATCGGAAACACTTATATCTTGAGCTCCGGACGTCCTATTGATGTGTTGTCGACATTGATGGATTTCCTTTAAGTGAGACGGATCGTTTGGATTACTCCGCTAGAGGTTTGGATGCCGTCGGAGTGCTGTCGGGTTGGTTCGCTCACGAAACTAACATGGCCCCTGGAACGAAAAAAGCCAATAACTCACAGATCAGGCGTCCGATTGATGCGCCGTCTGTCTCTTTGTTTTCCACATGACTAGACGGAACTTTTGGAAACTTCTCCCGAGTTTTGGATACAGTTCGGTAGTGGCCGGGTTGGATTGTACCCGAAATCCAACTGGGCCCCTGAATCGGGAAAGCTGATATCTTTCAGACAGGACGTCCGTTTGAAGAACCGTCAGCGGCGTTGTTTATCTCGTTGAAAAACGGTCCCTATGAGTATACCCTATGAGTGTTCAGGGTATAGTTGAGATACAACCGGGATTGGTTCGCTCACGAAACCAACCGGGCCCATGGGACGAAAAGGCTAGTAACTCACAGAATAGGTGTCCGATTGACGCACCGTCTATTGCGTTGAGACCCCTATGACGAGACGGTCCTTTGAGTTACTTCTTAATGGGACTTTGAGATACTTGGAGTATCAACTTGTAGCTCGTGGAGCGGACCCTCCCAGAGACGAGCGTGCGGAGTACGGAGACCGTGTAGCCGACTAAGACCTAATGACTGCCTGACCGACTCGACTTGGAGTGAGTCGACTAGCCCATTGGATGGAGCACTACTTTGTGAGATGCAGACCCATGGCGGACGGAGAACTACCTGTGTGACAGTGCAGACCCACAGTATTTGTTCGGAGAGTACCTCAGCAGGCTACTAGGGGGTGTGAACTACTGTTTTTGGGTGACATACCTCGGCGGGAAGCACTACTGTGTTTGGGTGGCTGACCCGCGGTACTCGACAGGAGGAGTACCTCAGCAGTCTTAGGTAGTGAGCAGTACCTCAAAGTCGTGACAGGATCACTATACACTCCAAGGACAGATCTTTTCAGCAGTTACAGTATCGATAATGAAAATCCTGGTTTGAGCTGAATCTTTTGACCTTTGTGTTTACCTCGTGATTGATTTGGGTCACTTGATAACTTAGGTATATGTATGGGAATATACCTGGGTAGAGGTTATCCGTTGATTTCACAATCCTTGTGTTTCCTCATGATTGAGATGGGTTACTTGATAACATAGGAATATGTATGAGTATATACCAATGTAGAGGTTATCTGTTGAGATCTTCTTTGTGGTTATCCTTGTTGGTTTAGTGAGACCTTGAGGGTATAGGGGACCCTACTGAGTATCGTTATACTCACCCCTGCACGGGCTATGCCCGCACCTCATTGTTTTGGTTACAGACGACGGGCAGTGCTGACGGAGGCCAAGTGTTCGAGTACTGGACGGTACCCGGAGGTGGACTACACGACGAGTCAGTACCCGGAGGTGGACTACACGACGAGTCAGTACCCAGAGGGGACTAGACGACGAGACGACACACGGGGAGGTTGACGGATGAGATCATGGATGAGGCTATATATACCTACCCTTCAGGTAAGATCCGTGGTGGACGACCAGGAGCTGCGCCATCTGTACCTACCCTTCAGGTAGGATCCGAGGAGGATGACCCAGGAGCCGCTTCCGTTCTTCCAGCTGTTATCTTTTCTGTTGTACTTGTTCAGTTGTAGTTGTACTTTCTTTTGGGTTTGTATTCTAACCCATTTACTTTTCATCACTTCTCTTGTATTTATTGTTTACTTTTTCCGCTTGCTTACTCTGTGGTGCTTGTTTTCTTTTATAAAGGCAATGCCTTCCCAGTTATCGGGATTTATGCCTTTGGTGCTAGTCGCCAACCCCTGGCATATGGAAGGCGGGCTTGGGGTAGTCACGGCACGGGCCCCGAGGACGGGTTGTGACAATTACACTATTACATGGTTAACATATTAAAACTCACTTAGTCATCACACATATCAAGAAACAAGTGAATTAAACTATCACATGGATTAAACGATAATTGGAATAAGATAGGGCAAAGGGGAAATCACTAATCCAAATAATGTTAATATAATCAATAAATATTTACTACAATTTCAATTCCATTATAATGAAATTATTAATTAACAACCCAATTATTGGACAAAAATCCCTCAGGGTAACATTGCAGTATTTTTGGGTTGATTGTGTTTGTTGACAAAGCAGGATTCCATGGAGAATTGTCTAGTTCCCAAGAAGTTGTTGACAATCCATGTTGAAAAAGAATGATGACAAAGGAAAGACGATCTGGAGGCGGTACAAAAGAGCAGTAAAAGGTGGCGTTGTTTCCCAGTGTTTGCCAAAATTTTGGGGTCCATCATTTGGAAGTTTTGTGAGCATCAAGAAAATTGGATATCCATGGATATCATATTTTTATATGGAAAAGGAATGAATATTGCGAAGAGAGGATGCATAGATTGGATTTCGCGAAGACCAGAAAAATGGAGGTGGTGATGCTTCGCGATTACGTCAAAGCTTCGCAAATGGAAGAGTTGAAGCGCATCGCGGCGGTTAAGGGAATTGTGAGGGAGCTTCGCGGTGAAGGCGCGAAGGAATGTTTACGATAATGCTCCGTGATTACGACGAGCTCCACGAACAGAAAATTTCCGTGGTGCTTCGCGATTTGGATAGAATTCTGGCGAAATCTTCGGAGCTTCGCGATTTGAGAAGACGTGGCGTTGACCCCGCGTGCAAGGGTCGATGGTTGGTGGAATCACCTATAAATCGAGGCCGACCCCCTCGATAGAAGTAGACAGAATTTTCATAGAAAATATTTTGCTCTCTTATTGCGAAGGTGGTTCGCAGAGCCAGTGTGCTTCGCAAAAGTGGAGCTTCGCGACGGCTATTGTAGTTCCGCGAACGTTGTGAGCTCTGCGTTGGCTCAGTGAGCTTCGCGAGGGAAGTTTCTCTGCAACGGCTTGAGCTTCACGAGAGTGCTTCGCGAGAGAGTTTCACGAAAAGACAAGAGCTTCGTGAAGGCTTGTTTGAGCGTCACGAAATTGGAAGCCTCGCGAATTAGGGTACTTTGAGAAGGTAAGTTCCAAAGGTAGTTGACTAGTGGTCAGAGGAAAAGTGGTATTCATCAGTGGATGAAAGTTGGACTTCAACAGAGCATCTATAAATAGTTGAAGATGCATTATTTCATTAAAATGAAGAGACCTACATGTCTATAAACTATGAGTGGATCCCATCCAAGTGCAGTGAGCATAGGAAGAGGAAGAAGGTGATCCTTTCCACTGGTAGTGATCCAGAGAGAGAGAAATTGGGAGTGACCCTTGGGAAAGCAGTGATCTGACCCTAAACATTGCAAAGGCAGTGAGCCTGGGATAGAGTGACTGTACCCAAACTTTTCAATCCATAGCTAGTGATGTATAGTGGAATTTGGTATGACCGGCAACCTGTCGGCGTATGCTCCTTGGACGTAGCCCTTAGCGGTGAACCAAGTAAAACTGTTGTTTCTTGTGCTTTATTTACATTCTGTTTATATTGTGCAACAGGAAAGAGAGAGAAGAGTGTTTTTCTTAACAGCGAAACAAGATCAGAACGGGAATTAATTTTAAATTAGCCATACCCTGATTCACCCCCCCCCCCTCTCAGGGTATTCATCCTTGTGGACCTAACAATTGGTATCGAAGCGAGAGGTTTATATTTGTTCTTCTCTCAATGGAGGCCACTAATCAAAGAGAGATTCCGATCTTCGACAGATGTAATTTTTAGATATGGAAGAATTGAATGAAACGCTATTTCCTATCTTTGGAAATGGATGTGTTTTCTACAGCTATGCATGGTATCATAGCTGATATTACTAGTAGTTCACTATTAGAAGCTGAGCATAAAGAGTTGGATGCTGATTCCAAAGAAATCAATGCCTTAGGGGAGCCCTTTCAAATTCCATATATACAAAGGTGATGTCATGAAAAAAGTCACATGCCATGTGGGAAAAGCTTTTGAATATTTATGAAGGGGATACAAAAGTCCGAGAGGAAAAGCTGTAAGTGTTGTGGAACAAGTATAAAGATCTACGAATGAACCCAAATGAGTCTGTTGATTCATTCTTTGACAGGGTAAATGTTGTGGTAGAAGACATGAGGGATCTTGGAGAAATTATCGATGATATAAAAATTGTGAAGCGCATATTGAGAAAACTTCCACCTCGGTTCAATCCGAAAGTTTCTGTTTTGGAAGATAAAGACCCAAAAGAACTGACATTGGATACCCTGCACATCACTCTTGTTGCTTATGAAATGAAAAACGATGATAAAGAGACTATGCAAAAGGGTAAATCTAAAGAGGTGGCATTCAAGGCCATGAAGAAACTCACTATTGAAGATTCTAATGAAGAAGAAGAGACAGATGAGGTGATGTCATTCCTTTCGTCAAATCTCCAAAGAGGAAGAGGAAAGTTTAAAGGTAAACTTATACTTTCATGATTTCGATGTGGAAAGGTTGGTCATCTTGCGGCAAGATTCCCAAAGAAATTTCAAGATAACAATGATGATGATGATGAGGTTGAAATTTCCAAGAAGAAGACGTCAGCGTTTGTGAAAGGGAAGAAGCAATTCAAGAGAAATTTCTTCAAGAAAAATATTCTTCTTCCACAAGAATTTGAAAGTTCATAGGAGTATGAGGATGAAGAGGATGAGGATTTTGAAAATTGTAAATATCATAGGCAAAATTCTATGGTAGCGGTCGTCAGTACTTCTCAGAAAAATAAAGATGCTAACGCTGAAGAAGAAGATGAAATTGAAGGGAGAGTTGATATGAAGCCGAATTGGAAGCATCTCTTGAGAAGATATATGTTTGGAGATCCAAAGCGAAGAAATCCAATAATGTGGTTCGTGATGCCAAACTCTATATGCAACAGAAGGATGAAGAAAAGTCATAACTGTTAGAAGAAATTGAAAGACTAAAATCATCAACACCAGAGATCATAGAAAATATTGTTGAGAATATGCATAAAATTGAGGAACAAAAGAAGGAAATTGATTTTTTGACTAACACAGGAAAGGAGCAGGTCAGACATCTCAAGGAGCTTGAAGAATAAGTGGTCAGTCTGCGACGAAAAATGAAGGATCAAGAAAATATCTTGACCCCCAATGTGATATCAAAAAAGCAGGCCATTCAGAAGACATAGAAGATGAAAGAGGAGACTCGTAGTTCAGCAGGAGTGAAGCATCAAGAAAGCTCAAATGATAAGGTTGATTCAAGGCTTGATAAGAAACAAAAATCAGTGGCAGTTAATATCAGACTGCAAGCACCCATCCTGAAATTGAAGGTTGATTTGGGCACAAAACAGAATCAGAAAATTCATAGATCCCAAAGGGAAAATCTTAGTGCTGAAGTATCACGAAGGAATGTATCCTATATCAGGTGTTATTGCTGTGGGAAAATGGGACGTTCACATTATGTGTGTTCCATAGCCAAGAGATATAGAAGGGAAAAGGAACAGAGATGACATCCAAATAGAGAACGGTTGTCCAGAACATATTTTGAAGGACACTTTTTTGGTGCAGAGGATTTGGGCACATGGCTAGGTACTGTACTTTGACCATTAATAGAAATGTGCAAAAGTAGAATAAAAACGTTTGCAAGCAGTAGGTCAATAAACCGACAGGTGAGTTAAAAATGCAGAATAGATTTTCGGCTTTGTAAGATGAGGATGGTCCATCATACTCTGAGAAAGAACATAATTCTCAATCCATGATGACTGTGAAAGAAAAAAAATGTACCAAGAAGAAGAAATATGAGAAGGCCGTGGTGGCGGAGATTTCCATTAAATCATCAGATCGATCTGGTGTTTGGATCCTTGACAGTGGTTTCAAATCCCACATGACGGGTAATAAGGATCTTGTTACAGGCATCAAATATGACAAAGAAGGAGTTGTAAAATTTGGAAATGATGAAGGACTGAATATTGTTGGCTCAGGGAAAGCCAAGTTTGGGGGAAAAGAGATGAGACGTGATAATTTATTGGTAGTAGAGGGTCTTAGTCATAACTTACTCAGTGTCAGTCAACTATGTGACTCTGGGAACTCTATCCGATTTACCAATAAGATGTGTGTTGTGAAAGGAAAATATGGAGCAGCTGTTCTACAGGGAAAAAGGTCAAAGGGAAATCTCTACCTTGTAGGTGGGGAAGAAGATACATGTCTTTTATCCAGAGAGGAAGAAAACGAGCTGTGGCATAAGCGACTTGGTCATCTATTGCAACCATCTATGGAGGATCTCGTAAAATGTGATGCTTCAAGAGACCTTCCTAAACTATCACATGATAGCACTCATACGTGTGATGCTTGCCAACAAGGGAAGATCATCAGAAAGACATGCAGGCCAAAGGAACAGAAATCAACTAGAGTGCTTCAACTGGTTCATGCTGATGTATGTGGACCTATCTCACCACGAGCAATAAATGGTAAAAGGTTCTATGTTCTTTTCATTGATGATTACATCATAATGGCCTGGGTATTTGTCATTACCCATAAGACAGAGGTGTTTAGTTGGATAAAACAGTACAGGAGGGAATCAGAAAGGATACTTGGGCAGAAAATTTTGATGTTCCGTACAGATAACGGTACAGAATTCACAAACAGTCAAGTGGAAGAGTATCTCGAGATACACGGGATAAGGCATCAAGTTACATCAGTAAGAACTCCTCAACAGAATGGTGTGGTTGAAAGGAGAAATCGGATCATCAACAACATGACTAGAACGATGCTTATTGACAAAGACCTACCAAAGAAATTTTGGAAGGAAGTAGTGTTGACATCGGTCTATGTTTCAAATAGGTCATTGTTGTGACCTAAGCAAGGGAAGACTCCATATGAACTGTGGTATGGAAAGAAGCCATCGTTGAAATACATTAAAATATTTGGAAGTAAGTGTTTCATTCTCAACAAAGAAAATCATAGGAAGTTTGAGTCACGGGGAGATGAGGGGATATTCCGTGGCTACTCAGGGAAAATAAATAAATTTAAATGCTTCAACAAAAGGCTCGGAAAAATTGCTGAGAGAAATGATGTCACTATAGTTGAAAATGAACATAATACTCAACGACCCAGTGAACAGTTACTGGAAGAAAGTGATGATGAAGTAAGCAACACAGGGGGAGCAGAAGTGGCAGAGGCTGACTCATGAGAAGATACTGATGATGAACAAGAAAGTGTCAGGTCTGTGTCTGTATAGAAGCCAAATATTCGAACTGAAATTGATAGGCAGAATATCATTGGTGATCAGACATCTCCAGTTCAGACATGAAGAATGAAGTCATTATAGAAAACATTGTTTTTATGTCCAGTGGAGCCAAAATGCTTTTCCGATGTAACTGAAGATGAAAACTGGGTTCAGGCTATGAATGAAGAGCTTGATCAAATCAAGAAGAACCAGACATGGGAGATTGTTTCGAGGCCAGCAGACATGAATTTCATCGGGACTAAATGGGTCTATCGCAACAAGATAAATGAATATGCAACTTCGATTCGAAACAAATCACCACTAGTGTTCAAGGGATACTCCCAGATAGAGGGAATAGATATAGATGATACATTTTCACCAGTTGAATGGGGGGATACAATGAGATTATTTTTTTCCATAGTAGTGCAAATAAAGTTCAAAGTGTTCCAGATGGATGTGAAATCTGCATTATTGAATGGTGTTCTGGAAGAGGAAGTTTATCTTGAGCAGCCATATGGTTTTCTCATTCGTGAGGATGAGAACAATGTTTGCAGGCTAAAGAAGGCATTGTATGGGCTGAAACAAGCACCAAGGGAATGGTACTTAGGGCTTGATCAGTACTTGAAGAATCTTGGTTTCCAGCGTGGGGGAGTTGATTAAAATCTTTATTTCAACAATAATTGTAATCAAAGGATGATGGTGTTGGTCTATGTCGATGACATAATATTTGGAGGATCAGATGAAGATCAGTGCAGATAGTTTTCCGAATTAATGAAAAATGAGTTTGAAATGTCAATGATTGGAGAGCTAACGTTTTTCCTTGGTCTAAAAGTGACACAAGGAAGGAATGGAACTTTCATTTCTCAATCCAAATATTCCAAGGAGGTTCTGAGAAGGTTTGTAATGGAGAAGTCCAAGGAGATGAAGACTCCTGTTGCTACCTGGATGAAATTATCAAAAGATAAGGATGGAAAGGTAGTTAATATCACAGAATACATGCAAATTATTAGAAGTCTGTTGTACTTAGCTACAACAAGGCCTGATATTTTTTTGCCACATTCCAAGCGGTGAGATATCAGAGTAATCACAAGGAGAGACACATGCTTGCAGTGTAAAGAATACTTCGGTATATCCAGGGCACAGTGGATTTCGACTTGACATATACTGATAAATCCCAAACAGAGTTTTTGGGATATACTAATGCAGACTGGGTCGGTTCAGCGTATGATATAAAATCAACGTCATGTGGTGCATTCTATCTTGGTGGATTTTTTATTTCTTGGATAAGCAAGAAGAAAGATTTCATTTCGTTGAGCCCCACGGAAGATGAGTATATTGCAGCCACTCAAGCATGCACACAATTATTGTGGATGAAGCAGCAGCTTGATGATATGGGGGTTGAAGTGAAGTCTCTGATCGGAATCCAGTTTGATAACTCAAGTGCTATAAATCTCAGAAAAAATCTCATCCATCACTCAAGGAAAAATCACATTGAGATAATGTATCATTTTATCAAGGAGAATGTTGAGCAGGGAATCATGAAGTTGAAGTATGTGCCTACAGAACTATAGGTTGCATAAATTATAACAAAGTCCTTATCCAAGGAAGCATTTGAAAGGCATCGACTGGCATTGGGAGTTCAGTCGACTCCCCGGACTTGAACTATTGGGGATATGGAACCCCCCCCCCCCTCTCCCTGAGGTATGCTTTGTTTTTCCCTAATGTGCGGATATGTGTTCTCTACTCTGTTACAGACTGAAAGGAGTGACCTTTGGGTTCGTTGACAAAGGGGGAGAAAATAGTGATTGTTCAAGGGGGAGACAATGTGGAGATTTGATAAATCATGAATGATATGGGGAGAATCTGACAAGTGGAGCAGCCAGATAGGGGGAGTTGAAGCTAGTTGAACGTGATTAGCCAGATCTTAGCTTGGACAACACAGTAAATATGGCTAAAGAGGTGTTGATGATGTGAGTAGAAAGGGGGAGTTTATTAAATCTAACGATGCTAGAAGTGATCGATCAAAGCATAGATATCACGACAGCTGAGGATCGTGATAAAAGCATAATAGTGGTGTTAGAATGGTGAGAGAAGGTATCCAGCTATCACCAATTGGGATCAGGGTGGTTCAACAATTGGTATCAATTTAAGAATTGGTATCAGGTTGGAATCGACAAGTGGTGATTTATATGAAGTGATTCATTGATGAACTTTTCATACTACTCTTGTTTCTCACGCCGAGCATTGTTCATGTGGGCTTAGAGTACGTGTTAAGTGAATCCATGAATGATATCTGAATCGCAAGAGGCAAATGGTGGTAGAATCTAGAAGAAGACTCAGCGAGGTATCGATGAGCAGAAATTATTTCTGAGAAGGGTTATGAAGAATTGTCAACAAACCCAAAGGGGTAGGTTGTTGGACAAAAATCCCTCAAGGTAACATTGCAGTATTTTTGGGTTGTTTGTGTTTGTTGACAAAGCAAGTTTCCATAGAGAATTGTCTAGTTCCCAAGAAGTTGTTGACAATCTATGTTGAAAAAGAACGATGACAAAGGAAAGGACGATCTGGAGGCGGTAAAAATGTGCAATAAATGGTGGCGTTGTTTCACAGTGTTTGCCAAATTTTTGGGGTCCAAAATTTGGAAGTTTGGTGAGCATCGCAAAAAGTGGATATCCATAAAGATCATATTTTTAGATGGAAAAAGCATGAATTTCACGAAGAGAGGAAGCATGGATTGGATTTCGCGGAGACCAGAAAAATGGAGTTGGTGATGCTTCGCGATTACGTCATAGTTTCACGAACAGCAGATTTGAAGCGCATCGTGGCGGTGAAAGGATTTGCAAGGGAGTTTCGCGGCGAAGGTGCGAAGGAATCTTGACGGTAATGCTCCGCGATTATGACGAGCTCCGCGAACGGAAAATTTTCGTGGTGCTTCGCGATTTAGACAGAATTATGGCGGAAACTTCGGAGCTTTTTTATTTGAGATGACGTGGCATTGACTTCACGCGGAAGGGTCGAGGGTCGGTGGAATCCCCTATAAATAGAGGCCGACCCCTTCGAGAGAAGTAGAGAGAATTTTTAGAAAAAATATTTTTCTCTCGTATTGCGAAGGTGGTTCGCGGAGCCAGTGTGCTTCATGAAAGAGGAGCTTCACGGTGACTATTGTAGCTCCGCGAAAGCTGTGATCTCCGCGTTGGCTCAGTGGAGTTCATAAGGGAAGTTGCTCTGCAAAAGCTTGAGCTTCGCGAGAGTGCTTCGCGAGAGAGCTTCGCAAAAAGACAAGAGATTGGTGAAGGCTTGTTTGAGCTTTGAGAAATTGTAAGCCTCGCAAGGTAGGGTACTTTGCGCAGGTACTTTCTAAAGGTAGTTTACCAGTGGTTAGAGAAAAAGTTGTATTTATCAGTGGAAGAAAGTTGGACTTTAAAAGATCATCTATCAACAGTTGAAGATGCAATATTTCATGCAAATGAAGAGACCTACATGTCTATAAACTGTGAGTGGATCCCTTCCAAGTGTAGTGAGCATAGGAAGAGGAAGAAGGTGATCCTCTCCACTGGAAGTGAGCCAGAGAGAGAGAAATAGGGAGTGACCCTTGGGAATGCAGTGAGATGACCCTAAACCTTGAAAAGGTAGTGAGCCTGGGAAAGAGTGACTGTACCCAAACTTTGTAATCCACAACTAATGAAGTATACTGGAATTTGGTATGACCGGAAACCTGTCGGCATATGCTCCTTGGACGTATCCCTTAGCAGTGAACCAAGTAAAATTGTTGTGTCTTGTGCTTTCTTTACATTCTGTTTATATTGTGCGATAGGAAAGAGAGAGAAGAGTGTTTTGCTTAATAGCGAAACAAGATCAGAACGGGCATTAATTTTAAATTAGTCATACCCTGATTCACCCCCCCTCTCAAGGTATTCAACCATATGGACCTAACACCAATAATGGAAAATAATTCATTCCTCATAGACAACCTTGGCCTAAAATCCATAAATATTCATTCCAAGGGAACACACCCATGGGGTGACCCTTAATCAAACCGACAAGCTAATTCTTGATTAAAGTAATTAAATTCATGACCTAATAATCATTAGGAAAAAAGGATCAGTCTATATTAAAGATTACACCCTAAACATGGGATAATGGTAATGCAACACATATAAAAAACTCAACATTGAGCGAATGGAACAAGACCACCTTCATCATTGTAGTACGACTCTCCTCACCCTACGTCGAGATTTGATTTGACCTAGAATGGGGATGATGTAAAAAATTGGAATAAATGATCAAACATAAAATACTAGAAAGAGAAAAGACTTCAGAATTAAAGGCCCAAGAGTAATCTATTTCTCACCAAGAATATTTTAGTGGATTTTACACTATTCAAATTGGAGATCGGATGACAAAACACAAGGCCAAATCTGATTTTTATTTTCTTGTTCACTCTGCTCGTCGAATGGGGTTCATTTTTTCCATCTAAAAAATTATTTAATACCCGAAATAATAATCAATTAATAAAATTACACTGTATTTACTTGGAACTACATGCCATGTCGGTACAAATTCTGTCCTGGCCATTATGTGGTCGTGTACCAAGATTACACAGCATGTATCCTTCCACACATAGCATGTACATATTAGTACATGACATGCAGTTCCCAATCATGTCATGTAACATTCCTATAGCTTACCTCTTGACATAATTTCCAATAGTTTATTTTGTAATAACTGAAAAAACAATTTTCTATACCTCAATAGAAGAAATAGTTTCTTAAAAAATTCCCTCTTAAATCAATTCGTCCCTAAATTTCCCTTACATGGTTAATGAAGAAATATCTGAGAACAAATCTGGACACTATGATCATAAAACGGTCTCCCTCTCCCAATTCTCATCTTGTACATTGTTATACTACCATATCGCTCGTACCAAAGGAAGAGACTGGCCTTATCTTCAGGTTGTGATCCACAATATGAAAGGGATACTCTTCAAAGGAAACATCTTATTAAAACTAGAATTGCTTAGGCTTAACGGTGTGATATGGGTCTCAAATGTAATGTCAAAACTAAGAAACATGGAATATTTCATGCATAACCACTTACCTCTAATGTAACTACAATCTTTAGGAAACCAGCCCGACCCTCTCCAGAATCTAAAACTGACTGATGTATCATGGTGAAAGCTTACTCTATCTCCTGATTATCTTGTTTCCCAACCTTGGTGCATCACGCAAGAAAATGTGATCACCAACCAATAACTATAGATGCCATTTTCGATGATTGTCATAAGATTTCTGACGAAACTATGTAGTATTCATCTTCTTCTAATTCAACTACACCTGAAAAAAATCACTTTCCTGAGGCACAATCCTCATAAAGCTGTATCACCCGCCTCAAGCCACCATAGGGGTGATCTGCATGGCCTAATGTACAAATAATTATAATTTTACATCTCTATAGTCTCATAGAAACTGTTATGGAAGGAAATTTTTACAATGGGATATGCTTCTCTCATAGCCCTCAAATTATAGAATGGATGATCGCAACATGTCCTCCAGCACCTGTGTCGTACTTTCTGATTGGCTATCAGTATGATGGTTGTATATTGTTCTTAGAAGAACCTGTGTACCCAGCACCCTCTAAAAACTCTTCTAGAAATGATATTTAACCCAGTAATCCCTCTCTAGGGTGATAGAACAGGGGACCCCATGATTTCTTACCAACTCACGAATATATTGCTTCCCAAGCTCATCAACAATGAATGTATCCTTGATCGACAAGAAGTGAGAATCCATCGTATGTCTATCAACCACCACCCACCATACATCATTACCTTAAGGTGACCTTGGTAAACCCGTCATGAAATCCATCCTGACATCATCTCATTTCCACTCCAAAATGGGTAACTACTGTAAAATCATGGCAGGATAGTGATGTTTCACCTTCACCTGCTGAAATGTGGAACACCTCATAACCAAAACATCCACATCTCTCTTTATAACCAGCCACCAGTAATGAAATCTAAAGTCATGGTATATCTTAATAGATCTAGGATGTACAAACCAAGATGAATCTTAAATCTCCAGCATCAATGTCCCATGTATGTCCATTAGAACCTACACACGTCTATGGTTGTGTTGTATCTCATCATCATCAACCATCCAACCAGGCGGTGGATCCTCGCCTGCTAGATGCTCCCGCAAGACTAAGCCCTCGAAATCTGATAGTACTTGTATCCTCAATATATCTTGTAAGTTATAATTCACAACTAGAGAATAATTGAGATTATATCCACAACTATTATGAACCTCCAAGGGAATCTCAGTGAACAACGCCATAAGTCGTCACTTGCTACTGTCCTCCTACACTACCTGCATATGATTCCTTTTGTTTAGTTCATCAGCCATTGAATTGAAAATTCTAGTTGTGTAAGAGAGCTTAATGTCAAAGGAATTAAGGTACTCAACCCACCTTCACTTCCTCATATTTAGATCACGTTGAGTAAATATGTTCTTGAGTCTTTTGAGGTCCGTGTACAACAGAAAATGCTCCCCTAATATGTAATGTTACCAACATCGTAATGAAAGAAAAAATGTGGATATCTTGATATCATGCATAAGATAGTTCTTCTCATGTGTCCTTAATTATCAAGGCCCATATGTAATGAGTCGATCCCCCTTGATAAGCACTAGTCCCAGCCCAATTCCTGATGCATTATAGTATATTATGTAACACCTTCCTAGCTCCAGAAAGATATGTAGTTATGCTAAATTTAATCTCCCTTTCAGCTCCTGAAAGGATATATCACACGAATTTAACCATATTTACATCACATCCTTATTTTTCATGCCCATAATCGATGCTAAAAAGCATGTGAAGTCATGTATGAAATACATGTAGTAACTAGCTAGACCTAGAAAACTATACACCACAAATAAATTTTTAGGATTCTCCTTGGTAAATACTTCTCCCACCTTCCTTGGGTCCACTAATACTCATGTCTCTGAGATTAGGTGACACAAGAAGTGAATTTGATATATCCAGAAGTGGCACTTTGAGAGCTAAGCATGTAATGGATGATCTCTCAATGTCTTCATAATGACCTCAAGATGGTTGGAATTGTTGATTGTGAGAATATACCAAGATATCATCATCAAAAACCACCACAAAATAAACTATGTAAGGATGGAACACTCAATTAATCTGTTCCACAAAAACAGCTGGCACATTTGTGAGACTGAATGACATAACCACATAATTGTACAGACCATACCTTCTATGAAACGTGATAGAAGGTATATTTGAAGATAGAACACATACCTGGTGATATCCTAACCTTGTGTTGATTTTCTAGAAACCTCAACTCCTAGAATCTGAACAAACAGGTCGTCTATCCGTGGAAAGGGATATCTGTTACTAACAATCTATTTTTTCGGTTTTTGATAATCCTTACATTGCACGACGGTACCATATACCTTTTTACCAAAAAGGACCAGTGAACCCCATAGAGAATTACTGGGTCGAATAAAACCTATGGCATCCAAATCCTCTAGCTACCTCTTGATCTCCTACAACGCCATTGTATATATCCTATAATGAGGAATTTATAATGGGGTATCTCCTCACACTAGCTCGATCCTGAACTCCACCTCTTTCTCCAAAGTTATCCCTAACAATTTATCTGGGAAAACATCCCTAAAATTATCAACCATTTGATGGAAATATATCTAACGGTTTCCCTATTCATCTAGTTATAAACTAGAGATCTATCCAAAAATCCCACTCAACCCACATTGTGTGGGTCTATCTTAGTTTTTTAAAACATTCCACTCTCCCTTGAATAGAAACGATCCCCTTCTAGTGACATAAAACTCACACTATGGTGATTGCAATCAGCATTGTCTTTACAAAAGACTAGCTTGTACATTCTGAGTATGAAATCAAAGCTTGTCATCTCTAAGACATGGGGATCCGGAAATATGTGGCACCTTCCTAAATCAATGAGGCACTCCTTTCACCGATGCACACCTACCATACTTACCCCTAACAGAGTGTCTAGCATCATAACATTATCAAAAGAGAAAACACAATCACCGAGTATTTATTCAATGTGAATAGATATAAAACTCTGTGAACCTCCTATATCAAAAGTTAAAAAGATAAAATCGAGGTGACTAGAATAATACCTCTTATAGTAGAAGGTCTGGGATCCTACACCTACTGGGTCTGTTGCACTGCATAAGAATGATCTATACTGAAATCCCCTAACAGTACCTGGATACCCTGAGCGGATCCACTCAATTGTCTCTAAAAACCCAGAGTATATAAACCAGGTCCATGACCACCACCTCAGCCTAAATTGTCTGATGTATTCCAATTCCTAGACTAGATATAAGCTAATGAACATTATCCTGAACACGGACTCAGTGCAGATCCTATATCACTATATACAAGTGGAAACACCCTACAGTAGTGTTGTAGATGGGCCATCCCACCACAAGCTCGGCACTCCACTGGGTTCATCGTGAACTATTTTATCATATACCCATCTCTACCACACTAATAGTACCTCACTTGGATACCAAAAGAAACATTTTAAATGCTCGTATCACCTTGAATAATCTCCATATGAAGCCTCTTTCTCTCGGTCGAGACAGTAACATATGTCAGTGCCAAAAATCCCTAGTTCTCACACCCAGTATCCTCAAGATTACTCTTGGTAATCAATTTCTAATTCCTGATGTCATATACCGAACAAATAATGAAAATTTTCACCAGTGTTCATATGTTGTAACTGAGACCATCCTCGATTCATCTAGCCCTCAATGTCTCATCAACCATCAGAATGGGTGTGAATATCTGAAGCACAGAGAAACAACAAGAGTAGTCCACCATTTACATAGCTACAAACTCTAGAGGCATGAACTCATATGATCTATTAGCCCTTACAATCCATGGGAAATAGTATTCATAGAAGACCATCTGAAAATCTCCCCATTCCATGTTATGATTACACTTTGTCAGTCGGATAAAATCCCATTACCTCATGGATGAATCCCATCGCGTATATATTATGAGCAAGACCCACATCTCAAGTGGAATCTCTAGATTCTCAAAGATCGTAATCATGAACTCCATCCATGACTGTTAATCATATTGTCCGCAATCCCCTAAGAACATAGGCAGATGCTTCTATTAGAATACTGGCATAAGTTTTTCCCATTGACGTGGTAGGCTGAGGTGTAGAGACCCGAAGCTTAACGTACATGGAAATTACATTAATTTTTTTGGAATAATTAGTACATAACAAAAACACACACACAAGGACCGTATTAGTTTAGTGTCTTCGGAAACATGGAACGTAATCTTCTAATCATGGTGAAAGATCTTCAATATCAACCATAAAGATCTCCCCCTTTTTTTATTACCTAAAACCTTTTCTTTAAATATTCGGGAAAAGAAAACATAAAAGTGTGAGCTCAAATGCTCAGTAAGGGTAAACATATGAAATATCAAACACATCATATTCATAAGAACATAACATTTTGAAAATCTTAAACTACAAAAGAGATCATAATATCATAACATGGGATAAATCATAGTAGTGAAATTTAATCTCAATAATCATAACTTAATGTTTGAAACTTTTTGGCATACACACATAATCATAGAGAATCATTTCTTTTTAGTCAGGACTCATTGCCAAGACTATCTTAGTGGATAATGTCCATTTCTAAACCGAGTTCACTCCTCGTTTCAGTCCTGTTTCACTGAACCGGTTTAACCTGCCGTTCCATCCATTTCTATCTCATGAGATATAAAATCTTTACCCAATGCATTGGAGGGAGATATAGGTCCCACCAATCTCATAATGATACCATTCTAATGTGTGCCACAAAATCATAAACCATATATCATAGCATAACCCATGTAATAAAAATGGGAATCTTAAACATCGTGACATCATAAAACAATTCATATAAGGTAGAGGAATTCATAAAAATATTTCCATCACAACATAATAAAATCCATGTAATAATAGGGATAGAAACAGAACCCTTTATTATCTTAGATGGAAAATAATTTTGATAAAACACTTGAACTCCATTCTTGAGAAAAATATCCTTTCTACTTTAAAACCCTTTTTTCCTTTCTTAACATGTCATACAATTTTAAACTAAAAGAAGTTGATTAAAAATAAACTTGAAAAATTGTAAAGGAAGAATCTTTGAAATAATTTTTTAAAAATCCATTCATGCCGTATAAGTTAAAAAAACATTCTTATCGTACTTTTGTCGAAAAAGTCAAAAAGTACCTCGTACGAAAAACGACAAAAGATTCCTTTCATATATTTTACTAAAAACTCACCGAAAGGTAAAATTGGATTTTAAAAATTATATATGGATGGAAATAAAATTAAATATTGAGGAAACATGGATGTGGATGATAAAATACACCCCAGTAAATACCAAAGTATACACAATGTCGGATAAAAATGAGATTGTGATATTTTCCCTTACCTGAGGTCTGATTTGATTCGTAAGTGTTCGAACCTCTTATATAATGATTTAAATAATGTCATTGACTTATTCCAGAATCATACTAATTGTTATTATATCATATATGGTTCACTTATGAATTTATATTACCCGTTATGTTTTAAATTCCATGTTAAAGAGCGTTTTGGGTAAAATCGTTTCATTTGTCATCCATGTTTTGACTTGTAATTATTCATATGATTACTTAGATCATGATTACTTAATTCCAGAATGCAAAACATGATTTATGTATAATATATATTCCAAATACAAATATATATAATAGATCAGTAAATTGAAAGAAATACACCATTCATGGAGACGGTAGGTCGTACGTACGCATGAACGCTGTATTCGTTTCCTTATTGGGTTGAATGGAATTAAGTAGATGACATACATATATATACACATAAATATAGTATCATTATTATGTCATATATTTCATTATTACTTATTATATATACTTTATAATCATTCACGAATGGTTAACGTGGAGAATGAATCTCATCGCGTCGTGGAGACGGTAGTCCGTACGTACGCACGAGCGATGATATCATTCTCATGATCGTGGAATTGTGTTGGAGTGTATGTATACTATTTCAGAATCAATATCACTTTACAATAATCATATATAGTTATTATTTACACCATTATACCCATCCATGTAATGTGGTGGTGGAAAATAGATTACACCACGGCGTGGAGATGGTATTCTGTACATACGCACGCGCGGTGATTTTGTTTTCCATAGGATGGATAGATGGTGAAATAGGGTTGTTTCATAATTATAATAAAATATCAGTATATTAGTTATACTTATGTTATTACTTCATAATTAAACAACCTAAGAATAATAAGTGGAATAAGAAATAAAGTTGAATGAATCGGTAACAGACATTACCTCTTCTTTGAAGCACCTCTTCGAGTCCTACTCTTAGGGCACTAAAATTGGTCTTTGAAGAAGACCAGGACCTCAAGGATGTTTCCAGGGAAGTGGAGAAGAGAATTTGGTAGGGTTTGGCCGAGCTTGAAGTCTCAATGTGGTGTGAGGAAGAGAGGGAGGAGGTACCCTTTTATAAGGGAGGAGAGGGGCACCATTGAAATAACTAAAAATATTATTTTATTATAAAGCCAAATTCGGTTTTAAATAGCTCCAAATTGATTTATTTCGAAGCTAAGGTGGGTATTGGTCGAAATACACTCATAGAATAGAATTTATACAAGTTTAGGTTCCTATTTTAACCTTATCATTTATATATAACTTTAAGTTAGATAATTTTACTTTTACCGTGTCTTTTTGTGTTCTTACACTATAAGGTTAATAAACCTACTATAAGAAGCCAAACGAACCCCAAGTTGTTTATTATTAATATATATAACCTTATCTTAGTCATTTGGCCGAACCTTATATTTTTTGGAATAAAATAGAAATTAATAATATAATATTTGTTTTAAAAACTATTTTATGTCAATTTGACACTATCTAGTAATTTATTTTTGTGAAACTCATAACAGAATGATTAGTTCGAAAAAAGTTAATTAAATCAATAATAACATGTCATATTAACCTAGAAAATTAGTTTAATTCATAAAAAGTCTCAAATTACATTTATTTTGGTATTTATAACAAACAATTATGTCAATATTTCATTAATAAGATAATTACTGCATCATCATTGTGTCATAAATAAATAAAATTATTTAATATTTAAAAATTACAAATAAAATACCATTATGTAGGAAATCTTTTTAGATTTATAATTAATATTTATACTTGAATTTATCTTATGTATAACCCTATATGAAAAATGATTTACTTATTAAAATTTGATTATAACTATTTTAACCCTTCTTTAAATAAATTAATAATAAATGTCCTAATCTAATCCATGTGGGCCTAAATGGTCATATATTATTACTGAGGAAGTTTCTGATCGAATTACACTTATCCAATAGAATTAGGATATGTTTTAGGGAATTAATAATATCATTTTTACCCTTAATTTCACAATTTACTTTTAACCGTGGTTAAAAAAAGTAAAAAGTTACTATTCACCATAAATTATTTTTATCTCATTGAACCACATTTTACTTACTGACATCAACCATGTCTCTCGGATTTTTGAAATTCCACTCACATAAGCGATAATTTTTAGTTTTATGAAAAATTCATTTTTTTAACTACCACTTAGTAATTTTTACTATTCATCAGAAAATTAAAGTTATCCAAAAAGTAGAAAAATTTCACCCTAAGCTAATTCTGATATTACGGATCCAAAAATGAAGTCCATTTTGAAAAATTAAATTTACAAAATTTCAAAAATTGGTTATTACTATTCATAACAGCTAGTTTTAATACTATTTTACTAGCATATCGTTGTTTTGTGAAACTTGGTATTGCGTACTACACATGTTATCGAGGAAGGTCGTGATTGCATGTAATGCAAGGCAAGTCAAGGATGTGTGTTGTGCAAGCTCCTTTTGGTGTAGCGTACAACACAAGAAATTAATGAAATTAAAAATAATATTTCTCATAAAATCTCGGGGCGTTACATTCTACCCCACTTAAAATGAATTTCGCCTTCGAAATTCGTCGGGGTTATAAATGGTTTACTATTCGAAAGTTTCTTTAATAGAAACCCTCATCGTAAAAAGGAATACCAAAACCAATCTTTAAAAACAAAAGTACAAAACGTAATATTTACCCAAATAAACTAATCACTGGGTTTCCACATAGAAGAAAATATGGATATGGAAGAGAAATCTAAACATCATGTTCTGATGGAGAGTGGTAGAGAACATGGCTATGGAAAATCTAGAAATAACAAATCCATAGATTTGTGATGATCTAAGGTACTATCTGATTCATCGGATATAAGGGCACTAGGACAACATTTTTTGTTTTCAAGATCACTAAAAGAAATACTTACATGATTTTGGTACAATCTCCCTGTTGTTCGTTAATTGAACAATTTCCACTTCATCCCTTAATGAAATGAAGTTGAATTTGTTATTCGTGATGTGTTAGAAGATCATGTGATAGAATGATGGGTCATTCCATTTGTCTCAAACAAAAGGTTATAAAATTTATCAAAAATACATAAGTCTATCTATAGTGATATTAATCATATATGGTTCCTAAAATGGACTTATACTTCATATATCATACTTCATAATATAATAAAACTAGTTTCTACTAAACAGGGACTTCCTGTAGTCCATTGGTAGGCGATAAAGGCCAGTCGCACTTCGGTTGTTGGTTCGATTCCCACAGCCTTGTCCGACGCGATGGGTTGTCCCCCATCCTGCAGGTTATCCTTTCTCTAATGCTATATTACTATAACATCCCATCAATAATATCAAAAAAAAGTTCTATCCTTAAACAATACTAACTTATGTCCAACATAATCCATTCCAATATTTAGGCTTATTTAAATAATTCGGTCCAAGCACATAGTATAAAAGAAATGATTGCTTGAAATGTCACATAATAATCACGTGAATGCCATCATTTATCCCCTATATATCATAATATATATCTTGTTGGTTAAATTACAAACATGTGAATATCTTAATCATGTATTCTTTTGAAGAATGAATACTCATTGAACCTTAGTGAAAACATGAATGCAGTTAGAAGTTGACACTTTCCACAAACAAAAATCCTCAAAATTCATTATACTCAAACCATGATATCACTTAGTCCTTATATCAATCATGAGATCATGAATACAATCAAACATCTCATTATCTTCTTATCCATTCATTATGCGCATATCATCTGCTTACGAAAAATATCTCAATCACATTATATGGTTACTGGTACCACTAAAAACCACAATAGACCAATAAATAAATATTCCAATATTCCACGATACTATAGTACAAAATTATTTTGGAATCCCCTTACATAAACACTTAATCATTCCACCACATTGTTGTCATATTCAACATCACCAATAGTGATCGAATGTGACTTCCCTTTGTCCTTTGCCTTAAGTGTTTTCTCATGTCGATCATCACTAACCCTTGGATTAGGGCATTTATTAGCATATTTCCCCATTTCCATGCACTTGAAGCATTGAAGTGTTGGTGGTGCATTCTCTGCAGTCTTTTCTATATTCACATCATTAGAAACCCTTTTTCCATTACTCCGAAACTCAGCTTCTCTATGACCTTCTTTTACACTTTTAAAATATTTTCTAGTCCCTTTAAGAAAATCTCCACCATGCTTCTTTCCACTCTATGACCATAAAGAAACATTCATCTTCTTTTCACCATTATTCTGGGATTTCGCCTTGAACTCCATCTTTCGTTTCTTTTCAAAACTATGAGATGGATAAGTAACACCAACTTCCATTTCTACCATGATAGCACAACTCACAATTTCTTCATAGCTATTGAAGTCTCTTTTAACTAATGCCCTTCGAAGATTTGGTTTTAAGCCACTGAAAAATCGATCAACATTACTTTCAGGTTGGATAATAAATACATATGCATACCTTTCAAGCCTTGTAAAATTCACTTCGTATATACCTACAGATTCATCATCCTTTTGCTTTAGTTTAAGAAACTCCTTCTCCATATTTGTTCAAAGAATATGAGGGAAGTACTTATTGAAAATTAAGTTCTTGAACTCGTCCCATTCCATGGACTCAATTTCATCTCTTGGCCTTGTATTATTGATAAGATCCCACCATTGATCAGCATCACCTTCCAAATGATACACTGCTAAGATGACTTTATCATGTTCAGAACATTGAAGAACTGAAAATATCTTTTCAGTAGTACTGATTCATTGTTCAGCAACAATTGGATCAGAAGACCCATTGAATGAAGGTGGACGTTGCCTCATGAAGGACTCAATAGAATATTGTTCCCTTTTCTGCTCATTTGGAAGTCCAGAATGATTCATAGCTTGTGTAACTATAGAAATATGATTTTTCACTCCATCTACCATAACATTTGTTTGTTCAGGAGGACAATCATTGCATTGTCCATTACATTGATCAACACGGTTCCTTCAGGTTCTAGCCATCGTCTAAAACCCAAAAAGAATAGTGTGAGAGGAAAAAATCACACTAGCGAAAACAATATAATAAAGGGGGAGTAACTTCAATATCTAACATCTTGGGTTACCGTAATTATTGAACTATAACCTATACTTATACTTAACCTTAGGGACATCCATAGAAATACCTTAGAAATATCTCTAGGGATTTCACTAAAGTTATCGCATCCTAGTTTCCAAAGGTTGACTAAACCTTTCCTCTGATACCAACTGTAGAGACCCGAAGCTTAACGTACATGTAAATTACATTACTTTTATGGAATACTTAGTAAATAACAAAAACACACACACAAGGACCGTAATAGTTTAGTGTCTTTGGAAACTTGTAACGTAATCTTCTAATCATGGTGAAAGATCTTCAACATCTCCCATAAAGATCTTCCCTTTTTTTTATTACCTAAAACCTTTCTTTAAATCCTGGGGAAAAGAAAACATAAAAGGGTGAGCTCAAATGCTCAGTAAGGGTAAACATATGAAATATCAATCACATCATATTCATAAGAACATAACATTTTGGAAATCTTTACCTATAAAAGAGATCATAATATCATAACATGGGATAAATTATAGTAGTGAAATGTAATCCCAATAATCATAACTTAAAACTTGAAACTTTGTGGCATACACACATAATCATAGAGAATAATTTCTTGTTAGTCAAGACTCATTGCCAATACTATCTTAGTGGACAATGTCCATTTCTGAAAAGAGTTCACTCCTCGTTTCAGTCCTGTTTCACTAAACCAGTTTAACCTTCCGTTCCAGCCATGTCTATCTCATGAGATATAAAATCTTTACCCAATGAATTGGAGGTAGATATAGGTCCCACCTATCTCATAATGATATCATTCTTATGTGTGCCACAAAATCATAAACCATACATCATAGCATAACCCATGTAATAAAAATGGAAATCTTAAACATCGTGACATCATAAAACAATTCATAAAAGGTAAATGAATTCCTAAGAATATTTCAATCACAACATAATCAAATCCATGTAATAATAGGGATAGAAACAGAACCCTTAATTATCTTAGATGGAAAATAATTTTGATAAAACAATTGAACTCCATTCGTGAGGAAAATATCTTTTCTAATTTAAAAACCTTTTTCCTTTCTTAACATGTCATAAAATTTTAAACAAAAAGAAGTTGATTAAAAATAAACATGAAAAAGTGTAAAGTAAGATTCTTGGAAATAATTTTTTAAAAATCCATTCATTCCGTATAAGTTAAAAAAACTTTCTTCTCGTACTTTTGTCGAAAAAGTCAAAAAGTACCTCGTACGAAAAACGACAAAATATTCCTTTCATATCTTTTTCTAAAAACTCAATGAAGGGTAAAATTGGATTTTAAAAATTCTAGGTGGATGAAATAATATTACATATTGAGTAAATATGGATGTGGGTGATAAAATACACCCCAGTAAATACCAAATAATACACAATCTCAGATAAAAATGAGATTGTGATATTTTCCCTTACCTTAGGTCCAATTTTGCTTCATAATTGTCTGAACCTCCTGTATAATGATTTAAATAATGTCACTGACTTATTCCAGAATCATACTCATTGTTATGATATCATATATGGTTCACTTATGACATTATATTACCCGTTATTTTGAAAATTCCATTTTAAAGAGCGTTTTGGGTAAAATCGTTTCATTTGTCGTCCGTGTTTTGACTTGTAATTATTCATATGATTACTTAGATCATGATTACATAATTACAGAATATAAAACATGATTTATATATAATATATTTTCATAATACACATATATATAATAGATCAGTAAATGTAATGAAATACACCGTTAATGGAGACGGTAGGCCATACGTACGCATTAACGCTGTTTTCGTTTCCTTATTGAGTTGAATGGAATTAAGTAGATGACATACATATATATACGCATAAATCTAGTATCAGTATTATGTCATATATTTCATGATTACTTATTATATATACTTTATAATCATTCATGAATGGTTAACGTGGAGAATGAATCTCATCGCGTCGTGGAGACGGTAGTCCGTACATACGAACGAGCGATGATATCGTTCTCATGATCGTGGAATTGTATTGGAGTGTATGTATACTATTTCAGAATCAATATCACTTTACAATAATAATATATAGTTATTATGTACACCATTATACCCATCCAAGTAAGATGGTGGTGGAAAATAGATTACACCACGGCGTGGAGACGGTATTCCGTACGTACGCACACGTGTTGATTTCATTTTCCGTAGGATGGATAGATGGTGAAATAGTGTTGTTTAATAATTATAATAAAATATAAGTATATGATTGATAATGATGTTGTTACTTCATAATGAAACAACTTAATAAGAAGAAGTGGATGAAGAAATAAAGTTGAAAGAATCGGTAACAGACATTATCTCTTCTTTGAAGCGCCTCTTTGAGTCCTCCTCTTAGGGCACTAAAATTGGTATTTGAAGAAGAACATGACCTCTAGGATTTTTCTAGGGAAGTGGAGAAGAGAATTTGTTACGGGTTGTCCGAGCTTGAAGGCTCAAAGTGGTGTGAGGATGAGAGGGAGGAGGTGCCCTTTTATAAGGGGGGAGAGGGGCACCTTTGAAATAACTAAAAATATTATTTTATTATGAAGCCAAATTCGGTTTTAAATAGCTCAAAATTGATTTATATCGAAGCTAAGGTGGGTATGGATCGAAATAATCTCCTCTAATAGAATTTAGACAAGTTTAGGTTCCTATTCTAACCCTATCATTTTTATTTAACTTTAAGTTAAATAATTTTACTTTTACCGTGTCTTTTTGTGTTCTTACACTATAAGGTTAATAAACTTACTATAAGAAGCCAAAAAACCCCAAGTTTTTTATTATTAATATATATAACATTATCTAAGTCATTTGGCCAATCCTTAGATATTTAGGAATAAAATATCAATTAATAATATAATATTTGTTTTAAAAACTATTTTTTGTCTATTTTGACACTATTTAGTAATTGATTTTTTTGAAACTCTTAACAGAATTATTAATTCTAAAAAAGTTCATTAAATCAATAATACCATGTCATATTAACCTAGAAAATTACTGGAATTAATAAAAAGTCTCAAATTACATTTATTTTGGTATTTATAACATCAATTATGTCAATATTTTATTAATATGATAATTACTGCATCAGCTTTGTGTCATAAATAAATTAAATTATTTAATGTTTAAAAATTAAAAATAAACTACCATTATGTAGGAAATATTTATATATTTCTTATGAATATTTATAGTTGAATTTATCTTATGTATAACCCTATATTAAAAATGATTTACTTATTAAACTTTGATTTTAACTATTTTAACCCTTCTTTAAATAAATTAATAATAAATGTACTAATCTAATCCAAGTGGGCCTAAATGGTAATATTTTATTCCTAAGGTTGTTTTTGGTCGATACACACTTATCCAATAGAATTATAACATGTTTTAGGTTAATAATAATATCATTTTTACCCTTAATTAACCTATTTACTTTTAACAGTTGTAAAAAAAGTAAAAAGATACTATTCACCAAAAAAAATTCTTCTCATTGAACCACATTTTACTTACTAACATCAACCGTGTCTCTCAGATTTTTGAAATTCCACTCAAAGAAGTGGTTAAATTAAGTTTTATGAAAAAATCATTTTTTTAACTACCACTTAGTGGTTTCACTATTAATAAAAAAATGAAAGTCTCCATAAAATTACCAAAAATTAGGCCTAAGATATATTTGATATTATGAACTCAAAAATGATTTCTATTTTACCAAATTGAAAACATATCAGTTTCATTAATTAATTTAAAAATTAATTCCCGTCATCAAAACAAATAGCGTGTTCTTAAGAGATAATAACTATCAAAAGATTGACACTTGTTTATGTCTGGTTTAAATGTGAAATTACATCCAATGACCAACATTGTATTAAATTGTAAAAATATATTCTAAATATACTTTAAAACCACTCAAATTAATAATTTATCACTATTAATTATTTCGATTAAAAAGGTTGTTTTTAATTAAAATTTAGTAATTTTCACTATCCATCAGAAAATGAAAGTTATCCGAAAAGTTTCAAAATTTCACCCTAAGCTAATTTTGATATTACGAATCCAAAAATGAAAGCCATTTTGAAAAATGAATGTTACAAAATTTTAAAAAGTGGTTTTTACTATTCATAACGGCTAGTTTTAATATTATTTTAATAGCATATTGTTGTTTTGTGAAACTCGGTATTGCGTACTACACGTGCTATTGAGGAAGGTCGTGATTGCGTGTAATTCAAGGCAAGTCAAGGATATGTGTTTTGCAAGCTCCTTTTGGTGTAGCGTACAACACAAGACATTAATGAAATTAAAAATAATGTTTCTCATAAAATCTCAGGGTGTTACATTAGGTACATCCTAGAAGGTCTATATAAATGACATGAAGCCTTCACAGAACTGTGCATCCACACCTGGGTCGAGTATAACAGCTGGTGATGTGGTTGGAAAATCTAGAGGATCCACTAGCAGCCTATGGCATACCACCAACAGGGGATGCTCATTTCCACACTCCTAGTATATAACTATAGGTCTCCGTGGTTTAATTTCTCGGTAAATTCTAGCACATACACCTCAGTATACGCATATTCATACAAGGTATGTATTTCATGAATACAAGAATTGAACAGGAAAATAAAAGCCTCAAATTTTCACAAAAGATGAGCACATGTAATGTAGGAACCAAACACGGCATGTTCACTTAAGCCCTTACATGGTCGTGTACTCCTTCAGGCCTGGTTGTGTAAACAACCAAGGTACAAAGCGTGTAGTGAATATAAATGGTGTATCCCCTTAAACTCTTACATGGGCATGTATCTCCGAATTCCTTGGTTGTGTAAACAATTTAGGTACACGACATGTTAGGATGACACATGTTGTGTACACAAGTCAACGCTTCTTGCCCTGTACTTTTACATGCCTAGAGCCACACAGGTTTGTATATGAAAAACTACCCAGGTTGTACATAATGTGAAAATCATGTTTTGATCCAAACTCATTAAACCGTGTTTTCTCTCATACGGTTGGTGAAACTGTCATATCCCACATAGAGTGTACTCAGAGTACATAGTGTGTAATTGGAAAAGTTATTTTCTTACCAAAAATAAGAACACATGTCATGTATTCATTGGACAACATGTTGTGTTGTCTAGGTTTATAGAAAATAAGCCTCAGAATCATTCATATAACCCATGTTTTTGAAATTTAATACAACCGTGTGAAAAATTATGATCCTTAGGGCCCCATAATATTCATGAAGCCAATATTGGCATCCAAATATAGCACATAAAATTGAAATTTATATCACATGGATGAAACATGATCCACAAAATTCTGATCCAAGAGGGCCCATACTTCTCAAGGATCAGTGTTTGGAGTCCATACCATACAAAAATTACACCTACCAATGAAGTTATAACAACAAAAAAAATTTATATCACGGTATCTACAATAAAAACTATCATATTTAGCACGAAATCTATCATAACAATATGAAATCGGTAAATATCTCTAAATGGTATGTCATGAATGCATGGAATGTGATTTCTAAAATGTTCCTATATGATTTATATGATGTAATTCCCCCATATCATCTGTTAAAACCAAAATATAACTAAAATAATATCAATTATAACAGAAAAAATGTGACATCCAACGGTGAAATTGAATCAACTTTAATAGCTAAAAATACAAAAATATCAAGTCAATTCAAGGAAATTTCGATTTTCCCATTACACAGGGTAGCTACTATCGAGAATAGTTAATTACCAAACTAAATTTACTTCTTATCACATTATAATTTCTCCATGTAGTAAGACAAACTAGAAAAAACTCCTCTAATTCCACATTGTAATGTAGTGGATCCGGATACCACTAAACGGGTGCCCCGTACCCGGTTGGCTGTATGGCGTCAAGGGTATTTCCCCATATTCTAGGGCTACAGATTTGATTCGAGGTCCCAGTTTGTGATAGAGGGGAAACTATTCCCTCATTTGTAGAGTGTAACATAAAATAATAATAATATACAATAGATAAAGTACTGAACTACATATAACTGAAATATATAGTGGATGAGTAATATAATACATAACCAAGAATCATTCAATACAAACGATGATGCAAAATTTTACGTTCTAGTAAAATAGCCAAAACATGTACACTAAATGAAACCACAATATTTATTAAAAAAGTAAAATAAAATAAGTAATATAAGAATAATCACAAGCCTTGTCTCAGCCCATGCTCTCCTGCTTCTAAAAATCATCTTAAGTACCTATAGAAGGGTGTTTTCCCTTATCAAAACCTGAAACAATATAATCTATTTGGGTCCAAAAGCATGTCCCAAAAAGGTTGTGAGAAATAAATCCAATTAGGAATCCACCAAAGATATGTGAATATCTATCAATGAGTGTATGAAACAAATAGTGTACAAAATGGAAAAGCAGTAAACTAGGAAGTACTCAAAAGTAAATAATCCTACAAGTCGTGTTTTCTATTTTTATTCATTATGTTCAGTTCAACCATTATATTACACTGAATTATATAAGTCTTGATATCCAAACAATGCTCTCCAATCTCCCATATAAAGAATTAACCAAAAATACATCGGAAGTATATCTAAACAAATAATGTGAAGACTGAATCCGAGATTGTGTTTTGTCTTGGAAGAGAAGTTGTATATCAACTCATTTCAATAATCTATTCAATATCTAGTTCATATTCATTTTAAAAAACTACCCAAATTATTAACTAAGTCTATTCCATAGGTCATAAAAAATCCTCACCCACAAGCATAACAACTCCTCACCCACATGCATAACAAGTCCTTAACCACAGGCATAACAGATCTTTTCCCACAGGCCAAGACAATTCTCACCCAAATTCATAAAAAAGTAAATTCGGGTCAATCCTGGTATATAATCATTTCAGCATATTAAACAACAGATATAAATTATACTATTAAATATTTAACATATAACAACTTACATGGGCATCACACATATCAAGAAACATGTGAATTAAACTATCCCATGGCATAAATAATAATTGGAATATCATGGGGAAACGTAGAAATCACTAATCGCAACTTGTTAATCAAATCAATCACAATATACAACAATTAAAATTCCATTATAATGATGTTTGTAATTAATTTACCAATAAGGGAACACAAGGCTTCCAACATAGGCAACCTCATCCAAATGGTCATAAATGGTCATTCTAAGGGAATGGACCCACATGGTAGCCCTTAATCAAACTAATAAGCTCAAGCATGGTTAAATTAAATAGAATCATAACCTAATCATCAAAAGGAAACCCCAAGGGTAAATTTACATTCAAGGTTACACCCTAAACATGGTTGAACATAAATATGGCACACATAAACATCACAATATTGAGCGAATGTCACTAGAACATCTACCTCGTCATAGAATGACCCTCCTCATCTAGATTCGAGCTTTGATTCGACCTAGAATGAGGTAGATCTACAAAACTGGTATAAAATGTCATCCCTAAATAACTAGATCTAGATAGTATATCATGAATAAATCCTCATGAAGAATCATGTACTCACCGAGAGGATCCTAACAGATCCAACAGTGTTCAAATCTGAGATCAGACGATTAAACAGATGGAAAAAGCATGTTCAAATTTTACTAGGAACACTGCTAGTCGAACATGGATCAATTTTGTTAGTATGGATAAACAACATACTTCCCAAATTAATAATAAATTAACAAAAATACACGGCCAGTACTTGATACTACATGCGATGACTGTTCAAATTCTGGCCCGTCCATTATATGGTCGTGTACTGGGATTACATGGCATGTATCCTTTCGTACACAGTGTGGGCCAACAAGTACATGGCATGTATTTCCCAATCACATCATGTAACAGTCCTATAGCTACCCCCTTTAACTATTTTAACCTATTTTATTATATACAAACTGAAATGGAATGATCCATACCTAATCAAAAAAAATGGGTTCTTAAAGATATAGATCACTATACTCACCTAAAAACTACCTCACATAACCAACACACCTTTTCTCAATCCAAATATCTCTCAACATGTTGCATCTCTATAATTTCCAAGACTCGACAGAAAACAAATAAATCCTTGAAAAACCACAACTGAATGTAAGAAGTAGCTATTTTAAATTGGGAAAAAACATATATTCTACGAAAATAAATGAAACTCTTTTAAAATAATGACATATGAACACTAGGATGATTACGATAAAACAAAACTATCTTTAAATCCCACAATTCAGCCAACACCTAAAGATAAGTTAAGAGCTAATACTTAGACAAAAATGATAATGATAATATATTCCAAATCGTAACTGTAATCAGTAGTCCACTATTCCCCTTACGATATGGTAAAAATTAAATAATATAAAACACTTTCAAGCTAGTTTTAAAAAAATTAAAAAAGTAGGGTTTTCTTATTTTCATTTTATTAATTGAAAACAATCACAATAAATATGTTTTCACGACCAATGCGGTTTTCAATCCAAAAACACAACATTAAATTTCAATTTAAAACTTTATACATGAGCATTTAATTAAAAATTGTTTCTAAAGCCTCTTTAAAACCCAATTTGTAATGAAATAAAGAAAAAATCATGCCATGAAATAGAGATGGGAAATAGAAGAAATGGAATGTAGTTATGGTGTGATAGGTAAGGTTCTAGAATAAATTAAAGAAGGGTACATAAATCATGAAATGTTTAACACTCCTTACCTTGTGAACCAATCAAAATTAATGTTTCATGGCATCTAACCAAGGATAATTTTTAATGTAGTATTATATTGGTTACAAAAATCATATTCCAAAAAATAAGAAATTGCGGGTCTTTGTAGTCTTATGAAACTATACGGGCCCTATCACCATCTCATGATCCTGAATCTTGGGAAATATCTTTGAACACTTAGCAACAAATTCCATCTCTAACTAGATACTTACTAACTATAGTTATCAAATATTCAGGAATATACATAGTGATATAGAAAACCCATAACTAATATAACTGTGTGTGGGTGAGAAAAAAATACAATTATCATGGAATGTAGTAATACATAACAATATCTCACCCTAACCTCTGATTCCCTCCCATTAATATAACCCAATTTCATTTATCATCAGAATAATATATATAACAACCCTCAATATGTGAAATAAATAAAGTAGAATCAAATGGGCATCATAGGAAATAATAAATTAATATAAATTTGTAAACTGGGCCATTCTTGAAATCACACAAGATGGTGACTCCTTTATTTTAATAATTCAATTAACTTACCAAATTATTTTTATAACTATTCATTCTAAAACACCATTAAAATAGTTTTATGAAATCAATTTAACTTTATAAAACTCGATAAAACCTTAATTTTTTTATTTGATTCCATTGATGACCCAAATGAAGTCAACAATTTTTTAAGGATAACATTCCATTAAATTTAATCTTTAAATAACTAATCAATGCATGGAATTTCATGTGAATATTGAAAGTCCATGTAAATACCATTGTGAAAAAATACATAAAATACTAAAAAATATTGTTAAAATTAAAATTTCCATATTAAAAGAACCAATCATGAAATTTAAATAATTATTAATGTGCACATTTTAGTGAAACTATGTTTTAACACATTCTAAAATTAGGAAAGTCATATTTCATTAATTAAAATCTAGTAGAAATGGGTTTTCCACTCAAATAATAATTAAACCCAATTACCACCGTTATTAAACAATTAAAACTCATGTAACAAACATTTTATATAATTACAATCTAAACCATTGGGAATATATCCTTTGATTCATTGGTGACCAATTTGGTACATGATTACATCATGAACAAGACTCATGGAATACATAAAAATCCCTCAAAATGAAAAAACCACAGAAATAAAACAAAACCAAATCCCATACGATTTAGTTGATCAATGAGTGAAAAAAGGGGAAGGGAAAATGTATTGAGAAGGTTGGGGTAAGGTAGAGGAGTTCTTAACATGAGGTCTATCGATGAATTTTTGGGATATCACAAAGGAAATTGAAAATACAAAGGATGTGATGAGGGACAATGCCATGTGAGAATGGGACGTTGCCCAGGGGTGGTGCATGATGATGGAGAAAGTGTAGGGATGAAATAAGTATTGAAAAATAAATAAATAAAAAAATAAAATAAAAATTTTAAATCACGATGAAATCCATACGGTTTACGCACATGGATTTCCAAAACATAAGTTGACCTTGAAACACCGAATGGACTGCCATGACATGAATACATTGTTACTCCTTAGATATTTCACAGTACAAATAACCCTAGTATATCTATTACAAATAGAACTAACATAGTAAAAAAACAAACATGGGAACCACAATGTTTAAAAACCATGTGGTCTAAATGTGCTCCCCTATAAAACGTTTAACATTTTGAAAATTACATCCTAAACATCATAGATTCTCAAGATGAATAAAATTAATATAATGTTGTATTAAATAAATAAAGTAAATTTAAAATTTGTGTATCACAAAAAATATCTATAAAACCTATTAATAAAAAATTGAATGATGGGATACATGCCCTATCTTCATTCATTGTCAAATTTTTAGTCACTTTTCAGGAAAAATCACATTATTTATAATTTAAGGAATACGTATTTGTATAAGTATCACTCATTGTAATCTGAATATGTTATCTATGATTAATATACAAAAATTCACTCCATAACACACCTATCATGGATTTTTAATCATATTTTATATGAAATCCAAATTTATATAGACATGGAATGTTTCTAGGAGGAAACTCGTGAATTTCTTATTTGTATTTATAATTATCCTTATTTTTCTTTTATTTTATCATCATCACCAAAATTATTTATTTTATAATTCTATAGTATCTTATAGAAATATCATTTTTTTATAAATAATATATTTCAATAAAACCAGATCATTTTCAAACTCATATATTAATTATATAGTGTTTATATATTGATCAGTTTAACCACAAACATGAACAATGCTATAATTTTTTAATCGTGGATAATTATAAATACTAATCTAATAGTTCTATATGGTATTAATTCTTAATTTAATCTGGATTATTATTATATAATGGTTATATATTATAAAGTATTATTTAATAAAATAATTCCATTTAGATTATTAAATAACCAAAAATGAAAAAATCACTAATTTATATTTACATATCACACTCAAACATATAATCAAAAAAATACATTAGAAAAAAATTATGATTCAGTTATTTATAATATTCCTAAGATTGTGGACAGATGGACATGTAATAATTATTGAAGCCATTAAACGTAAAAATGAATCGAACAAATGTATTAATTAGCACTATATAGTTGATATTGATAAGAATTGATTAATAAATTGATAATAACATTTTAAAATAAGTTATATTTTTTAAAATTAACACAACTAATTTTATTATATATGTTAATAATAAATTAAAATTTATTATCCATGGAACTAGTGCACATTCAAGAAAGCAGTAATCTTGGGTAGCATAATTTTTTACTCATTCATCTTTCATTATGTTGTAATCTTTCCTCATTTAATTTAATTTTATAAATTTGGTATGTGATTAAAATTAAATATTTCACACTATATTTCATATTTTTTAGGTAAATTACATTTCATTCAGATAATATCTACTTTGGTTTATTTTTTCCCAATAAAATATACTGTTCAAAAGTGAAAATTTCCTCCCATTATTTTGGGAATTTCCCATTAATAACCATATTAATTATTTTTATAAATTTTATATTAATTATATTCAAATTAATGATTGTATTTTATTCATCACATCATATATTTAGCTTCAATGTAATTTAAAATACTTTTTTATATCCTTTTAATGGATAAGGGGTTCTATAACATGTTAAAAAAATTTAAATTTTTTTATTTATTTTGACTTTAGTTTCACTTACTATCTTCACTATAACTTTCTTATGTATTAGATTTATTTAATTTCTATGTTCCATTATAAGTAAACTATATTATTAAATTCATTATTTAATAGTGTTGATGTATCTTTTAGATACTGATATTCTTATTTTACTACAATGTTATTAAATGATTATAAAAGAATTTTCTTGATTTATATTTAATTTTTCTATTTCTATAGAAGATACATTATCTATGACTGTTATATTTCATACTATATTTGTATTTCCCTGTAAATTTATCTATATTATATTTCTTTTGGGTGATTATATTTTCTGTATCAAAAAATCCATCTATTGACTACTTCTGTAAAATGTTATGAAAATGACATGTAACCCATTTTATTTTCATGGGTTAATCAAGAAATTATTTTTATTGATTTATTATTATATTATTATGCCTCACATATATATGGATATATAAATATTTAATTAATAGGAATCAAAAAAATATATTCATGGAATGAATTGGGTAATGCCTTGTGAGCATAAATTAATGGTGCATAAGAGGTTGTCATAATCTACTATATTTTGGGACATGTTTATAATTTTTTTTGATGAAATCCCTAAAAGTGATCCTAGGAATATTTTATGATTTTATATGATTATTTAAATTCCACGTTCTTATTATATATCACATTTTTTCATAATACATGATGATGGTTTCAACATTATTATTCCATGGTACATGTTATGCTTTAAAAATCAACAAATGTAAGAGCTATGTTTATATACCATGGAATGTGATTATGAAATAATTCCTCATGATAAATATTTATGATTTGAATATCCTATTTCATTAATCACCTCATTTATATTATTTTTTATACTTTTTTATGATCTAATGATAAATCCCCTATAATTCGATATTATTTTTCTGATTATAATGAAATTTGTCTCCCTACATTCATTATTTAAATTTATATCAGGATTACTGATGAAATATTTTTATTTATTAATAATTATTTAGAATATATATATATATTATCATTAAAAAAGATGGATGTGTATGTGTTATTTAAATTTGTTTAACCTTTTGGTTCTTAATGTGATATTTGATCATGATCTAGAATTCTAAATAATATAAAATTGTGTAATATATATATATATATATTATGAGATATCAAAATTCCAAATTAAAGATTCATTTATGGTCATGATAAAAATCCCAAAAATATTGACCCTAAGGAAATGAATTATGTAATGCAATATAATAAGTAATTTTCAACATCGCACCCCTAAATGATAATTTTTTCATAATCTATTTTCCTACCTAGATTATACTCTAGAAATTATTTATGGGGAATATATCCATTCTATTATATTAAATATAGAAAAAATGATAATTTTTTTTAATTTTTGAAAAATAAATAAAGGTAAATATTTTGAGATCAAATAATATAATAAGAATAATGTTAGATCAAAAAAAATTGAAATACAGGAAGTGTTTTCTGAGATTTAAAGATGAATAAGAATCCTCTAGAATGTGTTATTTTTATGGAGAAAAATATTTGAATAATTTAAGGAGAGGAAATTTTTACTATGTTAAATATATTTTTATCAATAAATAAATCATATTAAAACTCATATAAAATAAATTTTATTATTTGAGGTGAACATTTTTCGGATGTTCAAGAGTTTTTAAGGGTTTTTATGTATATTATCAAATATTAGGGGGTTGAAATTATGAATGATTTACACAAAATCCTCATAAGTATGATTTTTAATAAAAAATGATGAAAATTTAAAAAGGTATAAACATTACTAAATGAAAAAATCATTTATTTAAAATTCATGAAACTTTAGTAATGGAAATATCCTACTAAGATATATTTGGTATTTTTATAAAGATGAGTTGAATAAATTTAAAATTAAAGAACATACTCTAATATAAATGTTTCTTGTTTTAGTGTATAATAATTTTTTCTACAATCAGAAATTTTGTAATGGTTGGAGTCTCCTTGAGATGCATAACATATTATTGGATACTAATGATATTTTAAGATCATGTGTTGGTTTTTTTGTCCTATTATATAATGGATAGTTCTCATATATAGGGTTATTATCTAATTTTTTTTAAATAAAATGTGATATGTAAAATATTTTTTTAGAGAAAAAGTTTATATATATGAAACATAATAATTTTATCTGAAGTGTAATATATTTTAACTATGATATAAGGAAAAATATTTGGTTTTTAGAAATTATTAAAGAGTTACATAATAACATTATTCCAACAAATATGGAGAAATTATAAGGTAAATTAGATAATTGATGAACTATTCGTTTATAGAATAAATTTCATAAAGGGAATTTTTGATACTACAAGTAGAGAATAAAGGTGTAGTTACGAATAATATTATAATTTCATGTTGAGAGGTTTCTAATTTCATTATTGGTATCCATGATTAATATTTTTTGGGTTATTCATATATTTCAATACGGTTCTCACCATGAAGAAATATGTCACACTATAAATAGAATATGGTGTTATAGAATTAGTTATGGAAACCCATTATTCAATTATTTATGAAGATAGTCACACCATTAGGCATCTTAATGTTTATTTATCTAAAATATAAAAACGTGAATAAGAAGATACATACCAACATTAAATTAGTGGAGTTCCCCTATTCGATGGAAGTAATTTTAAAATATGGAAAATAGGATGAGATCTCACCTATGATCTGCTGGAATAGAAGTCTTATTTTCAACTGTGCTGGGAATACAAGTCACAAATCCTACAGGATTGTTTAAGATACATACCAACATTAAATTACTTGATGTTGATACAAAAGAACAAAATCCTCTCACTACAGCTCTTTCTGATCAGATTTATCTAAAGGTAATGTGTTTTACATCTGCCAAGTCAATGTGAGATAAAATAGAAAATATTTTTGATGGATGAATAAATGTAAAGGAGACAAAACATCATATTATACACAATAGGTGTGGTGATATGAATATACACCCTGATGAAAATGTAGAGTCCTTTTTCAATCGAATTACTGATGTTTTAGGAGAAATCATATTCAATGACATAGTGGAGAAAATATTGAGAAGAATTCCATCCATATATAATGAAAAGGTGTCAGCCCTTGAGGAAATAGATCTCTCCGAACTCTCAGTGGATGATCTTATCAGAAATCTGAAAACTTATAAAATGAGAATCAAAACATAAGAACCTCTGAATCATGTGATGAAGGAAATTGAATTAAAATCCATGGATAATCTGAATGTTTTAGGAGATATAAGTGATGTAGATGATGAGGAAAACGAAAATCTTTCTCTCATTTCCAAGAACCTCAAGAAGATAAAATGGAAATTTGAAGGAAATCTACCTATAACTTGTTTTCACTATTGAAGAGTTGGGATCATAGCCTCTTAGTGCTCAAGAAAATTTGATTATGATGAATGAAAAGATGAATACACGAAGAAGCCTCAGAAAATATTATTCAAAAGGTGAAATTTTGAATTTGAAAAGGTTGAATAGAAGAAGTGTTTTGTCTATGATGAGGAAGATGATGATAATAAATTTTGTGAGGACAATGAACCAGAATTTAAGACCGAAAACCATGCCTCCAAGATGGATACCATTGAGAAGTCAGAACCATTGATAGATAATGATGGAGATAAATCAGTTGAATAATAATGTTGATCCCAAGTTCAATGTAGGGATGATTTTGGTAATCATGAGATTAAATTTAAGATATGTTATAAGTTTCATGAAATGGGGGAGGAATCAACGGAATATATTGATCAGTTGGATGCAGAAAATTAATGACAGGAAGAACTGGTAAAATTTAAATAATAAATCCATTGGTAGCACTAATGATGATGTGGATCTAAAAATCAAAATTGAAGAACAATAAACCATCATCAATGAAATTACCTCCTGACTAGAGGAGAAGTCCAATACCATTGAAGAACTCAAAGAAGAATTTTTTTCTCGGAGAAGTAGACTCTAAAGTGAATCAATTTCAGAAGAAAAAAGAAAAAAATAATATTTGGAAGGTTATCAGATGATGAGCTGCTAGAGAGAGAAAAACGTTTTTCCAATGGAGTCGAAAAGATCCTGAGTGATCAAATAACCACATTCATGTGAAATATTGGAATTTGTTTTGATGATCAAATGCCAAATTCTAAAATAAATTTCATCAGAATTAAGTAATGATGAAAGTTTATCATGTTGAAAATCTACCAGATCTGCTGAAAATGAATCCATTAAATAAAACTAAATGGAAAACTGAATATTATCATCATGTTTACAGAAATTATAGGAAATCAAACTATTTTCCTAGGGAAGAATTGTTGAGAAGATACATAGGTGATAAGATATTTCCTTTCATGAAGTTTCAGTTTTGTGTCTATTTGGGCCATACCATGTCAAACTGCGAAGATTCAAGGAGATATATAAATGGGGAAGAGTTAGGAGTTTAACAAACAATAAAATATTCATATCATACTTCTTATAGAGGAAAACATTTCTATGGATATTGTTTTCACTTTTCTAACTTTGTCCATAATGTTTTGTATTAAAGGAATAAGTATCATAGTATAAATTCGTTCAATGCACATAGAAAAGTTAAAACACATCAACTAGACAGTTTTTATATTTCAAATAAGTTCAATCCTCTAGAACAAGTATTTGAATAGGAGGAACCCATATACAGAAATATAGAATTTAAAGGTCATCAACGACTCAATACAATATCTAATGGAAAGACAAGATGAAAATTGAAAAGTACAATTTTGCAGATGTAGCCCTCAAAGAAAAAAATAACCAAAGAAGTTGGATTTTTGATAGTGGATGTCCATCCCACATGACGATTAATGCAGAAATATAAAATAATTTCATGAAAAATGTTAATAGAACAATGAGGTTCGGTAATGATGGTGCATTGAAGATAAAAAAAGTGGAAGTACTAAGCTAGCTAATGAAGATATGATTAAAACTGAAGTCCTTTATGTGTAAAGTCTGTGTCACAATATTCTTAGGGTGAGCCATCACTCTGAATCAGGTCTTATTGTGAAATTCATTCAAAATGGTTGTGATATAAGAGGAATGTTAGGGTATTCATCCCTGAATTTCTATAGAACTGATTAAAACTTATATCTAGATGACATCAAAGTGAACATATGCTACTTAACAGTTGAAGGAAAAAACAACTTATGTCATCAAAGATTGGGTCACATCAATTAGTAAGACATGGAAAAGATATCTAAGTTGAGGATAGTCATTGATATCTTTAATATAAATCAGGAACTAGAAAAGACTTGTGATGCAAGAATGTGAGGGAAAGTGGTCTACAATTCCTACCGACCAAAGTAAAAAAGTGCATCAAATTTTTTGACCTCATCCATACAGATGTATCTGGACCGATAAATGTTGCTGGAATACATGGAGAAAGGTACTTTGTTTTTTTAAAGATTATTATATTAGAATGGCATGTGTGTTCATTATAAAAAGGAAGATATGAGTGATTGATTCTATCAAAACCTATCATTGAATCATTGATAATGATAGTAGACATAAGATCAATGGATCGTGGTCTGACAATGGCTGGGAATAAACATCTATTTGAATTATAAAATTACCTATAGAAACTTGGAATACAATATGTGGTGGATGTTGTGAGAAATCCTATGTAAAATGGATTTGTTGAGCATATGAATCGATAGATAAAAAACATGGCTAGAACAATACTAATCCAGAGTCGTATTCCTCAACATTTCTTGAAATTGGAATTATAAGAAGCAGTGTAGATTCAAAATAGAACAGGGCTCTATATGGGTGAGACAACGACACCCTATGAATTGTGGCATTGAAGGAATTCCACTTTGAAATATTTTCTGGTTTTTAGAAGAAAATGTTATATCCAAAACAAAGAAGGAACTCCAGGGAAGTATAGAGATAATTTGAACGAAGTAATATTTCATGGATACTCAATGAACAAAAAATCCTACAAATTGTTCAATAAGAACTCGGAAATAATTGTGTAAATAAGTGATGTAATGATCATTGAAAAGAAAAAGATGAATGATTCAAGGAACTTTTATGACAATGTGAAAGAAGATGAGGAAGGAAGTGAACATGGAAAAATGTTAATACAGATGTAGAGGATGGTGTGCAAAACTCTCAGGAATCACATCATGATGTTTACTTTAAAAATAATTAGAAGGTGAAGCCATAGCTGGAAAGAATTCGGTTGAACCAAAAAGAAGAAATCGAAAAGAACGGATTGATCAGTCCAGCATTATCAGTGATCATAATGCACCTACACAAACAAGGAGATTGAGGAATGATTAAAATTATTCATTTTAATAAATTTTTGAACCATCCTCATTTGATGAGTCTGCAAAGGATGAGTCATGGGTAAATAAAATGAATGAATAATTAGATCATATTGTTAAAAATTAGACACAGGATTTGTAAAAATACCTGAAGGTCAAAATGTGACTCGTATAAAATTGTTTTTCAAGAACAAATTTTATTTTCATGGGAATGTGATTAGAAATAAGGTACACATAGTCTGTAAAGGATATTAAAAAATGAAAGTGTTGATGTTGAGGAGAAATTTTCTCTTATAGTGAAACTGGAGCCAATTAGGCTAATTCAATCCATGGTAATCCAAAGAGGTTATAATGTGTATCAAATGGATGTGAAGAAAACATTATTAAATAGATTATTAGAAGAAGAAGTCCACATTGAACAACCTATAGTGTTTTTTCATGGTAATGATTAACTAAAGGTTTTCAAATTAATGAAATATCCTTATATCTAGAAACAAGAACCACACGCATGGTCCTCATGGTTTAACTCTTATTTGAGAAATATTTAGTTTAAAAGAGGAGGAGTGGATCATAATCTCTATGCGAAAAATTTCACAAAAGGAACAATTCAATGTATTGGTATACGAGGGTAATTTTATTTTTAGTGGAAGCATGAATGGATCAGTGGATGAATTTTCCAATCACATAAAATAAGAATCTAAAATGTAGATGATTGGTGAACTCACATAATTTTCAGGGTTAGAGGTGATTTATAAGAAGCATTAAACTTTAATTTCTCTAGAATAGTATCAAAGAGATATGATGATGAAATTCAATATACATGATTCCAAACCAATGGTGACTCTGATTGTGGTTGGAAAAAGCTTGGGAAGCATGAGGACATGACATCTGTGGATCCCACCATATACAAAAGAATTATTGGAAGCCTACTGTACCTAACAGAGACACAGCCACATATTTTCTTTGCAACATCCCTTACATTCCACATTCAGAGAAATCCGAAGGAAGTACATATTCCATCAATGAAAATAATCATGAGATATATTAAAGGTACACATAATTATGGGCTATACTTTTCTGAAGGAAGAGGTAATGAACTATCCGCTTTTTAGGAGGATTACTGGGATGGATATATAGAGGATAGAAAGTCTACCAGTGGTGGAGAATTCTATATTGGGAAGAAATGTGTGCACCGGTTAAGTAAAAAACAGGAAAGTAATTCACTTAGTGTTGTTGATGCTAAATATATATCTACTACCAAGAAATGCACATAGATACTCTAGATGAAGCAGAAACTAACAGACATAGGTGATGAGGTGAAACAGCCATTGGTGATTTACTGTGATAACAATAGTGCAATTGGTCTTACAAATAATAATGTTCAACATTCTCATACGAAACATATTGATATCATATATCACTTCATCAAGGAAAAATATAAACAAGGAATGATCAGATTGGGACATGTGGGAACTGATATAAAAGTGGCTCAACTTATGATGAATCCACTATCAATGCATGGATTTGAGAAACATCAGATGAACCTTGGTGTTCAGCCACCTTTTAGTGAATAAGGAGGTTATGATATTCCCCTCTCCCTAGTTGATTTAATTGTGATAATATGTTTTTGTAAGTGTTGTAGGTTTATGGGGGAGATACGATCTAGGGGGAGTATGTATAGAGCTCTACAATGACAAAATACCGGTCTACGGGTTTATTGCTAATTTGGGAGAATGGATAAATTCAATGGAAGAGTGATCTATTTTTTTAATAAAATAAAAATAAAAAACTATAACAATGATCATGGGGAAAATAAATGATGAGGACTCGATTCATGTCCTCTACCTTGTTTTCTACATCGAGAATTGATCACGTAGACATAGAGTGGTGGCTGAGTTGTTTCTTGAATTTTTAGGTTTTGATCATGGTTGGTGCATCAGTGAATATATCTGGAGATTGAAAATAAACCAAAAGGGGGAGATTATTGGAACCAAAGATGTTTTTTCATAATGATGGAGTTTGGTTTGTGTTTGTTTTCAATCTGCACATGGATTACTAGGATTTTTCAAGGAAATAGTTCATACAATTAAGGCAGAAAGAAGTATTGAAGGTGGTGTAGTTTCCCTGTGTTTTGAATATGTATTGGCCTAAAAAATAAGGAGTTTGGTAATGCTTTATAGCAACAGTATACTGTAAAGTCTAGTGGTACGTGGTGAAGGCCAGAGGTACGCGTTGAAGGCATGTGGTGCTTGGGGAAGGCATACGGTATGTAGTAAAGGTGTGTGGTTTTCATAACAGTGCAAAGAACGTGAAGTAGTTCGTAGAAATGGTATGCGGTAAAGGAGTGTGGTTCTCGAAATGTTGTAGAAAACAGTTCATAGAAATGGTACGTGGTGATGAGATGTATTACGCAGACTGACAGACATATGGTACACGTAAATTTAACGATTTGTGATGATGGTTTGAATATTTAGAGGATTGCAGTACGCGGTACTGGCTGTCAGTACACTTATAGAGTTCTGATTTTCCCACAATGAAAACTCAGGTAAATCAGATTACCTAAATTTGCAGAGTAACGTGCCAATTTAAGAAACAGTTATCCCTTTTGATAAAGGATGATATTGGAGATTAAAAATTAGGGAAGAAATTCGGATATGTATAAAGTGGATCCCAGAGGAGAGGACGGTACGCGGAGAGAGTTATCCGTGTAAGGAAAATTGTCAGCAGAAGAGTGTGTAGTTGATGTCAGAATCTCTTGCAGATATGGTGGATAAATGAATTATATGGAGTAGGATGGTACGAGGAGATGTGGATAAGTACGCAGAGTAGGGAGGAACGTAGTGTATCAAAGTTCACAGAGGATATGGAATGTACGTGGAGGAGCTGGACGATACATGAAAATAGCAGTGGTGTGTAGAAATAGCAGCAAAATGAGGAACACCAAAGGAAGCCTTAAATTATTCAATTTAGTTTGCGAAATAAATCCTCATAACATATTAGTGTACCGAAACAGAAATTACATATGTTTGTGACTATGGGACATCAACAGAGAATCCATTTATAGTAAAGGATGATTGATTTGATGTTAAGCCATTGAATATACCTTCAAGTCATTAAACTGAGTGAAGATTCATCCAACGTAGTGAGCAAGAGGGAGTTAGCAGCAGTAATCCTACGAGCATAGTGTATAATCCCTATAACCATGTAAAGGCATTGCGCCTGGAATAGAGTGACTATGATAAAGCCTTATAATCCAGAACTAGTGAAGATTAGTTTTTTTGGTATGATAGACACGCTATCTTCCAATGCTTTTTGGATGTAGCCTTTAGTGGTGAACCAAGTAAAATTGATGTGTCATTACATTGCATATGATTTTTTATTTTCGGAACATCCTCTTTAGACAGGTTTAAAATGATCCTACCAATGTGGGATCAATATTTATCAGTGTAAAAGAAAAACTTGACACCCTGATTCACCCCTCCCCTCTCAGGGTGTTCTATAGCCCTTCACATTTCTTTGGTAGTACCAGTATCACCAAGTAAAGGTGATGTGGAATCCATATTTGGTAAAATAAGAATCTAAATTCAAGTGTTCTAGAGGATATATTTTGATAATAAGAATATGTAAATATAAAAAAATATATAAATTTGGGTAAATAAGATAAATATTAAAAATAAAAAAATCATGGAATACCAATAATAATATTAAATTCACATAACCCCATCTTGTAATATTGTGTCTTAAAATCTAGAAATTATTAGTTGCCTACAACTATCTTAACATATGATTTAATGTATTAATTTATGTGAAGAATCAAAGTGTATAAGTTTTGTATTCAAAAGAAGTTATTTTCTAGGCTCTATAATTCATTGAATTCAGAGTCACGTTATTTGAGAACATAAACAATAAATATAGGTTTAGGAATAACCCTTCAATTTGTATTTATTTAAAAAACAATGAAAATATGTCAATTATTTTTATTTTTACAAATAATAATGTCATTTTATACCAAAAAAATCCAATTGAAAGTATATAATTTTATGAGGAAAAAAATGGGGCACATGAATATAAGAAAGTTCATAATATTTGAGTAAGTATTTCTTCAAGGGAAAAAATTAATGAAATTATAATATGAATGATTTTGAAACCTAAAAATTCCTTGATCATTTAACTTAAAAGATTTTTAACCATGTTTCTGAATATTCAATATAAGTATAAATGATTATACACCATCATACTCTGTCTATCAATGAATTAGTTGGTATAAAAATATTGAGATAAGTATAGTAGTCTTAAAATATGTAAAAAACATGATAAATAAAATAAAAATAAAAAAATTAATTAATTAAGTTGAATTTTTAAATAAAAATAGAATCAATTCCTATATAAAATAATTTCCACACTATTTATTTAATCATTATTTGTGCTAGATGAATCTATTTATGGAAATAATAACTTTATAATTATAAAAAGAAACATAATTGAAATAAATCATTAATTGTGTTATAGTATAAAATCCCTCTCATATCCCCCTTTTATTTTCCATAATTTTGTTAAAATCCTTTACATGTTCTAAGAACACATATATTTTTTGAATCATTTCCATTTACTTGGATAACATATCCCAAGACATGATGGTGAATATTAAAATAACTATTGGTACTCTTGAGATACCATAGTAAATATCCCACCATAGATGTTCATACCCCATGTATGATTCCATAAGTTCTCCAATACAATGTTATATTCTTGAAACTAATTCCATATCATTCAAATTCCTCTTCCTACACATAATCAAAATATTTTACATAACATGGGTTCAGGTGAGGTATAATTGTTTATATTTACTAATGTATCAATACGAACATTCCTCATTATATAAATTGAAAAAAAATTTAACATGCATAGGATTAAGTGTAATAATGTAGTTTCATACATATTCCACATTCCACTATTAATCCTCAGTATTCTTAGACATAAATATTACATACCACTAAAACATAAACTATATGGTAATGTTCCTTCCTGTAATACCATAAACTATACAGTCTCTTATTTTTTGAAATATTTTAAATTTAATTGTACAAATTCCATACCCTCTCATTCTTCTACATCCATCTGTACCAACTTGTGATTGCACATGATTCCTAGACGAATAGCCATATGAAGGTGTAGAGCTGATATCACGATGTAGTTACTGGGGAGGAGAAGTTCCATGTAGATATTTTCTAGATATTTACTCTAAATCCTATGGGCCTTGTAAGGGTTCCCCCTCATCCCTTGAAAGGGGGTTATAAAAAAATAAATAAAAATGGTAAAAATAATTAAATGACATAAAATATCATGTTCAATATTCTTGTATGATCCTCATAGAATTCTTTTAAAGATAAGAATTATAATATTATTTCAAAATGAAAAATGTTGTCCCTTTCTCCAATGACCTTAAAATACATCTTATTCTCTTTTTATATTCCTTAAAATAATAATGATCATTTCAAAAGGATAATTTTTATTCCCCATAAAATTGATTGAATTGGTCTACTTATCCCCTTCAAAACTATGTGTGTTTTGATTCCCATCAATAGAGATACATTTAAGCCTCATTAAGATTTAATACAAAGGAAATTTCAATATTTTATATCTATTTTTATGTTATAATTTAGTGTTTTTGAAAAGAAACACTATAATTTCTATCGAATTATGAAAAATATATTTACTTTCTATAGAACTCTATAATATATTTTTATATCACCATATTGGATAGCTCCAAATTCTAAAGTGACCTTTACAATATTCTTATTCAGTCATTAAATATAGAAAAAATGTATTCATTTTATTGTATGGATCTAAAATCTAATATTACATCAATATTATTCTTTTACAACATTTATCCGTAGATCACATGAAATATGGATTTAAACTCTAATGTTTTATTTAGACTATTTTGATCTAGATTTTACACTAAATGGAAAATATTATTACCTTATTGTATTTAATAAAACTCTTAAATATCCATTACAATATTACTAAAAATATATTCAAAATATAATCACTGTTTTGGATGGATTTTACCTCCGTAGTTACCCCTTTTATACACATTTATGCTACTGATAAAATTTCATTTTTCTTGGATAGATTTAAATGATAAAGTTACCTTTGAAAATTTTCTATGGGGTTTTAAACCATAATATTATTATAAAGAGATTTAAAATATGTTAGAGCCTTATATTTTGTTAATAAATTTTTAATTTTATAACATATTACCTAAAATTATTGAGTGACTCTATAGTGGGATTTTAAGAATTGATTTTCATTATGACATGATTTAAAATATAGTGTACTCAATCCTTTTTTATGTACTAAGCATAAGATTCTCAATACAATAATTGTGATGATATTTCACAATAAGAAGTATTTTTTATGCATGAATATCATTCATCCCATTAGTCAAATGTATTCCCATCACTCAAGAAATAATTTATTTTAATAATAAAAATCCCCATGGATGGATTTAGAAAGGGTTTAAATGATATTATTAAATCTATATGTGGTCCATAGACTATATAAAAATTATTTTTAGAAAAATAAACTCCCCATATTCATTATTCTAATAATCTCATTCCATTATTATCTAAAATAATTAATATATAACTATTTTAAGAGGGATTTTGAATGGATATTTAGTAATAGTGAAGTACATTTTCTCTAAAAACATTTACAATGTTATTGTTAAAGTAAGACATTGTTAAGAGGACATTAGTGGGGAATAGTGTTGTGCATAATGTAAGATGAAAATAATTGATTTAAGTTGGATCTATGGTTTTTATCTCTTAATTATTAGGTTAATTGAGTAATTAGAATATAACCCCTTGTTTTTTATTCATGGTAGATGGTAGTAGTATTACTATGGAGGGAAATGGGATTTTATTTGTTATGTATATAGAAATAGAGGATATATAATTCTTTTTGTATCCCTAGTACAAGGGTGGAAAATTTGGTACATATCCCATTATAATATTATAATGGATTCATTATCAATTTTAGTCTCTACAAAGACAATTTCAACCGTAGTAGAATTAGTGTCTTGATATACTATTGTTAATGAGTGGTGTGAAAAGTGGAAAATATGGTTACTTTACATATCTATATTAACGATTATTCAATTCAAGGTACGGTTGATAAAAATAATTAAAAATTCTTACCAGATAAATTAATCATTGACAACATAATATGTTGTAATCTAGTGATATGGGAAGACCTGAGATGTAAAATTCATGACATGTATCATTATGTTTATTACATTTATTTTATTTTACTAAAGGGCCTTATATTCATTTATTATTCCTAGATCAATCAGATTATTGAACTTTTATTATATAGAATTTGTTAGCCTCTTATGGTATCTAAATTGTTAAGGGATCATTAAGTGTTATATGAGATGATTCATGGATATGAGTTAGTGATAACAGGTAATCATATGTAGTGGAATCTATAATTATTTCATATAAAAAATAGATATCATGGTTTTTATGGATTGATTTCATTCAGTGTATTATATTATTTATTTATAACATTGGGTGATTAATTCCATTATGGATTAATTTTGAGTGATATTCATTGTAGAGAGAAAGTAAATAAATGGGTTACTATGTGTTCAAACTCAAATCCATTTATATTAACTTATGAGTACAATTCATTGTGTATATGAAATAGAGTTGATTTTTTTTTCAAGGATAGTAAATCAATTTTTATATATAAATCTAATGGATATTATCTATTTAGCTTTTATGTGGAAGATCAATCTTCATATAGATTTGTACCCCTGTATATCTCTTATAATAATGATTTCTTATCAAAAGTTGAGTCCTGGGATTCAAGATCTTCAAATTCATATTAATTATATACTAGATAGTGGTTTTATTTTCATTAATTTATCTCCAAATGGTGACCTAAAGTTATTCAATGAAAATAATTATATAATTTTTAAAATTATAAAATAATTATAAAAGGATAAGTCATGTGATAGTGAAGAAAATGTATAAATTTATTATGGTTGGTGACTTTTAAAATAAAACAAAATAAACTAGTTGTTTTTAGAGAAGGGTATGAGTTCTTGATAACATCAATATATAATTATTATATCATTATATGTTTTATACTATGGTTTTTATAATTTTAGGGTAGAATTGTTTTAGTGATGTCTAATATATAGATTTCATAATTTAAAACTTATATTTGTGAATAATGAAGATGTATAAATGTTTTTTTTGAAAAAAATTCAAAACAGATTTTTTATAAATATTAATGTGATACAGTTAGTTTTAGGATAATTTTTTGGGAGAAGGTTTTTTTGTTTTCTAGGAGGAGAATATTAAGGTTATTTCTAACTAACTCATATTAGGAACAACATCATGTTTATTTTTGAAAACATCATTGAATAATTGGAAACATTTTCTTTCTTGAGTATGTCATGGAATAAATTTTTGTGTAGTTCCTATAATATTTGTTATGATATACATAGAATGATATATTTAAAACACATCACGTTGAGTTATATTTACATATAAGGGTCTTAATTATTAAACATTAGGAATATATTATTCTATGGTGGTATTTAACATTTTGGGGTTAACTATCACATTCCAAAATGGTATGTTTTAACATCTCATGTTGAGGATTAAGTTTGTGTGAATATCATTGGATTATAGTTTATGATATTTCATAAATAAATTAGATCATCACTGAGGTTATGGTGAATCATTGGTTCTAATTTATAAAAATTAATTTCTTTAAAAATTTAAACCCTATGACTAGTATAGGGTTTGATCCCCTCATAATAGCTCTTTCACAGTCATATGAAAAAATTAGATGAATGGACAACACACAAAAATTCTTTACATGGTTCAAATTCAATTTTTATGATAAATCATTTTTATGTTTTGGTTGATTTATTAGAAATTTATTATCACTAATATAATAGTTATTAGAAAATAAGGGTGTTGTCAATTCTTGACTCATACTATGTATTCCATTGGCTGGAACCATGTAATGACATCTGATACTCTTAAACTTATACTGTAATAGTAGATAAAAAATTTAATTTATCATTGTTACACTAACCTCCTAAAAATATCCCCCTTGATATTTTACTCTTATAATGTCTTGAAATCATTAATATATGATTTTTTTCCATAAGAAACATTTCCATTAAAAATTTAATAATCCAGAATGATATCAGTTTTGTAACGGGTGATCGTTATTCCTCCCACAGTTATTTAGTAAGAACATATCATGCATGAGAGTATTCAAGTATAAATAGATATCATTCCTTCTTTCCAGTAAGCACCTATATCAATATCACTAGAAAAAATATTCATCATCCTCTATGAAGTGAAATACATCATTATGGGATTATATTCTTCATCTTAACTCTCTTTGATATAGCAGGTTATTGAGATCTATCATAGATTACTCAAACACAATGTATATTCATCATTTTTTTTCTATATCTCCTAGGAAAATGAATGAAATAATATTTCCATAATTTTTTTTTAAGAATTATCCATGACCATATAGTGTAGTGAATCGATAGTCAAAAACATCAATATTATTTTTCTATAAATTAGTATGGAATGATTTCAGATATTTTAATTTCAAAATTGAATGAATATTTTATTATTTTATCTTTTCATATTGTTCAGAGTGAATTTCAAAATTTTTATTAATATTGAGATATATTTTTCCTACAGTGATTCAAAAAAATTCAAACAAATTCAAAATTTATCCATGTTGGCATGGCACTATAATGTGTAAAATATTTGGTAGTGTGGAACACTCATCTAATCAACTAAAATCACCTTTATTCTGATACAAACGTATCTTAAATCAATGTACAATAGTATGAAAATGATAATTAATATATATATATCATCACATAAATCATTATGAAATTTAATATTGAAATAATTCAAAATATTTATAATTCCAAATTCTCAAGAATCACATGATTCCACAAATTCCAGAACATTATGATGTTTATTGTGGAAACATATAATGAATTTTCAAAAAAAATTTGTGAAATTTCTAAAACGTACGAGAATACATCCAATAGACATGTCCTAGCCATTTGGGGATATGTACCGACCTTACATGGTCATGGTTAACTTTTCCGAACCTTATGTCGATGGTTACTAAAAAAAATTCACATGATTAATCATTATATTAATGGATGTATAACACTTTTATAGATGATTTTATCCACCATAGTGGAATATGAATTATATTTTCAATACCTTATAGTGATTTTTTTCTCAACTCCATGGGATCCAATACATTGTTTTGTTCCTTTGCATCAATATCATAAATCTAGATTACTTGGAATAATCATTGATCATCTTTAAATAATTATAATATACTGAAAACATATCTCAAAAAGAATTAAATATATATATAAAACATCAAATATCATGGTTTAAAACAAATAAAACTTCCTCAACAATTACAATGGTACATAAATCTCCCACTTTTGATTAATTTTTGACAAATCTAACTCTTTGTAAATATCATATTTAAAATTATATTATTATTCTAGATGTACCATGTTGAAGTATTTTTCAATATTAAAACATATTAAGACCAAACATAGCTTAAGGAATCATTTTTTTGGAAATTCATTTCTTGATGAAAATGATCATTTGGGAGAACTGATCACATTTTGTTCCCCAAAATCCATGCACTCATGAAGAAAATAACTCTCCCTTTTCATAACAAACACAAAAAATTAATTAAAATAATATAAATGTAAGAATATAAATTTGATAAAAATTATAATGGTCAATTTTTTCCACTAAAAAAAATAATGGGGTGGGATTGAATGAACATTCATGTTCAGCCTCACGAACTCAAATTAATCTTTAGGGATAACCATTATGATAATATCATCTAACTGGTCGTTAATAAAAATAATTTCAAGAACAATGTATCTATTCCTAACCCTATCTTTAATAAAATAAAACCTTTTATTGATATTCTTGGTCCTTAAGTGTTGCATAATTTTTTTAGTGTGGTAAATATGACATTTATTATCAAAATAAATTATGAGAGGTTATTAAAAAATTAACCAAATATAATCCAAGGACTCCTTCATCGAAAATAAATTATTTTTTGGAAATTGTGTTAGCTATACAGATGGATTAATTAATGATTATTCTCTATGGATTCTTATTTTTATACCTTCAACTCCTCAGGTTATCTCACAAAAAACTGGAACAAATTCGGACCTTCTATCACCAGAATCACCTATCTAATCTGCATCAAAAAATCTTGATATATTTTAAACTATTCTATTATTTTATAATATCACAATGTCTGAAGTCCATTTAACATATCTAAAGCCATTTTTATAATATATAATATTTGAATAATTAATTTCAATTTGATATCTATCACATGTTCCGACACTATATATAATATCAGGCCTCGAAGATGTGAGATAAATCATTCTCCCAATTAGTTTTCTTAATTATCTTTGATTTGAACTCTCATCTCTAGCATCATTAGAAAATTTTCATCCCAATTGAATGGTTGTAGAAACTATCTTTGACTTTTCCATGTTTAATAAATTCAATAATTCTCTAGAATAATTATCATTGGATAAGAAAATAATTTTTCCCCTATTTGAATTATAACCCCAAGATGTATCTCATCTCATCAAGCTTGGAAATATAATTTGTTTTTTCTTTTTTAGGAAAAAATATTATAGGCTCTTTATTTCTCATTAATGAAGATAAAATCATAAAAATATTAAATAATAATTAATTTACCTCATTCTATTTCATTGATTTCTAATTTGTTTACAGTCCTTCCATTATTTAATCTCAAGTCATTCAAATGGTTATTACCCGGTAAATATAAAGACCACTAATATTTCATTAAGACATATAATTTCATATTTAATTTAAAAAACGTTGGTGTAGCATTATTAATAGAGAAATGAACAAGCTTATCAATATACACATCTTTTTTAAGATCTCTATTAAAAATGGAAAATTCTAGATCCCCCTGATAGATTTTTTATTTGATATATAATCATAAAGAAAGGAAAATTATTATTTCCACCAATGATGCAACTGGATAAATTTTTTCATTAAAATGCACTCCATAAACATGATAATAAACATTCGATACAAGTATTTTCTTATTTTGGAAAACCATTCCTTGTTCAATAACTTTGTACTAAAATAAAAATTTCATCACAAAGGAATTTGCATTATTTGGTCTCATATTTATGGATCATGTATCATTATTTTCATTTCTATTTAACTCATCATCCATAATATCAATCCACTCATTATAATAACATTCCTTATCCACTAAATGTTGCTTTATATTTTTATCAATGGTGCTTGGTTTTCACACTACAGACTCCTATTATTCACTATATCTGAATGATTTCAAATAATATTATTTTTTATACATGTTTCATCATATACTTTTAGGGTTGTTTTTGATTCAAAACAACCTCTTCATTATGACTATTTATATCTGACACAACATCAATAACAATTGATTTGTAGTCTACATGTATAAAACCTTCTTATATAAAATTTTTTATATAGTTTTCATCTACCTCATCATAAAATATTTCATATATAGTATTAAATGTACATGTAAATTCAAAACATTTATATAATAACTTTCAAAAAATTTATATAGCCTCATATTCCATAATCTAAAGCCTTTACCACCAGAAATATTTCCTAAATATATATCATCCAAAGATATTTCAACAAACATGCATAGTTATAATTTTTAAATTTTAATATGGAATGGAATAAAAAACACTCAAATGTAGCCCATAGTTGGATTCATTTTAAAAAAAAATTGTAGTAAGTTATGTAAAATCGTTTCTTAGAATATGAATATTATTAATATGAATTGGCATGTAAATAGATTCACACAGATAAATTTATTGGAGACCATATTATTATTACATTGATATTCATATCCCTATCAATCTCATAATCATTCTCTCAGTATCTCAATTTTGTTTTGGTGTATATGTAGTATTATACTGGTTCTATACAATATGGTTTCCAGTATATTATTTAAATGATATTCTTTAAAATCTTTTCCAATGTTAGAGCATAATTTCATAACAAATATCCCCAACAATTTCTCAACAATTAATAAAATGTTTTTAAAAATATTCCCTAACTAAAAAATTATGTTTTATAATCATCACATTGGTATCTATAATGTCATGGTCTTAGTCAAAGTGATTATAAAACTATGGGTAGGAATACACCAAAGCCCAATTTAATTCTATCTTACTAATCGTTCTCATGATACAATTCGATATACTGAGGGGTATATAATTTTGGGCACCAACAATTATTCCATGTCCAATTAATTCCTCATATATCAAATTATCAATTTAATTCATGAATAATTTTCCTTATCATCAATGATCTGTATTGAGTAATGAATACAGATTTATCAATAATTCTTTAGTCAATCAAATAATATCAATGTATAACATCATATTTAAGAATTATCTATGATTTAGATAATGACAATATCCATCATACAAAAGATATGGATATTTAAGAGAAATGTTATATCAAATGGTAAAAAGTTAGTGAATGTTTAAAGGGATGGTATTTTACAACAAATCCATAGTGTTGAACAATTAAAATAAATTTTTTTTCCACTAAAGAATTGAAATTCCATTAAAATATTATTCAAAAATTCTGGAATAAAATAACTATTAAAATTTTTAAATCACATATAAAAAAATACAATATAATTATAAAGTAACACATTTTACATGAAACAATCCTTGTAAAATTTTAATGGATTCTTGCAATAAAATATGAATAATTATTGTGTGAAAATATGATCACTCTACATATGTTAAAAATTATATTCCTTTAATACTTTTTTTTTAATTTTACAAATTACCACATTTCAAAAAATACAAAATATTTCTTTCAACCCATTATTAAAATGTAAAACTAGAGGAAAATATCATTTGATAAATCATTTTGAAAGTATAAAATAAAATTTTGAAATTTTTTAAGAGAAATGTTTTATGAAATATTATCTGATCAAAAGTGAAATAAGATCAATTTTTCATTTAAACATTTATTTTCCTGATTGAAATTCTATAGAGTGCATATGTTTGAAGAAAATATTGAAAATATTTAAAGGAGTAAACATGAAATGAAATTTAATCATCATAAATAAATATATATTCTTGTTATATACCTAAAGAGATAAAGTATATACCCCATATAAATATAAATAGGTGTGTAATTCCAAATATGTCTCCATAAAGTGGAAATTGAGGCAAAATCCCTCACATATGGGATGGCATGTCACATAGGTGATCTAAACTCTTATATAATATAATTTAATTTTTAATACTTAAATAAAAACTATTCATATCTATAATATCATATATGATCCATTTATAATATTTTTTCATCTTTTGGATAAAAATATTTTATTATTATTATTATTATTTCGGGTGTTAACTATTATTTTTCAAGATTTTTTTATTATTTAGTTTCTGTACTTATGTATTGATCATGGTTCCATAATATCTAGAATTTTATTTGAAATAGATATAAAATATATATCCAGTATATATTTATTTATAACCATATATATAGATACAATTAGAAAAATTACTTTCACTGTTATTGGTGATTGTAGGTCGAACATATACTAGAATTTTTTTCACGTTAAATAGAATGAACGGAAGAAATATAAATAAAAAAATATTTAAATAATTATTATAAAATATATATATCATATATATTAATGAAAAAAAAATATTACCATCCACATAAATGATAAATTAAAAATGGATCACATCACATAATGGAGGTGGTAGTCACATACGTATGCACGAGTAATGTTAATTTTTTCCAATAAATTTGATGTTAAGGTGGTAAATATGATATAATAGTTATATAAGTATAATTATATCAAAATAATAATAATTAATTAGTATTTATATTTTTAAAACTATCCGTTTAAAGTTACTATGTATAATGAATTACATCGTTATGTTGAGATGGTAAGCCTTACGTATGTGTTGGTGATGCTTTCTCTTTTTGAAGGATAGAAAAGAGATGCAATATAGTTATCCCATAATCATAGTAAAATATAATTATATTCTCAATAATTTATTTCTTAATTTTATATTTTTACATCTACATAAGATTTATTATAATAAGAAACAAACATAAAGACTCAATAAAGACGATTACCTCTTCTTTGGTAGAAGTCCACACGATCTCTCCTTAAGGGGAATAAGGTAGGTCTTTTAGTGAGACTAGATCCTCAATAAATCATATAAGAATTATTATATAGTGTAATGAGTAGGTTATTGTTGAGATTTATTTCTCAATGTCATGTAATGATGTGATATAAGTGGATACCTTTTATAATAGAGGTGAGGGACACTTTTAAAAGTTCATAAAAAATAAAAAATAAAATGGCTATTCTATATCAATATGAAAAAAAGGGAAGGAATTATATATTAATGTGTCGCAGATTGAAATAAAAAAATCTAATTAAATTTATACATTTTTTAATATCATTTATATACTTATCTTTTTAATTAACCCATTAGTACATTATTTTAGACAATAATTATAGTAACCATTATTTTAACCATAAACGGTTAATATTATTTTTATAAATGGATAGATGAGTCTTAAATAGAACATGGATGATTATTTCAAACATTTTACACTCAACCTAGTGATATTAATATTATTATTAATTTTAATTAATTTAATAACCAATTCATAAAATAATACATTATTAGTGTTGCAGAGGCATTTAATGTCATTATATAATTTCTAAAAATTATAAATAATTTTATAAGAATAAAATAATTTCCTTAATAAAAAAATGAACATTTATGTTCATTTATGTCATGATTTTTTAAAATGTGGATGGAAAATATATATTTTAAACAAAGAGAGAGACATTTTGTAACCAGCTTTGATTTAAATATTATAAAAGCTTTTTTCCAGAAAATATTCCATTACACAATTCCATTTCAATCCAAATGTGTCAAGTGTATAATTATACTCATAAAATAATTATTAATTGTAGCAATTACATCCTTTTCAATTAGTTGTTACCTATATTGAGATACTTAACCATTATAGGGGTGAATTTTTTGTCATTGGCTACTATTCATATTTTCCCAATACAAAAGATGACTATTTACCAATGTTGAACATAATAATTCAAAATATTTAATCGATTTTATAGAAATAAATACCAATATGTTTCATAAATTAATTTTAAAATAATATTTCAAAATGTGATGAAAAACACTTTTTAGGAAAAAGTTGTTTTTATGCCAAAATTTGATTTATTCGTATCTCATCCATAGTAAAAAAATATGAATGTCAAAAATCTTTTATTAAATATATAATATATAATTTTAATTTAAATAATTCACCAATACTGATAAATTTAATTTATTAATGTAACAACATGTTGTACTCATAAAAACACTTTTCATAAAAATATATTTCCATGTATAAATTTTTTTTACGACAAATTTAAACATATAATTGATTATAAAAAACATAATTGTGTTATTAACAATATAATATAACAAATTATACTTGTTTCCATTTTAAAATAATGTATATAATTTAAAATGGATGAATCAAAAATATTCTTTTCAATAAAATTTAGTATTTTCACTATTCACTGGAAAGATGATATTTTCCGAAAAATCCAAAAATTTATCCCTAAGAAAATATTTATACAATCATTAAAAAAATTGATATGTTTTAATAAAATACATTTTTTATATGTTTTAAAGAAGTAATTTTAATATTTTCTCACAAAAAACAATAAAAAATATCTTTTATGAAAATTTATTTCTAAATCATAAAATAACATTACTAAAATTTGTGTACTGAATTCCTTAGAAATAATTAATGAATTTTTGTTGAGTAGGTCACATATATTTATTTTTCACAATTAAATTAATACTGTTCATACCCACTTCTTCAATATAAAGTTGATTATTGTTACATAAAATATTAACATTTCAACAAAATATTGGGGTTTGTTTAGACAATATGTTGTGTGTTATGTACCCTATCAGACATATTGTTTTAAAATAAAATTTTAAGGTTGTCACTTATAGGTTATAATTTTTTATTTCTATCCTTATATATTTTTTTGTTTCTATCATATGATTATATTGAAATTAAGTATAGCCTTCATTGATTCTATGAAAGATACATGATATCCATGAAAAAATAATATATATATATATAATATATATAAAATTCCTAGAATAGGCCATGGAAATGGATCTTCATTAAATTTATGTAGTATTTATTTTAAATTGGTTTTATTATTATATTAAAATATTAACATTATTAAGTATGTAATTTCAATAACCTTGAATATTTTGGTCACTCTCCACAACATTAGCAATATTATATTTCCTCTAGTGGTTTTCCACTGCCCAGGTTTTCCCATATTAGAATTTATATTTTACATTTTTTTTTAAATATTTTTGAAATTTCTAGATAATGTAAGTGCATATTTTACTTCATATGATTCATAATATGTTCTATTAAATTGGGATGATTGATCATTAATTTCTACTACGTTTTAAAAATCATTCATTACCTTTCAAAATTTATGTTCATCTTATTCATTTTTATTCAACCTAATTAAGCACCCATTCTTGATCAATCACCAAAATTAATTGTTCTTTCATGTCATTTTTATGCCTAGAAAAAATAAATTTTTGAATCTTGATCACTTTTATCAGTTTCTATAGTAAAAATATCATCATCAACAATATTTATCATTATCACAACCTTCTTAATAGAATTTAATTATTTCTTATTTTGATTATTTTTATGAGGATAGACAGAATGTTCTATTTTCAACATATACTACATATAATTAAACTATCATTATTCTTCTTCAACAATACTAGTATTTTTTCCTTTTTCTCAACACATTTTACAAATATGGAATCCCTTCTTGTAATTTTATCCTCATTTTTAATTCTTATAGAAGAATAGTAATTTCTTTCTCTTTACTCAATATACCCATTTTATTTCTTCTCTAGACTATAGTTATACCTTTAATTACGTGCTAATTATATTTAAAATATCAACTTTTTAATATTCACTTATTATTCTAATTATCATATTCTTCATGAAAATCCTCAATTTTCATTATTCTAGGAATGTATTTAGAAAAAATGTATATTCCCCCACCGATAAGTCATTTTAGTGAGTGGTTTCCTTTATAATTTCATCTACATGTTTTCTTATTAATCGATATAAAATATGTATCATTATTTTGGATTTATTTATTATCATGACCATCATATAAACCACTATTAAAATTAACATCCTCTTCCATAATTTTTATGTTTACCTTTTTAATAAAATTAAACTCCTCCTAACCCATCTTTCTAATTATTTGTGTGTTTTACAATTCATAATTCATATTCTTTTATAGAAACTCGTTATGTCAATTATAATTAATGGATGAAATATTTTGGTTATATTAGTCAAGAAAATTCCACATTACAATTTTAACAATATAATAATATTCATACCAACCAATACATCCTATAATATTTCTAAAAATTTCATTCACACCATTGAATTAATAATCAATAGTTTCATCTTCACAAATTTCTGATATCTTTACATCAGGCCCTCGAAATCTATAATTTTGATTCATTAATATTTAGGTTTCCATCATATATATTCTAATATTTGTCCAAAATTAATTTTTGTCTCCATAAAACCACAAATTTTATGAAAAAATTATTATATAGCGATAAAAATATATCATTCATGTAATTCCCATCTATCTTAAGGTCTCTTTTATCAACATGTTTCATACCTCTATTTTAAAATATATGTGTAAATACAACAGAAACAACATCATTAATTATCACGCATTTTTAAATTTGATAGATTTTCATTTAATTTTTTAAACCAATAATATTTTTCTCATAAATTAAATAAAAAATCATTTATTAATTGAACTATGACTTTTAATGACTGATTTTAGAAAGAAAAGATCTTAAGGGGGGACTATTGCTCAAAAACTACTTATATTTCTGAGATTATTTAATATAACACTAACTGGGGGTGTGAATCAGTGGTACATATTATTAAAAATTATTTTATATTAGGAATTAATCCCTTGTGACATCTTAGAGTCATGATCCTATATTAATATGCCTTTAACACTTTTATCAAGATATAAGAAGAAACTACACATTGAAATTATTTATAAGGTTCGACCATAATTTGGGATCCAAATTAATTCAAGGACTGGGTCATATACTTCAAAATTAATTATCACTTATATAAAAAATATTTAAAGATTGAGGAAATATTCATCTTTAAATCATATTTATTGGTCGAATTGAATGTGAAAAATAAGAGAAGTTGATAACCTTGAACTCTCACTTCAATAGGATGTGAATGTATTTCTTTACCTTGGTATCACCATCATTTTTAACATTTCCTCCTCATGCTTGTGTAATAATCTGACCTTAAAATCATTACTAGATGCTTTTAAAATTAATGATATATTTTCTTCAAGAATTACATTTTCATCAAGAATGATATTCTTCTAGTAGTAGAATATCATTATTCTAAACATAATTGTTTAGGTATAAATTATCATACATTAAATTGTGGATACATGAATAGATCTCCCTTCATATCGTCAGAAATATCCTAGATCAATATCATTAGATTTTACAAATTCTGCACAAATTTTTTTTGTAAAAGTTATAAAATCTATATAGAATAATTATATAATATATATATTGGTAAATATGGTAAATACTGTATAATTAATTAAAATGATATAAAAATGGGAATAACATGTAATTAAATTAGTTTTTTTATTATATAGGGGAAACATATAGGTTTTTACATCTTATTTACAATCTTTCATGAAGTGATTCAATATGAGATGCGAATTATTTGTTATTTTTTTGATAAACATATTTAATTGTGGAATATTAATGTGATGGGATATATAAATTATAACGGGTTATTATTATATGTGCAAATGTAGAACTAGGAAAAATTGTAATTAACAATTTAACTTTTGTAATTGGTTTTCTGTAATGAATTGGCTTGGGCTGACCCAACATGTCTCATGGACCTTCTCTCTAATAGGTTCAAAGGGTATTCCCAATCCCATGGTGTTGGAAACTATTGTCGATGTATAACTAAATTACCCTTGGGAATGATTTCACATTCAAATCAGAGATAATAAATAGTATAAAAATCCCCAAGAATTGGGTATAGATCATCCATACATTAGAAATCCATGAAATAAAAAATTAGAAAAATGGATAAATAATAATCCAAATGAGTCAAAACCAAAAATTTATAATTCAAATCTCTTGTATGAACCTGAATAAATAGTCTAAAATAAAAAAATGAAAAACAAGTTACAACAAGATGATACTAAATAAAAAATTAGAGAATCCATCTTGGACAATATATTTATGTACATAAATAAAAATAAAAACTAGAAAAAAACAATGGGCTCATATCCTTATAACCCACAGTTTCACACAACTTCCCAAATTATCCTCAGATAGCTAAGAGTATAATTAACGATATAAAACATAACCTAGAACTTGTCTAGAACTTTAGTGTTTCATTCACAAACATCTATATCTATGTAGGGTGTTAGGTAATAGGTCCACTAGGACCTCACCATAAAACCTATGAAATTAATTTAATGAAAACGGTAATGAATGATAGTTTTAAATAAAATACATGATAATGTTTTCCATTTTAATTAAAAATGGAACAAAAAAATCATATATTCAAAACTATATAGAATGAACCCTTTCATGGTAAAGAAAATTAAATTAAAAAATATTGCAAACAAAAAAAAAGAAATTTCTTGAGAAACATAAAAAAAGAATCCATTAAAATAATAAAAACCATAAATAAAAAAATCAACCTTAAAAAACAACATTTCTTGATTTTGAAAAAAAATTACAAGTCTACATTGAAACCCATTATTTGTAACAAACCCATTCATAATTGAGAGAAACATCAAACATATTTTCACCACAGTATCTAGGATAAATATTAAAGAAATCAATATAAATGAATGTTCCCACTTTATTCAGAAACAAGGGGATACATGTAATGATCCAATATAAACCCACTATATATATATGCACTGATCATGAATGAATTTCCATGGGATGCACCCTACATATTAATGTGAGATAGATCTAATAATGATAAAAAAACATAAAATAACAAGTATAATATTTTAAATCCAAAAATATTTAAAAAAATATTGAATTATATCATAGAAGACTCTTATAAATGGAACATCCCCTCTACCCCTAATCTATAGAACAACTAGTGGGACCGTACCAGCATGTATACTAAATATGGTAAAATTAATCAATACCTAAAACCTAGATACATGGGATCCTAGAAAAAATCTAATGTGGATTTTAGTAAACAATCTCAGAAATATTAATAAACAAGGCATAAGTAATAACCCTTTGTCACCATTATCACCATGACATAGAATCACCATGTTTTACATCATACAAGCATAATATCATTAGAAACAACCACTCTATGTATAAAAATGGATAAGGGGATTCAATGAGGATATTATAATCATGGATTAATTAAATATTTTATATTTATATGGTGGAGTTAAAATTTCATATGTTTTAGGTTTCTAATTCATTTCCATTTTCCTTAAAACCATATCATTACACTGTGTTTTGAATCCATTATAATACATTAAAAATTTACAATTCTATGAAATACATTGGAAAATGAATAATTACTTTCAGATTCAAAATTTGTCTCAAGTATTATTTTTCTTATTCAAATATATTTTAAATAATCCCACATATATTTTAAATATTCTTGATACTTTAAAAATTTAATTCAAAAGTGTCGCATAAAATCTGAAAGAGAATCAATTTATTCCAATCCTTAATTTCCATAATTTTTTTTTGTATTTTTTCAAAAGATAATACATATATAAACTTTATTTTAAATATATATATAAGACTCAATATTTCCTTAAATTTAATAATAATAGAAAATCATAGAAACCCCTGCCTCAAAATAATTATAATGAAATTACAAAGGTACACTTACCATGGATGGAACTTGAACAAGTAAGGGATTTCCCTCTATAAGGGATAATAAAATTTAAAACCTTGGTTAGATTCAAATCAATGCCCAATGTTATCATGAAAATTGAATTTGGGTTCTAATGAAATGGATAATCCATTGAGAAATATATAAGAGAAAGGTGGAATGGTAGAGATTACCATGAATAATACTTGCAATATGAGGGAATGGGATCCAGAATCAGAGGATTGGATAAAACTCTACATAGGGATTATAGGGATCTTATAATGTGTGGGGATAGGAATTTGAATGTTATAAATAAGGATTTTTACATGTTTTATTTCTTTAAACTAGGAATCTTGAATTATGTAGATTCACCATTTTTAAAATAGTGAAAAAAAACTATGTGGATTCCACTAGATAAGAATTATGAACCCATGCTATTTGGCCATACTATTACTCACAATTTTGTGACAATGATTCAAATCACGCCCAAGACAAGAAGGTACACATGGTATCTTGGAAAAGCCAACATGGTTTGAGAAAATATATACCAACTATGAAAAATATAACTATCAATAATTAAAATACAATCACAAGATTTCCGTGTGGATAATAATAATTGTGCACAAACAATGCAACCTGCAAAAGAATCCAAAATTTAAAAAATAAAGGCTAAAAACTCTCAAAAATGAAAAAACCCAAGAATAACGTAAAATAATTTAAAAGGATAAAAACTTGTACTAAATGATGTTACAACTTCCCCACCAGGCAACATTCTTACCCCATAAATTTAGTGGTCAAATTAAAAGTAAATAGAATGGTAAAACCTATGCACCCATAATTTATGAAATGCATGGGTTGGGGAGGAATAATTAGGGTTTGTTATAAAGGGAGCACTAGACCACACCTAAACCACTAAAAATAATAAATTTCAACTCCTCAACCACCACCGAACATCTCTAATAACATATTAAACCATATCCAATAAACCTAGAATCTTGAGAGCATTGAGTCATACCACAAATCTACTAAAATTAGAATTTATCTAAAATACTGTAATGAAAGAGTACACTATCTCAAATGAATAACTCCACTGCTAAATAACTAATAAGAGAAAACATTCCACTAACCACACACAACCATTCAACAAGTTTTATTTCAAAATAAAAATGGAATGAAACCTACAACATTCAAAAACCTACTAAATAGTCCCACTGAAACAAAAAAAGTGTTATTTCATGAACCTAATATGAAACTAGTAAACGAACAATGCTAAGGATTATCAAACCTCGGTGGGAAGGACATGTCATGTTAGAACAGTCCACATGGGTAAAATAGGTTTCATCCCTGGGATATCATCTCATGAAAATACAACGAATAAACCTACCATCCTCATGTTTCCATACTTCTAAATAACACCAGTCTTAGTCACATGAGTATAGAACCACAGTTCTCCCATGTGCAATATATAAATGAATAACACCCATGAAGATCGATAGCTTACATTCTTTCTTCAGAAATTGAGATTCCGCCAAATAGTAAGGTAATGTCTAAAAGAGTGTTCAAAAACACCAATAGAAAACATATAATAAATTATAAACAAAAACCTTATCCATATCCCAATCCACCAAAAGAAATATGTGATGGAAAAAAATAGAATAAGAAACATTCCAAACTAAACTACTCAGAATACTTCTTCTGATAACCCAGTATATAATGCATTGGAAGATGGTCCCAAAACCCACTCTCAGTTACAAAATTGATCCCCTATTCCCTTATAAAACCACTAACCAATAAAATATAGACCGCAAACAAAAATTTGACATATGAAAAAAGGATTAATTTTACAAAAAAAAAGATATCAAAGGGTAATTAGTTACTCAATTTGAAAATAGTAACATGAATTTATATAAATTATCAATAAATCTTTTACTATCCATTCAGAAATATGAATGATCTTAATCTCGGGAGATTTAACCAACTAAAAAGTCACTTGTTAGGACAAAAAATTAATCATTGAAATAAGGCATAGATAAGATAGTTTCCATAAGTACACAAGGTTTTGAATCCATCAATCTATATATAGATTAGGTGGGGCCTGGAACTAGAAATTTACACTCCATGATATTAGAGGATTCATTATGAAAATAATCCGTTAAGACAAGACTTCAACATTCTATATTGTAATTTTATGGAGGAATACCCTATGTAACAGAATTCCTGAATCAAATCAATTCATTCCCCACAAATTTAACAAAATTATCCCACAACAAAATCTGGGTAATTTGTAAACACAAATTCCCTTATCAAATAAAACATGCTAATCACACATCATAAAAGAATCACATGTTTAAATTTTAAACTTCAAATATAACATTCCAAATCACATTTTAATAAGGCACAATGATAAAAAATCGTCCTATATTAAATAAAACATACCTTGTTACGTCATCCCACTCCATTATTAAAGTTAATGAATTGATTTCACAACTTCATAAAAATTTAAAATTCAGAACTATTTTGGATGGATTTATTTCGAAACATTTACCAATATTCTAATTTTGATCTCAAAAACAATTCCCATATACAATTATGAAATAAATCACATTATAAAAACATTATATGAAAAAAGAAAATCATTTATAAACATAAAATAAGACTAATTTTCCACAATCAAACATTTCATGAAATCACCCTTTATACAAAAAATAATAATTAATGAACTATGTGTAAAAAATACCACCAATCAAACATAAATCATTTCCAAATACATCAAACACTATAATAAAGTATTTAAATTCATCTTCTAAGAATTGAAAAACACCTTTACATCTACATTAAATCAAATAAGGTCATAATAAAAAACCAAGACATATATACGACCACACACAATTTGGCCACATGTTTAGGTGGGTCATGAACAAATTGTGTATCATTCTTTGTGATGTCCCTAGAACCAATCCTCATGGGATATTCCTAGATTTATAAACAATGCATCTCTTCTTCTTCCCCCTTCACACGAAAATGTATATTAACAACGAAAATCACTTTCGTAACACATTAAAAATCCAGATAAAATCATTCCATATCATGAATTTAAAATTATCAAGAATAAAGAAATCAAAAACTTAGACTCATTCACCATTTTCAAATAGAAACTCATAAGTATAAATGAGATAGATCTTTCTAGAATCTTCTCACACCAACCTATCATGTCATGTTGTATCAATATCTATACTATAATGATGCACCCCAAATGAAAATAAGGAACATTTAAGAACCTATAAATTTCATTGAACCAAGGCTCTAATACAATTTTTAACAAATCAGATTATGATGAACTGACACAGTACTCAATCCACCTCACCGCTATATCTGAAGGGAATTATCGATCCATAATTTCTAGAAATTATTTCTTATAAAAAAAGTAGTTTCCATTTTTAATTAGATCATCATAAAATCATAGTTAAAAAATATTAAATCATTTACTAGAAATTTGAATGGATCATCCAAGCATCAAGTCATGACCAAAAATTTAGGATTAAATTCAATAGTATAAACAAGAATATATCATTAAAAATAAATACCTGAAAAGATATAAAATAATAAATTAAATATAGAATAAGGAAGGTTATTTTTTTTTGATACATTAATATTCCAGAAACAAAAACGAAAACTAGAATGGAACGATGAGGTTATATTTAAAAATCCAATTGTTTCTCATTGCATCATAACTCAACCATTATCATCCATGATGCCAATAAAAAATATTAAATAGAACCTAGGACCTATAAATTAATTATAGTTATATACATGCACATGACTGTGTATACAATGTGTGTGATAACATTCATGATATGATCTCACCATAGACTATCAAATTTCATTAATAAAACTAGTCAGGAATTATTGTTTGAAATATAATATAAAATACTATTTCACATATCTATATACCTACTAAAGGAAGGTTTTTGACCCCCACATGTCGCCCTACCAGCCTTCCACACCTCCGACCATCTTAAATCCCTCAAATTTCTTCTGCCTTCTGCCCGATATTCATTCACGTCCCCCACGCCCACCACCCCTCTCCCTGCGCGTTACGGAATCTACCCAAACTTCTAGGGTTTCAAGCATTGGACCATCTTCCTCCCAGCTGTCTTGAAATCCATCCTCTAAGATTTTGACCCTCCCGCGATTCAAACTGGTCTCCTACCCGTGAGATCTTCACTCTACCATCTGATTTAGGGTCTCGACATTCTGGATATCTTTGATGAAAAACATCGATACAGTCTTCCTCATCTAAGTCGCACCTCCCGCGAGGTCATTAGGTACCCTACGTGATTTCTACTCTTCCCTCCAGATAAGGGTTTCTTTCTACCGATTGTTTTCGATGACGGTTATGGCAATAGTCATCACCCGCTAAACTGTGCAGCCGGTCTTGCATCGTGGAGGTTTGGTTTCTATCTAGGTGAGCTCCCAACGTCGAATAGAGGTACAAAATTCTCCATTCTACCATCTGATGTCCGAAGGAGTCAGCTTACAGCAATTTTTATCACTTCTGTGTAGTATCACTTCGCTCAACAGTATGAAACATCAATCCATATCTGGGTACCTTTTACTGCATTATGTTACATTCAATTTGCAGATTTGTTTTCATATTTTCTATGTATTCTATATATGTTTCTTTGATGTCGGTATAACTACGGATCATTGCAATCACAGTACAATGATTATTTAGGATTACATAATTTTTAGTTGTGGTCTTCCATCCGTCTTCAGTACTAAATATTCTCTATCCATCTTCATTGAAACTGTTTTTCAGATGTGTTCTTGTACTATAGTCTTTTAAAGAAAGTGTCCACACTGTATGTCCTCCTCATTGTCAGTATGCCTACATCCAGTTACCCATGTTTTATATTATCGCCTACTTACCATCATTGGCTTAAATATAACACAGCTTCTATTAGACTACTTCCAGTGTGAAACTGTCATCTTTTTCATTCTGACATACAGTCCGGTGACTGTGAATATATTAACATTCTAATGCACATTTGTCTGTGGAATTTATATTGTTAAGCATCTCAACACATTCATGGGATTCCTGTTTTTTGGTTATGTTAATTTCCTTTAAATTCATATAAAAATATACACGATATTAAGGATTCAATCCCCATCGAAATACAAAGATGCACGCCTTAAAAGATGATTTCTACGACAGAAATGAAAATCAGGTTGTCTTATGGTTTCCTAGTATAGATAATACTGTGTAGTTATTTCTCATCAATCAACTTACAGTTTTATGATGACTACAATTACAGAGGCAGGTTGTATACTGAAAACAATAATCCAGCTGAACCTATAACACCAACAGTTGGTAGGAAACATAGACTCTGCTTCCCCTTTTCGCCAATACCAAGTAAATGTCACTCTAGTTATATTCCAAATTTACTGTGACCGTTAAGGAAAAACTAACTGGGGGAATATGATTTACAACTAAAGTTGTCACTCCTGTTAATTAAACAGAATTATGAAGACACATTCCATTGTCACCTATATTCATCAATGGTAAATTCGTTGTACTATCTGAACATTATATATATTTACTTTTTAATGAAAAAAACACAATCTTATCTTGCTAATACTTCTCATATCCCTGTTACACAGTCTCCCAAGAATGCCGGATATGTCATCAATATACAGTGGATCAAAGAAAAAAAGCAACAACCAATGTATGTAGTTACTGTTATGAAGTCATCTGATGCCTCCTCGTCACGGTAAGGACATTTCATTTCAGTGGATGAAATCCTCTGTGACAGTGCAAAATTATTTACAGTGCATCTACCTTCAATAATGAACAGTGCATCGTATACTGATATCGGAAACTGTGTTCCATTTCCATCCATGAGCTAGTACTACAATCCAACTACCATTTCAGACATGTGTTCTAAATGTCTTTATATAATGACAATTTATAAGTTACATTAACAATATCACGAATGTTGTTGTTATAACAACGCTAGCATGCAGGAACTACTGAACTCACTGGTGAACAAGAATCCATGACTCGGACAACCGCAGAAAATACTACTTCAACATACTACGACATACCTCCTGTTATAAACTACAGCGGTCTGTCATAGATTACATTTTATTTTAAATAATAAACTCTTCCAAAGTATTTTTTCCATTATTGTTTTGAAATTCATCACAAAGGAGTGCAGGTACTTCAAATTCACCCGAGGGACTACAAACATTGAATCAGACTACAACAGAAAGTACCACTTCAACGAACTTGGAAAAAACTCCTGAAGGAACAGGTTATTTACATTTACGTTAGACTCAATTTTCTAAAATTTATGTCTAGACATTTGAATTAGTATGATATTTATATTCCCATAAATATTAAATATACATACACTATGATCCTACAGAATATTCAGGCTGTGGAGACCCTTCTATCATTTTTCAGTACTGCGGTTCAGCTTTCTGGTATGAAGAGAATAGTAAAAAATATAGCCACAGACATATCCCACGATTTACTTTATGTTGATCCCTAGGGAGAATTGCTTTTCAGCAACTAACTGCTTGTCCAGAATACCTTAGGACTTTACTTTTAAATACATCTTGTACTCATTCCAAAACATTCCAAGATCAGATACATATTTACAATTCAATGTTTGCATTCACACCCTTGGGTGGTAACTTAGACAAATCTGTGAGCTGTGGATGGTCTCCACATGTATATAGATTAAATGGAAAAAACTACCATCGTATTGGAAGTTTATGCCCCCCTGATGGACAACCACCAAAGTTTCCTTAGCTATATGTATAAGACACTGCAAATGAAGCCCACAACAGATTATGTGCCATCAGGTGACTACTTTATTAACTGGTAAATTGTCATTTTTTATGTCCTCTGATTTTAACTTTTAACTACCATATGCAGCTTCGACGACTGAAATCAAAGCTCTAATATACAGTTAAATGTTGTTCAGAAAATACAAGAAATGCTCCACGAAATAAATGCTTTACCATGGAACTTTAGAATGTCTAGGGATGTTATTGATAGTACTGGAACTACAAATTTGAAGATACGACTACTTAGAAAATAAGGAACCGATACACTATGATACAACTTTACAACTACATCTGAGATTGCAATGCGGATTGTTGGAGACATTGAAGATCTAAATCATCAGAGTGATGTCATCATTCAAAGAAAAAGTGGTGAATTTCAGTGCATAGATGAGATTCACCCTCTATACCTACCTCTACAATATCCCTTGATTTTTACAGGAGAAGAGGATGGATATGTCGATAACATATCCCATCGTGTGACAACATTCAATCAAAGTGAAAAACGGAGTAAAGTTACAATGAGATAATATTTCTCTTTTCACCTTTAATTCCGTTAAAATGATTCAACTTGTCTACTTCATTCTAGGAGGCTACATAAAAATTTATTGTCGACACATATAAAATTATTTAATCTCAAGGACTTAGTTTTATTCGCTTCAATCAGAAACGTTTGAGAGATGAAATATACAATGGTTTACAAGATGCTTTCCTTAGAGGTGACCGAGCTGGATCTATGTGTGGGAAGAGAATCATCTTAACTTCCACATTTATAGGCGGTCCGAGATATATGATTCATAATTAACAATATGCTATGTCAATCTGCAATTGGGCGGTCTATCCAGATCTTTTTCTTACATTTAAATGCAATCCCATGTGGCCTGAAGTTTTGAGATTTTTAAAATTGCACAATCAACGCCCATCGGACTGTCCTCAAATTCTTTCACGAATATTCAATATTAAGGTGGGACAAGTCATGAAAGATTTACGAGAAGGATGTTTTTTTGGAATGTCTCGCTCAGGTACGCATCTTCTTGGCACATAAAATGTACTATTTTAATGACAACGTGTACTATCAGTTTACAACTTTCTTCTACATGTAATCTCATCTATCCTTCATTTTCTGATGCAGTTGTCTGTACTGTGGAGTTTCAGAAGAGGGGACTCCCGCATGTGCACATTCTACTGCTTCTTAGTTGGGAAAACAAACTAGAAACTCCAAATGACATTAACAGAATAGTTACCACAGAAATTTTAAATAATGATACATCCCCAAAACTTCATGAAGTAGTTGCAAAGTTTATGATCCATGGACCTTGTGGTGATGAAAACTGTCGGTCACCTTGTATGCAGAATGGAAAATGCTCAAAATATTATCCAAACAAATCTGTTGAATATACCACAATGGATGACGATTGTTATGTTGTATATCAAAGAAGGGATATTGGATCAACGGTCATCAAAAACGAAATACCACTAGACAAACGGTTTGTTTTTCCATACAATCCTATTATACTTTTGAGATATAAAGCTCATATAAATATTGAAATTTGCAATTATTCATCCTTTATCAAATAACTATTTAAATATATAAGCAAAGGTCATGATCGTGTCACTACGGCACTCTACGACAACAATATCCATCTCTCTGATAACAATGTCGTGAAATTAAAATGTACTACGACTGCCAGTACATCTCAGCTTCTGAAGCCTCTTGGATGATCTTTTATTATGACATCCATTTTAGATATCCTCCAGTTGATAGACTGTAGTTTAATTTACCTGAACAAAATAGCATGACGTATGGTGATTGTGACAATATTGAGGACATATTAGGTAATAGTGACATTTCTAAAACATTGTTCATAGCTTGGTTTGAAGCAAATTTGTTGTACGAAGAAGGCAGAAATCTAACATATGAAGAATTCCCAACACGGTTTGTCTACCTCTACCTTGATAAAAAAATTTACCCGCGCAAACAGGGATTCAGTATTGGCATATTGTACTATGTGCCGCCGTATTCTAGGGAACATTACTACTTGTGGATTATACTTACAAAGGTCAGAGGAGTGACTTCATACGATTATATTAGAACAGTTAACAACATTACTCATAGTACATTCAGACAAACATGTTCAGCAATGGGATTGTTAGCTGATGACAATGAGTTCATTCAAGCACTAAAAGATGTCTCTGCTTGGGGAATGGCACACTCTTTGTGAAGACTGTTTGATGGAATTTTTTTCTCAAATACCATTTCCCGACATGAAATTTTTTGGCTTGAAACCTGGAGGATTCTAACTGATGATATTTTATATTCACACCAACAACTGCTTCAAATAAGAGGTACAATCAACTTTTCATCGTTGTAAACACATTTCTATTATATTATATTGCTTTCTAATACTAATACCCTCTCTTGTAGACTTGAAAACAACAGATCATCAAAGAAAAATGTTAGGTTTGATTTAAATAGGCAACATTCTGCGCAGAAATGGTAATCTCTACAATGTTATCCGCCAATTCCCATTCCAGATTACTCATTAACAAATTTAAGTAATCGACTTATTGCAGAAGAGCTCAATTACAATAGAGAAGAACTACATAATGAGTACTCTTCATTTCACAATATGCTCACTGTTGAACAGAAACACTTTATTGAGAAAATCATGTCTGCATTAACTTCTACTCTTGGAGGATTTTATTTCTTGCATGGATTTGGAGGGATGGGTAAAACTTTCATCTAGAGAGTCTTATCATGATTACTAAGGTCACAAGGAAAAATTGTTCTTGCAGTTGATTCCTGTTGAATAGCATCATTAATCCTACGAGGTGGGAGGACAACCCATTCAAAATTTTGTATTCCGATACCTACACATGATCACTCTGTATGCAACATTCAGCAAGGGGGTGATATTGCCGAACTTCTACAATCAAAATAATTGATTATCTGGGATGAGGCTCCAATGCTTCATAAAAACTGTTTTGAATCTCTTGATTGTAAATTACGAGATATAATTTCAGTAAAGAATGAAAATTCCTATAACTTGACATTTGGTGGTTTACCTGTTGTCCTAGGGGGAGATTTCAGACAAATACTTCCAGAAATCCCTAGAGGTGACAGAAGTGACATTGTATCTGCAAGTATAAAGTCATCATATCTATGGAAACACTGTCAGGTTTTAAAATTAACCCAAAACATGAGGTTTCATTCTACAGATTCAGATTTCTGTTCTGATGAGGTACAACGATTTTCACAAGGGATTTTGGACATTGGAGATGGACATGTTGGTGACCTCAGCGATGGAGATGGAGGTATTCATATCCCATCAACATACCCTATGGTAACAAATAAATCATCATTGGAAGCATCTGTTGAATTTGCGTACCTGGATTTCAACAATAACTACGGAGATGTATCATATCTGAAAGGTCGTGCTATATTTGCACCAACCCGTGATATTGTTCACGAAGTTAATGACTACATGTTAACTATAACTACATTAGAAGGAAAAGATTACGTCAGCTCTGATTCTGCTTCCAATGCCAGCTTTAATACAGATCAACCTAAGAACATATATACAAATGATGTGTTGAATGCTATCAATGTCTCTAGACTTCCTGCACACAAAATAACTTTGAAGATCGGAGTGCCTATTATGTTGCTGCGCAATGTAGATCAATCAGTGGGAATATGCAATGGTACTCGTCTTATTGTTACCCACTTGGGTGACCATGTCATCAGAGCTGAAATTTTAACAGGTTGTCATTTCGGGTTTCTGGCATTCATCCCAAAAATAAATATGACACACAATGATGACAGATGGCCTTTCAAACTACAAAGAAGACAATATCCTTTGACTATTTCTTATGCTATGACTATTAATAAGAGTCAAGGTCAATCTTTGTCATATGTTTGTTTATATCTTCGCAATCCTGTGTTCTGTCATGGACAACTATATGTTGCTGTATCAAGAGTTACGTCACCAAAATGAATGAAAATTGTTCTTGATGACAAAGATAATCCAACCTCGGATTTTACAGAAAACATTCTCTACAAAGAAATTTTTTATAACCTCCCTTAGGTATCTTATCATTCAATATGTTTACAGTTCACTACTTTTATGAACTCAGATATATATAAACAGGTGACTTGTGCTGCTGATTACTATTTTATATAGTTACACTAATTGAATTCATAGATAAACCAAAACATGTCGTGAAGAATGAGTCTTTTGAAAGAGATTACTATTGAAGCTGATGAAACTTTAAAGATACAAGTTCGTGTATTGAATTTGTGGCGAAACTCGTCACCGAACTCAGAAATTGCTTCTATCGATCTGATTATCTGCGATGCTGAAGTGAGTTTATCCTTAAAGAGAACTTACAATTTCTGTACAGATTTCATAAAATTAATTATATGTAATTCTATTGCAGCACATTATTTTAAGTATTTTATTTCTTTCATAATGTTTTAAGATGTTCACTTTGTCAATTAATGATGCAGGAGACCAAAATACAGTGTACAATTACAAACTGACATCTAATTACTGTGTACAAACTTGTACTTAGCGAACGCCTATGCTACATCATATAGAATTTCCAAATTGCAATAAATAAAGGAAACTTTCTGGGTGCAAGACATGCTTGCTGACTATTTTTTACAACAACAATATATGTTTGACCAACCGATCTCCAAATTCCACGGTTCATCTTTGACTTCACTTTTTTGCTGATATTGTTAACAAAGTCGTTCCCGAACAACAATTAATAGGTCAGTTTCCATACTACAGCTATGAAAAAATATACTTTTTAATTTCCTAAATTACTATGTTATTCACACACTATTAATAGATACTACTATCATTAAAAATGTTACTTTGACATCAGTTATTCCTGTCATAGAAATTATTGGACATCTGTGAAATTCATATCCTTTACAGTCCATCTGTACTTCCAACCAGAAGATTAAAATTGTTTTAGAGGATGACAGGTATTCATCTTTTACTACTCACAATCATTAACATGTGATATTGCAATTACCAACAATACTACCATGATATCTTGTAGAGGATTGCGAGTGAACTGTAGCTTGTGGGGGAAGTTTGCCAACATAATGTCTGAGTACCTGGAAAACAAGAACGAATCCTCTAAAATAATTATCTTGCAGATGGTCAGAGCAAAGAAACCTAGCTGTAATATATGTAGCTACACATTATAGTATCTTACTTGCTACAAACTATAATGTAGAGTATGTCAGTGGGAGTAATGCTTCTGATATTCAACATGTTCTATCGTATTGCATTAACAACACTTTAATTTTTAAGTTCTAAACTATAACTAAAATGTTATCAAAATATATATATCCAGAAGTTAATACATTCAAACATATGACATTTGTTAATTGTATATGGGAAATTGAAATGTTCGACCAGGTTTAATTCAACTATGCCTAAAGCAAGCTGTAATGCTTGTAAATTAAATATCTTCTCTACTGAAGGTTCTAGACATTGACTATTTTGTTTACAACTATATATGTCTACTTCTGCTTATACTCTACATTGTGTTCTAGCATCGGTTATTGTTACCACTTAAATAAATGCTTCAAAAATACTTATGGACTTGGACATCCCAGTAGTCCACGACTTCATAAGCAGGTAAATGAATTATTTATATTTCTTATCCAGCAAATCATTCTAGACAGACCGTTAACATGGTCAACTACTGCATAAATTGAAGTCTTTAATGATGATTTTATTTCATTTAAAAGATCTGGAGTAATCAGTCATTTTCAATTAGATAGTACTCCTTCAACAAGTTAAAACACTTCTATTACAACATTTCCTTATTGGAATAATAGAAAAAAAATTGATGTAAAAAATATTCTGGAGGTAAGTACAATATCCTGATTTTTTCCTCTTCATATGTCATCTGCAATAAAGATACATGTATAACATGCTTTCATGAGTATATTAATATGAACTACTGTCTCACAGCTGAAAAAGTGTCTGATTTCTACTACAGTAGTTAAACTACAAAGCACTCATAACTGGTATTTTCATTTATGCAACTATTGCATGAAAAAATTTCAAACTGCGGATGGGAATACATGGTGCCATAATTGCAAAAAACAACCACGATTCACTACTCCAAGGTATTAATTCGATGTATTTATAATTTGATATATATATTACTTGGGTATAGGCTTACTATACATGTTTATTTGTTTACATACAACCTCAGGAATTCTATCCACTATAAATACAACTGGTTTACAGTTCAACTACTGGTTACAGATGACAAGGATTCACTGACTTTCATTCTATTTGACAAGCATGTCATGAAATTCATAAAAAAAACAGCCTCTCAATTGATAGAATCTCTAATTGAAGTAATATTCTTGAACTATTTGATCTTCTTTATGTATTTTCTGTTATATTTTATTTAAGAGTTCTTTCTCATTACATAATAGGACCAGGATGAGTATGGGTTTCCCCCAGAGTTAAACGTCTTCAAAAAAATTATTCTTATGGTGGTAGATGTCACAAATTACAACATTTAGAACCTAAAACGTTCTTCAGAACTGAATAGTTACAATGTTCTCTTTATCACTGATAATGACAATTAGATCACCAAATATCATCAAAGTTTTGCAGACAGTTAGGTTAGTAGACTAAATCGTCACCATAATTTTTCTTCCAAGCCTTACAAATTTCATATTATAGCATTGTCATTATCGCGACTTCGACGTATTATAGTATTATTCCTTAATTATATTTCATTTTAATATTAAACCAGTCACCACATACATATAAAATTGATTTCACCCTTCTGTTTTAGGAAAGTCACTGTGTTACGTCTTCAATATTAAGCTACAATACTAATGCTGGATTCAATATGGAAAGAACAATTGTATGTTTAACTAAGGTACAGATTCTCTATCTTCATTTTCTGTTACTGTCAATGTTTACATATTTTACACAATACGGGTTGTCCCTTATTTTTGTTTTATTTTTACATTTCATTTGAAATGAACTACAATTGTTTTCCTGATATGCCAGCTATTACAAATTATATTGTTGCTTAGTTTAGTAAATCTTATAAGTTCTGACTCGTACTCATTCGTTATGATGAAATCTTCATATAGAAAAATAAACTGACAGAGTTTGATACCGAAGGTGTGGTCAAAGGGAAAGAATGTCTATGAATAGACTCCACCCCAAGTAATGCCACTGATGAACATTTGCATATTATGGAGACCAGAAAAAAAAAACTGACAAACTAGACTGACTGTTTGCCATGAATTTCCAAGGTAATGTGACAAAATAGTCATGTTAACACTTATGTCTCCTCATTGTGTTAAGGTTGCGTATGGGAAGGAGGTGTTAATTAAGAAACTTGCTCAATTATTTTTTCAGTCCTGGGTTTCTATTGTTTCTTAATTAAATGACATTATAGATACATGAAGATGTGTTTTATTAGCTAAAAACATGTTATAATGCGACATAACCATGCAGATTTGGGGTTGGAAATCAACATACTGTGACCTATTAGGATGTCAGCTGATGTTTTCTCATAGTAAAATGCGTCTTTTACTAAATGTACTGTATAATTAACTGTTGCAGGGATCATTAAAAATTTCTACCAACTTGGTGAAGTGATGATGCTCTGCATCGAGGGATCCTGGCAGTATTGTGAGGATCTTTGATGTTGCTTATTCATATTACATAAATATGAATATTACTGTAGTTTTTATCTCTATCTTTCCTGAAATATGTACCCGAACAGTTGATCCTCTACTGTTATTTAGTGGTTGACATAGTTTCTATTTTTACTCATTGATTATTGTAATCAATTGTACTAAAAATTTATGTTATCATTATGTTCAGTATAATAAATGTTTTTTGTAAGGGTTTCTATTTTGGTTACATGTTGACATGGTGAACAAACACACGATTTTGGAGAAGTATAATGTCATGGAAGACTGGAGCAAGGGTATATTTTCATTCATTTGGTCATTTTATTTTGTTTCAGTTGATATATTTCATAAAATTGCATTATATATGATCTCTGATCTACTATTATACTACATATACTGTCATTTAGCATTGGATGTTGTTAATTTGAACAATGAATGTGTTTTAGGCCTTTAAAACATGCATTTCATTTCAGCAACGACTCATTATTTTTTATTGAGCAGCTGGTCATTTATTATTGCATTAAAATAATATGTTAACTTTTATTTCCCACATTATTATTTAGGAAGTCATGGGTGATGTTTTAGTACCTTTTATGGGTCAAGATGGTGTTGATGATGTAGTCCAGATTCGAACTGATGAAACTCAAAACATTGGAACAAATTCTACAGGTGTGTTCGTCATCTATTTTATAGATTTTTATGAAAATTATGATACTTCAACTCATGAAATATACTATCATACTGGATATGTTTTTGGTAATGACAGGAAAATACATCATATTTTGAGGCTTATTTTATGTCATGTAGGAGAATAGTATATGGTTATATTTCATTACTACTAAACCTTTTTGAATATATAATGTACATAATAGGTTCAATAGTTCAATAAATCTAAATTCTACTCCATAAATTAGCTATATCATTGCATTCTTATCACATGATTTATTTATTCATGAAAGATTACTATAAAACATAATACCCATTTCATTATGTCATGTTTGTTTCCAGTTTACTATATTTCACATATTTAGATTAGTCTTGTTCCCCTTCAGTGATACATATTTTCCATTTTATGAAATCTTATGATTTCTTCCTATAAAATAGAAGAACCTTTTTTAACCATGATGTTTGTTCCTAGATTTCCCATTTTTTGACTATAAATGTCTCAGTCCAGAAAAAATGTTATCCTATTATATGATATATCATGTTAGTTTCCTGCTAAAAAAGAAGATAATAATGTAAAGCCAACATTCAAGATTGGGACTGAAAATCAGAAACATGTCACATAGTTAAATATGTTCTACATTTTACATTTCCCATTTCACATAGATTTCCCATTATTTCTATGGGACTGAAATAATCATATTTCATAATTCTACATCATAGTTTGTAACTTGAGCAGGTTGGGTCAGGACCATATAAATATCCTACCCCTATTAAGCATGTTATACATTTTACATTTTTCAAACCCATTTTTCTGTTCTCAGTGAAGCAGCAACATCATCACTTGGGAATAGATTTGTTCAGCATGATACTGAGATATAGGTAATGTGTTCTATCAAGGAAATCATATATTGTTTTAATTAGGTTGAACATGATGTATTTTTTGATGATTTATGATAAGTAAACATGGTTTCATAAGTCCCTTAAATTTTAATGCAGATGTAATAAAAAGCTCATAAATGCACGTTTCTGAACATAAATGAATGTAAACATTTGATTCATGTAAAAATATTTCAAACATTTATGTATTAATATTAAAATATTTTTTCCATTTGAGGGGACTTTACAGATTTTTCAGAATGTTTCTGTTGAATTATTTTACTGTTTCAGCATGATAGATGGCTGACAGTTGTGTCCCGTTGTAGGTCTACATAATTTATGTTGATGGTACACATAGTGGAGCTTCTATTATTTTTGAGGTATTGCGCTTATAGTTCATTAACCAGTCAGGTAATATTATTTTCATGTTTTATCTAATATTGTTCTCTATGCTCATTTTCTTTCAACCATTATCATAATATAGGAAATCAAAAAGAGTGGTGTGAAGTTTTCAGCTATTGGGATCCCCAACAACATCCAAAAACATATTATGGTACCCTATTACATACTTCATTCCTTGGTTTTCATGTATTCGGTTTATGTTTTTGTTTTTTTAATTTGGTTTCTATGTATTATGTTTCTTTTTTGGTTCCCATGTGTTCTGAATGTTGTTTATGTTTCTGTCCGGAAAATACAATTTTTTATTCTTATTATTTATAAAAAATTGTGTTCATATACCAGTGTTTAAGTGTTTTAATTACTTTTTCTTCCTTTTGTTTCCAGTTTTTGGTTTCCATGTCCACACAATCCGGTTTTTATTTTAGTAATTGCCTTTCCCATGTCTGCATTTTTTTTCTTTTTCTTATTTGATCTGAATGGTTCAGTGTTTAATTGATTCAGTGTCCATACAATCCATCTATCAGAAATCACTTATTTATCTGGACATATATAATCATTGATTCCATATAAAAAATTCTGTATTACATATTTAAACTATCTCTAGGTATCATTCCATCAATTATCACACTCTCGCCTCATCCCTCCACCTCTGCCCTCACCTCCGCCTTTAGATTCATCTATGTTTCTTATCTCTACCTCTTCCATTCCATCATGTCTTATCTCCATCACAATTACTCTTTCCTTCATTTCCTTCAATCATGGGAATCCAAATAACTTCATTATTGTTGTTTTATTTTAAACATTACATTAAGTATAACAACAAAAATTTTTTTTTAATGACACATAACCAGATGATTTGAATGTAAATTGAATTTTCCCATGCATTTGCACGGGCAGAGTACTAGTAAATTCCTAATTGAAGGAAAAAAAATGAATTATTAATCAGAAAGAATAAAACCATTATATTAAATTAAAACCAGAGGAAACCAGTTTGGAAGAAAAAAACATGAACTATTTAAAAAAACAAAATCCTTTAAAACATTCAAATCATTTCATAAAAAATTTATCCTCAAACAGAACATCATTCCTTTATTTTGAAAAAAATATTTATAACCCACCATGAAATGAATTTTAAAAAACACAAAAAACCAAAAATTAGAGAAACATAATACATAAGGGCACTGTGGGATCAATGAGAAATACATAAAAAATCATTAAATGTAAATGGTTTCACTATACAACAATGAAAAAGGTGATACAAGTAATCATGAAATTGAAATCACCTAAATATAACCACATATCATGCAATAATTTTCATGGGTTATTCCCTTGTATAGAATGTGAGATACTCCTAACATAACTATAATAATATGGAAAAATATCAACCTTATGATACATAAAAATATTATATAATACATCCAAAAATCCGATGTTCGCCTCATCAGAATGAAACCTCCCTTTATCCATGTCCTAAATCAGAATTGATGAGACCTTGGTAGTATGTGTACCAACTATGGTTGCATGAAGAATGACCTCCAACATAGATATTACGGTTCCCCTAACCAATATATTTATGAGGGGTTAAACAAAAAACCCAAGATCAAAAAATTGGGTGTATGAAATAAAACTCCCACTCCTCCATCACCCCCACATTGAACAACCCATTTTCACATCATAGAAGAATTTTATCATCTAGGACAACCCCTCAATGGTCAAAAATATATGGGTCATTAATGAGGGTCTCATAATCATTTAATAATTCATTAATATAAAATTCCAAATTATCCATTAAAAATCATACTACATTGGCAGATGATTCATTTCCGTTTAATTTAAAACATTAACTTTTCAAGGAATTTTGAAAGCATAGAATACATACAATTTTTTACATTAAAATGAATTATTTATAAAGAATATACTTTTCTTTTAAAATCTAAAATAATGAAAAGGTCCTATTTTTACTATAAAACATTTTAATGAAACACACACATTTTTTTCCAAATGCATGGAACATAAAAACAATCAATTGAGATGTGCCACAGAAAATAAAAAGGAAAAAACCCAGACAATAAACCTCTATATCATTAGAAATTGTGTATATTTTAGTTAAAATAATAATATATAGATACACTATAGTTTGAAAGGAAAATTCATTAAACATATAAGTTGCTTGATTTTTATAATAATAAAAAATAATAGAAACACCTACCAAAAAAATTGGAAACAACATGTAATGTGTCCCCGTCTGTGGAGAACACCGAAAAAAGTATGGGAAAACATTTTAGGGGCCATGGAAAATAAAAAAATTTGTTTATAATCAAAGTTATTTCTTAAATACTCATTTATAAGGAATTAGGGTTCCCATGATAAGGATAAACCATGTGTAAATAGATAATTTAAGGGGGAAGATGATAAATTAAAAGTATGGGTAGAGAAACCCCTAATAAATTTTTAAATAAAAAGGGAAGGGAACTAGAATTGAAGGAAGGAGATGATGGACCTCCCCCTATGGCCCAATGGGATTATCCAAATGAATGGAAGGATAAAGTTGATACCATAGTTTAAAAATAAATAGGGGATATTTTTAATTTCCATTTTTAATGAAAACTATTAAAGTGACACTATTTGATTGTACATTTGGTAAAACATATTCCAAAAATTCATTTTGCACTATATATGCACTATAAACCCACAAGGGTTTTCATCATGGTTACTCCTAACTATGAACCGACCATTAAATTCATCCCCATGTAAAAGAGTATACAAATTTTCTATTAGTACCTTCCATGACCTACTGAACCCTGAACTAACCAAGAAATATAACACATTCAAGAATTGCACCACTATGGCATAGTTAATTCAAAGCATGTGAAAACCTAATGACAACCAATAATATCTAATATTTTGAAAATAATTTTTCACAATAAATAAGGATTATTAATCAAAAAAATAACATATAATAAAACGTAATGATGAAAAATACTCACATGTGGTTCTGAAACTATAAATGACAAGTTAATTCTAGTGTAAAGGGAATATAAATTTGAATTAGAGGATGTTGATTTTGTTGGTTTTTTTAATATTTTGTCATTATAAAATATCATACATGTTGAGATTATTTTTTATTTAATTTATATATTTATTGGTATGATATTGATATTTTTATGTGAAATGTTCTAATTATTATTAATTTAGGGATAATAAGAATTGAAGGGATATGATATTCCATCTTGATGATGTGGTTTATAGTTACATATTATTTCCTATTGGTAACATGGTTTAATTTGATATATTATTCTAAATATATGTTTTATAATAGCCATTTAAAATATAACACAACATTTTTATTATTTTAATTTTTTTATGTTTCTCATATACTATTTTTTTATTACAAACATGAGTATCAACTGTAGTTATAGTTTAACCCTATTTCTATGTGTGTATTGTGTGATATGGTTGTTTATATGTGATAGATTTTGTCTTGTGATTATGGTTTTGTGGATATAGTGATTTATATATGATGATATTGATGATAGGAAGTGTAGGATAACATGATTTTATAGTTCTTTTTTGTTGATCATAAACTAATTATCCTTATAAATCATATCCATTTTATCAATAATATTACTATTCACATATAATGTGATAGGTTAGAAGAAAAACCAACTATGTATATATGTATACTAAACCAATTATTTTGTACAATTTTTCAGACTTCGAAATTAATTTTAGGAAACAATAGTTGAAGCATATAGATATTTATTTATAGGTAGGATGAGTTACATATTTATAAATCCTCAAAGTTAGTTGATTATTTATCTTGTATATTTAAAATTCCCCTGAATGTGATCATTTGTATGGATTTAAATCTATTTTATTGATTTTTTTATTTTTTTATTCATTTTAAATAAATAAAATTGATAATACATCTCATAGTGAGATTTTATATAGATAGTGAAAACCTTCAAACAATATCATGTTATAGGTGGGCTTTAGGGGTTACTTTTTATATCATTATCTAATCAAGAGGGGTAATTTTGGTGTATATATATAATATTATTTGATTCAAAATATTTTTTATACTTAATTAAATACTTCATAAAATATTTATTTCGTCAAATAAAGTGACACCCTAAATAGTGTAATGAAAAATAACACACACACCAAAAACTATATGAAAAATCTATATATTTACAAGAAAATTAATAGTGATAAAAATTATATTTAATGTGAAGGTATGATATTTAGTACATATTATTGTTAAATCTACTACTTCTACTAAGGAATAAAAAAATTTATGCATGTTAAAAAATAACTTGTGAAATCATATCAAAAATATTTTAGATAATATATTATATGCTATATTATTTTAGAAAACTAATTATAACAAATATAATCATCTCTTCACCACCTTTTGTGTGACTGTGTGGAAATTTATAACATTGTTTGTGATTATTAATTCCTGATTCATAACTAAATTGAAACATAGACTCTATAAAGAATTATTCTAACATAAGATAAATATGGATATTATCTTGTCTCCATCAAGAAACTATATTTATAAGAATTCATATCAAATAAATACTAAAAAAATATCATTTTCCATGAAATCATGTACAAATATAAGATATAGAATATATAAATCATATATAATCCAAATAATACATTGAATTTTCATAAATAGACTATTTTTATTGATAAATACATCACATGACCTTCATCAATGTTGATAAGAAAATGACATGTCACTCAAAAAATATTATCCACATGATTCAATGGTATAATACATTTATGGTAAAATATGTTATATGAAACATTTAGGTGGTCAAATAATACATTTGACGATAAAATCATATCCAATGATTGGATGAAAACACAATTATACCTTGATTGTATCACCATCATGGATGGTGTAATAATGATATCAAAGTCCTAAGGTTTAGATGTTAGGTACTTTTTTAATGTTTAAGAATGGTGATTAATATAATTTTTATAACCCAAAATATATTAAAAACAATATATTTGACTTTACTTCTATTATTATTTTGTAATCCATTGGATAAAAAAGATTGACTTATATCTCAAGATTGAACATGATATCTACACATAATCCCATACTCATACTAGTCATATCAAATGATAAAAAACTATACATTTATATAATGATCATTAATTTGGGAAAGACTACATTTATTATTATGGGATCATATTTTTGTTCAAAACTCATGAATAATTACTCTATGCATAAAAATAATAAAATTACAATTCCATTCATTATAGAAATATGGATATTTTAGTATAATACTAAACAATACATCAAATGAAAAAACAATGACACTCATAAAAAATATAATAGATCTAGTACCCAAAATATCTAATACCAAATGAAATCACATTTACATTATGTTCTCATTATTTTAATGGTTTTATTATTGAATCTATTACATTATCGTTTATAATAATATGAAAAATATTTATATTTCCTATTTTAATGATTTATATAATGAAATGGGACATTATAGTAATGTGTTTTTATCATTGGGGATTACATGATTCCGTATCCTAAATGATATAATTATTTTTTAAAATTTTGATATATAATTTAATAAAACATGTAATTTTCTAAGACAACCTTAATGTCACCAGTATATATTAATCTTGGAATTTTTTTATCTTATATAGTTTTGAATAAATAGGAAAATTTATTAGATAATTTACTATAATAAATTATCAATATTCATTGTTTTGGGACTATATGAGATAAATATACAAATGGTTATGGAAATTTTTTGGTTGTTTCATAGTTGTATGCATGTTCCAAGCTATAAGTACCCAAAAAACCACACTCCCAGATCTATTGGTAAAAACATAATCATTATATTTTCATATTGATAAGAATAATAAAGACCCAATTTTAACTATTAAAATGTAAAATATAAAAACAAAATATGATATCACTTACATATCGAAGGACATTTAAAGTTTAAAGTTATATAGAATTAATAAAAACTCGAATGTAATAATGTCCTAGTATTCAGGTGGTAATTTTTTCCACTTACACCAATGTTTTCTTATTTCAAATTAATTCAAAATAATATAACATTAAACTCAAAACACATTAATCGTTTCTAAATAACAATCATTTAACTTTATTTCTCATAACCTAGAGAAGATTAAATTTATGAATTGTGGGATCAAATTATTAATAAGGGTAAAAAATATATTAATAAATAAATTTCATAAATGATAATTATATTATAATAATGGTATGAAGAAATAATGAAATTATATGAACATAAGATATGATAATCAATACATATCAATACATGGACCATAAATTATGAAAATGGAATAATTATTTAAAATATGTTATAGTCATTAGAAATAATAATCATAATCCCAGATATTTCAATCTTGATCATATTAATATATAAACAATCATTAAATGAAAAGTTAAAAACGTTTTATTAGAATCGAACATTAACATAATAACTCTTTTGGGAAATAAATATATCCTTGTTAAATCCATAGGATAAACCACATTGATTAACTCCATCATTATTTCATCATAAAAAAACATTACCCAATGCATTGCAGTGCTATCTGGGTGTACCCATCGTATAACAAATCATAGGATCAACCATCAAATAAGTTGTATCAATCTCACTCATTAATCATGAGATATATTTGGGATCAACCCATCATATAAGCAACATCAGTATTTCTCATCAACATAAATAATATCTATGTACCATTAATGAATAAAAAATTTAGAATATTTCACATTTTTTTTATAATAATATTTTTTTCATCATTACATGATTCACCTATGGAAAATTAATATGTTCCATGTCAACATTATAATACATCCATATAAATAAATGATTGTATCATTAGAAAATATATCCTATGGACTGTAAATAAAAAAATGGTTATTAAGGATGTTGAATTGTAATTACATTAATAGATAATTAAAATAAATTTTAAGGAAAATAACCTTATTTACATATATGATCACTTTTAAAGACTGAATATTAATAAAATATTGTGATATTACATTTATTTGATAATAAATTTTGAAAAAATAAATAATGCATAAAAAAAATGGTCATGATGGTAGAAAAATCTATTCATGTTGTAAATATTAAAAAAACAATTATATATAACCTTCTATAAAGTTATTCTATAGGGACCCATTTTGAAAAGTTTAAGAAATTTCCTTTAAAAAAAATTTAATTAAAGGTAAAATTGCATCTATAATCGATTTAGAAAATAATTTTTTTGGAAATAATTTTTTTAAAAAATTATAATCAAACATGGATATATAATAGAAATATAAAACATCTAAAATAATATACAAGGTTATTATCACATAAAAACAAGGTTATTGATAATTTTTTAATCAATAACTGTGTAAATTGAAAATAAAAATGTAAAAAATATCCAAACCATAGGAGAATAAAATATATATTTTTCAAGAAAATAAGAGCATATGATATCCTCTAAAATAATCTTGATCATAAAAAATAAAGAAATGAATGTCTATTATAATATAACAACTCTTCTACTTAGGTATCTTATAAATCGTAATCCTTATGATTTAATACCTTCAAATAAATCTTTTAAATATCATAAAAATAATGATATTCATGATATAACATGTTAAAAGAGAAGTATATACATTGTATGAACTAACCTATGTTCATATAATTATACATAGGTCCCAAGGAAAGGGACTTTGAAATTAATAACCCCTATAAAGATAGATTCATTTTATTGAAAATTAATAAATAGATATATTATGTGAAAAAAATAGATGAACAAAAAAATGGGGAAATAAACAATAATAAATTCAGAGATCAATTCCGACATAATAATGTCATAACGAAGTCAGTGAAGAAGTGTTATAAAAAAGAAAATATATTAATTTATGAAACTTGTTACCAAAATATAACTTAATATGAGGTTTTTTCAATCAACATCATTCGGTAATATTCCCCTTTCTAAATGAAGAATAGTGGTGGCCTCGAGGTTTTCTCATGACAAGGTTGAATGTCATGTTGTAAATTTTTCACTGTGAAAATTTTAATCTATTGATGTTGAAACTAATAATTTGAATTTTAAATTAGTTGAACGAATTTTTATAACAAAAAACCTGACTACAACAAAAAATATATTTTACAAATTAAAAACCATAATCATTTTGGATAGAAAAAACAAGAAAAATAAGGCAGCGGTGGAGAAACATTGATCATCATACACTACCTGTATCACTTTATAAAATAATTATCAAATTATATTTTTTATTTATCACTCAAAGTCTTGAAAGATAACACATAAATGTCCCTAAAACCACATCGAGGCCATAAATATACTATATGATCTACTTATCAAAGTGATTCAATTACCCAAAGACTAAAGAGAAACCAAAAGAGATTAAACTCACTATGCTCAATTGGGAGACTTGACCCACATAAATTTAGAAAATAAAAACAACCAATTTAGTTAAATAAGTTTAACAAAATTACATATAAATGTATGGTAAACTAAATTTAGGAATTAAAAGATACAACCATAAATCATAAAAATTGTTTCCAAAAAAAAAATATAATGAAGTACAAAATTTAAATGGGGAAATTCCATTGGATCGTCACTGCCCACTGCCAAATGAAATCTATCCCTTCATGGATTGGTTAACATAATTGTAAATGTTATAATATAGTATATCTTATCCATCACATACCTCACCCTCAATCAAACCATCCATTGAAATATGTATAGATAAGAATAAATAGTGAAAAGTGGGTTTGAGAAGATATTTTATGTTTATATACACAAATAATTGGCTCAAATTTGGTCTCCTTCCCTTATGAAATTTGGAAATGTTAAATATTAAATTTTTTTCATGAAAACACTCTTTTCTACCTAAAAAATTGGATCTCATTTTAAATAATTCTAAAAATATATATCCTTATTAATAAAGTGAAATTTTTATAATTGAATTGTCTCTTAAACATCCTCTACTTGCACAAGCCAGATGACCATGATAATAAACAATATTAAAAACTGGTATTTAATTAAAAGATTCAACTTTGATTAATATTTCATGAAAACATGTATTCATCCATTTGTAAATGGGAATGGTTATTTATATATCATTTAGTACAGTGAGTCCAATTCTATTGGCCAAAAGAAATTTCCACAATCACTGATTTATATGCGACTCAAGAAGATCAAATCAAAACATGGACTATTTAATAAATTTTAACCCAATAGTATAAGGAATTATAAAAAATAATATCTATAGTTGGATTAGTATTAAAAGAAAATTATGACCAAAACAAAGAAATAATATTGTACTCATAAAATTTTTGAATTAGGGTGTTTTCAAAATTTATATCAAAACACATAAAAAATTCCAAATATTATGAAATTTTAAAAAAATTATTTGATGTGAATATAATCATTGAAATACATGTAAAACATATTGAAAATAAAACTCTATAAATTCCCCTACACTTAACACATGTAATCTTAAACAAGTGAGAACCAAAAATAAATTTCTAATAAAAATTCAAAACACATGCAAATGAAATTAAAAAATTTCAAAATAAAGGCACCCAGCTTATCATCAGTCTTTCATATATTTAGTTAAAAATAATTAATTATTTTAATTTTTTCTATTCCCATTAAATTAATTCTTATATGAAACAATATTTTGACCTCAGTTTTGTTTGACACATGATTTTGATTTTGAATAATGTGTTTCTCAACAAAACAAATTTAAGGGTGATCATAAACTAGAAAAATTTCTAAGTAACCACCAAATTATGTCAATTAATTTTATATATCATGAGGAAATATAAATATTTGTTTCTAGTCTTTAAGGTTCTTGGGTTTTTAAAAATAAAATAAATGTTGCATAACAAGATAGATTTGAATTTTTATGTAAAATTACATAACTCTAGTTTTAACTTAAGCAAGGTATTATCAATATTATATATGGAATAAATCAACACCAAAATAACTTGAAAACTTATTTCATGTTTATATAAAAATTTGAATCATTTATCATTAATCGTTTAATAATTTGATTTCAAAACATTATAAATAAAGTTTCTTTTAAATCCCAAGAAGAGTACATCATTATTTTTTATTATTTGGAATCTTAATAAAAGAAAAAATTCCCTTTCCCTAAAAGTTATAAAAAATAACAAAATTATTTTTCAATAATTATACATCTATGTTTTTATCGTATCCCCTCAATAGTATCCCAATATGATGTATCACACCAGAAGACATCTCCCCTACAATTACTCTTTACTAATATCATTAATGTACATCAATAGAAATATATATTTGAAAATAATCTTCAAATGTGGCTATATAACAAGATTTAAATGAATAATAAGGTATTATATAAGTAAAATTTATAGGTAAGGAAATAATAAAAATTATTCTCTTGAAAATTGGCATTTTAATTAGAAATAAACTACCTCAATGTATTTTAACATCGGTTTTTTAAATATCATATATTTTGAAATAAAAATAGATGTATATAGTTAAAACAATCATTATTTGTTTCACTCAAAATTTGGGGTTAATGTAAAGAAGATGATAAAAATTAGAGTCCTAAAGAAAAAGTTATATTCAATTTTGGATAGCATTCATGGAAACTAATTTTGAAGTCATTGTTCATTTCATGAATTTCATAAATTTGAATTTGGAACACAACACATTCCCACCGTTATATAAGTTTATATCAATTAATCATGTTGGTTATTTGAATCAAAAATAAATTTTAGTGAAAAAAGTATATTACATTTAATATCACGTTTTTTTAAACACAATTTGAAATTAAACATATAAAATATGAAAATAAAATAAAAAATTCATATTATACCTAGTATCTTCCTCCACCTAGAATTATTATTTTTTGAATGATATCGTTGTGAATAGAAGAAAAAATTGATCTATAAAAATTAAGAAGATAATAAATCACAAAAAAAAGTTGAGAGAAAAGACACAACTTGTTTTTTATTGTACAATAGTATCATTGAGAAACCCAAAAAAACTGAAAATTGGAATCCTATTTGAAAAAAATAGTGCATCACAATTTCATTGAAAACAAAGAAATAAACAGTAAAAACATTAGTAGGGAAAATAGAATTGTTATGAATCCCCAAGTGGGTTCTAGGATTTCACTCCCCCTAGAGAAGAAGTCCCCTTAAATAATCCCCAATATGAATGTGTGTGTGGTTTCTTCCTCATGAACCACAAAAATAAGTTTTTCCAATCATATTTCATTCCCAAATCTTATATAATCTCCCAAAAATAGATATCTTCAAGTCCCACCCCCCAAAATATTTATTCCAATGATGTAGTGGATGTGGGAATAAAATATTAGTGACATTTAAAAACACATTATCCTCCCAAATAATCTGTTTTGGTTTATGAATTTAAATCTCATGTAGGGTTTAATCTTCAATTTCATCTTCAAAAATGATATCTTCTTTGAAAATAATATTTTTTACCACCGTCCTCACCTATACTAATGTACTATTCAATTACGAAAACTATTATTTCTTAAATTGTAACCATTACTTCCTCTTCATCTAAACAATCATTCAACTCAGATGAAATTGTTACTAAATCGACACAGGGAAATGTAGTTAACAATTTATTATTAAAATAATATTAAAAATTAGATCAAAACATAAGACATCATCCGATATCTTCTTTGGTTCTCTCTTTGTTTTGGAATCGATGACAGTTGTATTAAAACTAGGCATCACCTCAGGTTCATCCATATGATATTCCAAAGTGAATAGTACATGTTTCTCTTCTTATTTAGCCAATGTTTTGTACAATGGTTATGACTTTAAAATTTCAAAATGTTTGGATTCAATTAAAATTTTATTTCCAATAAATCCATCAAAATTATTTTCCAAATACAGTTTATTATTTAAAGACACATCTATTAGTCAAAATTTGATAATTTCTTACGTTAAATTTGAGGAATGAGATTCAAAATCTTTTTTCAATTCACCCAAAAAGGACCTTCAATATCAATAGTGGGTGGGGAAATATTTTCTATTTCATCTTGATCTTCTTTTTGAGATATTGATTCTTTTATTTATTTAAATGGAATTGAATGAATTTAAACTTTTTTTCTTAATTATTTATTCATTTAATTTTGGTATTGAAGAAACAAATCATTATGAAAATTTAAATAAAAAATTTATTCATTTCTAGACTTCCTATTTTTTATAATAAATCCAAAAATAGGAGTATTCTATATGAAAATACCCTTTTTTGTTTTTTAACACTCTCAATTTGTTGTTAAATTTAATAAAATTCACAATCAAATTGAAAAAACATAGGAATTACCCCTAGAAAAGTATCCAAAATGAAGGTGGGTTTCTTTCGTGAAACTGTAGTCAATAATTTTCCCTTTTAAAAAGAACCACATTAGTTACCATTAGTTTCTCTTATGAGGAGGATTTATGATAATTTTTCAAAACTAAACTTTGATTATTTATATTTTTTATGTTAAAATTAAAAATGGGAATTTGAAAAGAGTTAAAATTAGTTAAATGTAAAAAAATTAAAAATAAAATTCCATGTTTGGTAATATAAATCTGTATATAGAAATACTTTGAATAAAAACAAAATAAGGTAGTAGTGGAAAAAATTAATTATTCGGACACTCCCTTTATCATTTTCTATAGGAATTTTCATATTATTTTTCTCAATGATCATTAAAATACCTCTTTGCGAACAAATAATTTTGTAAGAAACCATATGGATACATATAATATGGTTTTTATACTCTCATAAATGTGATCTTATTACCCAAATACCTCAATTCAACCAAAATAGATAAAACTCACAGTGTTAAATGGGGAGACCTCACCAAGATAAATTTAAATAATGGGAATAACCAATTTACTAAACATGTTGAACAAATTTTCAATAAAAATAGAACAAACTAAATTCAAGAACTTTTGGGTACCTATTTAAAAAATGAAAATATATTACATTAAAGTATAATAAGAATACACTGATGTATCAACTGAAAATGGGAAATTCCATCTGATCATCTCTTCCCCCAACACATGGAATCAATCCCACCATAGATTGATTATCATCAGTGTAACTCATCCAATATAGTATATATTTTCCTTCATATCCCACTCCTTCAGTATAACAATCCTAAAAAATGAATTGGAGATGAGAAAAAATAGTGAATAAGGGGTAATAAATGTTTCTTCAATTTTTATCTCCCATAATTTTTATTGAATATGTTTGTATTCCCAAAGTAATTTTCAAATATTTTATTCTTAAATATTTTTCAAATGATAATTCAATTTCTCCATTCCAAATGTGATCCCATTTTGAATTGAGATGAAATTTGTATATCTAAATTAAATAAGTAAAATATTTATACATGATACATCTTTTAAAATATTACAATTACACACACAACTTGAATATCTAAATTAATGAGTTTAAAACTATAATTTAATTTAGAGGTTTCATGTTGACCCCCAATTCTTTTACATCTAGAATCACTTAATTTGATATTATATACGTCGAGTTATACCAGATTTATTGAGGTCTGATGAATTTTGTTGTCAATTTGTTTCCCATAGTTTATACTTTATATTGGCCACAAGAAGTTTAAATAAACACATATAAAAGTTAAAAAATTATAATTTAATGCTACAAGGACAACTAAATATTATAATTTCTATAATTATATTATTTTTGTAAAATTTATGCCCAAAACATAAAAATGATAATAAAGAGTATAATTTCAAGAATTCGGTAATTGTCACTATTTATCTCAAAAAATTTATAATTTTTAAAAATTATTTAATTTCACATTAAATGAAAATTTGGTTGGGATATAATAATTTAAATACATGTAATAAATTTTGAAAATATCATATTTATCATTAATATTAAAGTCAAATCACATTGGATGAAATAATTCAAAATACAACATAATAAATTATTAAGTATGAATGATTAATGATATAACAAAAAAAGTATAAGTATATACCCCTTATAAAATAAAATAGCTGACTAACACTAAAATATGCCTTAATAAAGGAAAATTGAGACAAAACTGCTTACCTTTATTTATGACATTCCATCTATGTCCTTTAACTCTTGTATATTAAACTAAAATAAATTATCTTATTTCATAATAACATTTTAAAAAATTAATTCCTTATCCTTATACCATTTATTTCATTTATTATAATTACTTAATTAGATATATATTCAGTTATGTCCACATTGGGCATTTTGAGGGTGTTCTATTTATAATATCAAAACCGCATTAGTTTGTTGATCATTGCCAAATAGTTCATTTTTTAAAGGTTGGGGCCGAAGCCTCATTTTTATTATTAAATCAAAGAAAAGTCCTCTTTTAACTGGGTAGAGGGAAACCCATTACATATCCCGAAGGCCCAGTGGGATTTCGCTACCGCTACAGTGCCCTGCTGCCGCTACAGTGCCCTGGCGCCGCTACAGTACCCACTGATGAACAGTATCGTCGCTGCTACAGTACCACTACAGTACTACTACAGTAACCTGAGCACCATGGGTTTTGAACCCCCATTTTCCATGTAGTATTACGAGGTTCTTACCACTATGCCAAACCCCAACTACATTGCCAAATAGTTCATTATTCTATTATATATATAGTAATAATAATGAAATTATTTTATTATATATAAATTAATTATACTTTTAAAATTAACCATTGAATATGATTATGAAAAATTAAAAATGTTACAATCAGAGATAGTGTAGTTTGTATATACCCATGAGTCACATTTCCATTTTCATCAATAGTTATGGAAATAAGGTTGATTTTTTTCATTATAGAATTATTATTTTATCATAAATACCACATAATGTATTTAAAAAATCCAACATATATCATACATGTTATGTGTAGATGAAAAATGAATCATATCACTTTAAAGAGGTGGTAGTCTATTGTATGCACAAATGATGGATTCATTTCATATTTGATGGAAGAGGATATAGTTATAGGTTATGATATTAACATAAAAATCTAATTATATAGAATATACTCTTGTTATTATTTTATCATGTTTTGAGAATACTTTAATTATAAATATGAGAAAAGAAAACTAAAATGACCGGTTAAGAGCTATACCTCTTTATCTGACAACCTCTATTGCACTACACATTAAGACCTCTAAGGTTGCAATTATTCCAAAAAAAATACCTATAGAATATTGGAAGGGGATATAGGATATTATTTGAGTGGGTATTGATAGAACCAAAAGTATTTTTAAGTGTGAATAAAATAAGAGATGGGTTACATTTATAAGAGAGAAGAGTTGAACTTTTGGAATTTCATGAAGTATTAAATTAATATAAATTTATTTTTATGTTATAATGGACCCAAATTTATAGGACTCGAATATATATTGATAATTAGACTAAATCATATAATATCATTAAATTTGGACATTTTTAGGTGGCCTTTTTTTAATTTTATTTTTTTACTCTTGTTAACCCTTTTTGACAATTACCACATTAACAATGTTCTTTTCTTTTTAGGTGTCAATATGTTTACAATAAAAGAAATATTGACCCATAAATAAATTTTGGTTGATATTTGAAATAATATCAAAATCAATTCACTGAATATAGTACTTTTTATTTTTTAAATCATTTAATATAATTAAATTTACTGTAAATTATCATTAATTTCTCTTTTTGAATTATTAGTTTAATTTTAATCTAAAAATACCAAAAAAAATGTTGAAATTGAAATATTAACTTGTAAAAAATCTATAATACGTTATGTAAATCTATTAATACATTTAAAATAATAATTATTCAAAATTATATTATTTTTAATATTTTTAAATTCTATTATTTATTTTCCCATATAATAGAACAATTATTGTGCCATCATTCATACGCTTTAAATACATTTTCTTCGTATATAAAAATTTAAAATAAATTACCATGATAAATTTTAATTTATATTTGAAATTATTATTTATAACTACAAATATCATTTTTTTACCAATATGAAAAAAATATAGATATAAAAAAATAAAGTGAAAGATTGTTTTTACTTTTCTTGTATAAAATTTTATAAAGGTAAATATCATTTCTAAATGAAAAAAAGATAATATAATAAAAAATTAGATAATTATGGATGTTATATACTCAAAAAATAATTATGGGAATTGTTAGAGTCATTTTTTATACCATATCATGTTATTTTTAACATTAATAACTCTATTTACTATTACTAGGGTTACCAATATCTACTATAATAATTATTAATAATGTAAAACAAATAAAACTGTAATATTTAATAAATTTGGACATCCTTATTTCAATTATTGAATCCATTTTTCATGATTCAATTCTCATAACTTTCATAAGTTAAATTATAATTAAACCCCCAAAATGAGATGAAAAATAGTTTTTTTTAAATTTCTCCATCTAAGGATTAAGATTTTTTTTATGGAAAGTTCATGTATAAATTTAATTATGTATAATATAATGGGATTATTTTTAATCAAAAAAATATAATGAATTTTTAATTAAAATCCAAATCAGATTCATATTATTATAAATATATTCCATTATAATATTGTTTTCATTAAAAAATAGTATTTTTCATTATTTATTGAAAAATAAATATTTTTTTTTATTTTTTTAAAATACCAAAATAATAAAAAATTGATATTATTATTTCAAAAATTATATTCATTTTATCAAATAAAATTTCTACAAACTACATAAATTACTTATAATATTTACTCTAAAAAAAATAAATAACATTTTTTATGAAATCTGATTTTGAAGGATAAAATGTCCAAAAATATTTAGTGATTATTTAATAAAAATTAATAAATAAAATTTTATTTATTAAGTCCTTAATATATATTTCATAATGGGTTTAATCTTACAAATACCCTCCAATTTATTTTCTAGGTTGTAATGGAAATATTTAAATAATAAAATCGTATGGTTTTCATAGGATTGTTGTTGTGTGTCGTACACGTTTTCTAATATAATGGATTTATTATAAATTCATAAGGTGTTAAATTATACACATTTAAAAAAATTAGTATTCAAAATTTAAACATAATCTATGTAATCAAATGTTTTCTATCTGAAAATACCTTCATTGAAATCCCACATCATAAAAAAAGCCAATGAAACATCCTATTGAAAAGAGGGAAATGAAAATAAAAATGTCATATAGAATGACACATAAATTGGTCCACAATGAAAAAACATTACTGTGAAGTGAATATATAAATATTAAAGAAATTTAATTATATCCAAATAATGATAGATTTTTATAGACATCACTAATCACAAGAAAGTTATTTGTCATGAGAACATTAATGACCATAAAAACATAAACAAAAAATGTGTGAAAAGACTACAGATTCATTGGAAATTATGGTAATATGAAAAGAAACTGTTTCATGACCTTTTTCCAAGATGTGATGAATTCTAGAACCATCTATTCTAATAAAATGAGTTAATATTCTTACATAACAAGCACAATTTTTTCCTTTAATATATTTCCACTATAATCTCATTTTTTCCATGATGATGAGTATTCAAGAAACATTTTTACATTAGAAGTACAAAATTAAACACACACATAATAATATACTTTTATAAAAGGATTAAAATATCTTCATCCTATATTTAGACATTAACCAAAACAAAAATGGATAGAATAAGGTTAGATAATTACCAAAATGAATAAATCATCATATAAAGAAATAATACATTAATCTATAAAATCCAATAATAAAACTAATGTATGAACAAAGATCATTCCATAAATAACTATATTTATATTTATTCAAAATAATATAGACTATGATTAAAAATCATTAATCAAAAGGTTTTGAGCACATAGTCTTACATGATTAATTTAATAGTTATCTTAAAATTAATGAAATCCTTCTGAAAGTCTCGTACCAAAAATGTATATCCCCAATCACATATTCATCAAAATATGCTTACTGTTCCCAGAAAAAAATAACCCCAAATACCAATTTACCTTAATAACCACAACATTGATGAATGTTTTAACCTTAAAATCTATCATAATCCTTTTAATTTACATCACCAAAATTGTAATAGCATTATTCAAAAATAATACATCACGTTAAATATAATGGTTACATAAAACATAACCTAATAAAATATCTACCAAAATTTTCATTAGTCACTTTAAAATATAATCACTTGAAATATCTAAAATGGGTTCTATGTTTTTTACTTCATGATTAACATTAATATTATAAAAACATCATGGTACCCATAACACATAATTTAACATCATAGGAGAACATACAAATCTCTAATAATATATAAATCCTACTGTGATACAAACTATAAGGACCTCAAACCGGCACACATAGATCTAGTGATAAAAACATAATATTTCTATCATAAAAATGATAAACGTGGACCAATTCTTATAAGAAACATACAACATAAAATAAGAAATATCAGATCAGAGACATAACTAATTAAGTCTTAGGATTATAATTTTAGAGACTTAAGGAAATTTTTTACCTAATAATAACCATGTCTTTATGTCACCATTTTCCATCATATTCCAAGATTTTCTTAATTCATATTATTTCATAAGAATATCCCATAAAATTATCAATGCATGTTATATTTACAAGAGAAAATAATTTAACATCAATACTCTTATCCTAGGTAAAAGTTGACATGAGAATGGAGACTTCAAATGATCTGTAAGGCCAAACGGAGTCATTAAAAAATGAATGAAATAAGTGTGAATAAGGTAATCATAAAGGTGTGATGATATAATAAAAGTCTATGTTATTAACATAATATAATTCATACCTGTATGTAATTGGATCATAATTAATTAAAAATATAATAAAATATTTAAAAAAAGAATGAGTTAATGGAAACAATAATTAAGAGCCATCTGATGTCAATCATGATCAAAGGAATCATTCAATACCCATATAAATATCAAATAGTTTTTTTGTATCTTAGAACATTATCTTAATAAAAATTGTTGCAAATAAAAAAATTCAAATAAAATCAATATATGAATCTATACCAGTTAACTCATTCATTTACCCAATTAATATAAGGAACATAACCTAATTCATTATAGCACTATTCCGTTGAATCCATAGAATAATCGATATCAGGATCAGTCATTATAGAAATTTTATCAGGCTCAACCATTATTTATGAGCTATAATTGGGACCATCCCTTCATATATGTTTTATTAGGATAAAATATTCTCATCAATAGTGTCTACATACAGTTCATGAATAAAACAGTTGGAATCTTTCACATTTCATTATAAAAATTGTCATGGTTCTTTCATTGTTTGATTCACCAATGGAAAATAAAAATATTCCATGTAAATGTCATAATCCATCAATAGTAATAATAAATATGGTATCATTATAGCTTCTCTCGTGTGTATTGTAATGAATATCAGTGGTTTCTGGCATTGTTGAATGGAAATACCAATACAATATAAATAAAAATATTTTTCAAGTAAAATACCATTTTTTACTATAATGATCACTTTTAAAATATAATATTTCAGAACATTTTATGAATACAGTTATATTTGAAAATTAAAAATTAAAAATAATATGTAATCATCAAAGAAAATATCCACAAATATTGTAGAATCATTTATTTTATAAATGTTAAAAATAAAATATCTTTTGAAACAACTTGCAAAGGGTGTCTAAGGTGTCCTATTTGCACGACATTAAAAAATTTCAATTTAAAATCACTTTTCAAAATAAGTTAAATGATCATGTAAAATAGATTTTGGATTCCATTTATGTTTCTAAAAGATATTTTTTATTTCATTTAAGAAAATATGGAAATGGATGAGAAAGATTCCTAATTTAATAGAAGATACAAGATCTGAATCACTTATAATCAACTTTATAAACGTTTCATTAATAAATATAGATGGAAATAGAATCTAAACATGTAAACCACATTCATAAACAGAAGAAAATAAATGATATTTATATTAATAAAATTATAGAATATGATTTCCTCCAAAATAATCATGGCCATAAACAATCCGGAAAATAACAGTGACTATTACATATAGCCTTTTCCACTTTAGTAAATTTTTAATCTTAAGACCCATAATAAAATAACAACAAATGAAAATTGAAGTATAATAAAAATATTTGGATTCATTGTATATATCTTTGAAGGGATAGTATATACACCCAAAAAAAAGATATATTTATATCATTAAATTTATGTTCCACAGAAAATGAATTTGAGATGAATAACCCTTAGAAATATAATATCATTAAATTGAGATTTAATCAATGGATAATTTATGTATAAAAATTTTAATATGAAATAAGTGTAAATATAGAATATAAAATTTTGATATCAATTTACACATAATCTTGTAATAATGAAGTTAATAAAGAAGAGTTATAACTCAACAAAAGTATATTGAGTTAAGAAACCCTTTGTCACTTGATAAAATTCATTTAAAATTCATTTGGATTAAATAATTAAAATTTAATATTAAAATTACTTGAATCATGAAAAATATATGAAATAAAAAACAAATTGTGTAGTATGTGAATAATATAAAATAAATTAGGTTCATGAAAACAAATATGCCTCAAAGAAGAAAATTGAGACAAAATCTATTACCTCGAGGTCAAAAATTTCATCTCTGGACTTTCATTATTGTATAATAAACTCATATTAATTATTTAATTTATTAATAATTTATCCACATTTATTTTTTATCATTAATCCAATTATTTAATTTTTAACGACTAATATTTTTACTTAATTAAGACCTTGTGTGGTTTTTTTAGGATGTTCAGTTCCTAATTTATAAAACTCTTCAGTATATCTTGCATGATCAAAGGGGTCATTATTTTATAACATATAGAATAATAATAAGGAAATAATTTTCATTTTTACATCATTTATAATTTTAAATGTAACCATAAAATATAATTAAAAATGATCTATGTTAGAATCATGGATACTTTTTATCATATGTTCACATGAGTTAAATTTTAATTTTTAGATAACCATTTTAGAAAAATTGTATATATTATTTTATAAATAAATAAAAAACATGTATCATAAATACCATATTTTTGTAGTTAGATATTATTATATATATCATCTGTGTAATTTAGTGATGAAAAACGAATCATATCACATCATGGAATTTGTATCCCACACGTACACAAGAACGACATTATCCATTTAAAATTAATGGAATTTTAAGAAAATATATGATATATTTTATTTTTAGAATGATTATATTTTTGTTATTATTTTATAATAGTTAATCATATAACTATAACCAGTCATGAGAGTTGGTGTTGGAAAACAAATTACATTAGTTGGTGATACGGTAGTATTGTGTACACATAAATGATGTATTACATTCCCATTTAATGGAATATGATATGGATATATGTTATGATATAAAACTAACAAACATATAGTTATAAAAAAAATATTGGTGTTACTAATTTAGCATGATTAAAAATTATTTTTAATATGTATAAGATGAAATAATAATAAAATGTTTGTTATGAACTATACCTCTTCTTCAGACAATATCATTTTCATTACACATTACGATCTCTATGGTTGGTATTATTCAATAAATAATACCTCTATAACATGGAGGTGGATTATATAAATGTGTTTGGGAATGTAGTGGTGAAACCAAAAGTGTTTTTATGTCTGAATAAATGAGGATAGTAATTTATCTTTTATAAGAGAGGGGATGGGAACTTTTGGAATTATTAAAGTATTAAATTAATTATAAAAATTTTCACTGTTAAAATGGATCCAAATTGATAATATTAGAATATAATTTGAGTATTATTCATAATCCTATCAACCAATAAAATTTGGATACTTTTTTTTTATTTTATCTCCCTTGTAATTTTTTTAAACCCATTTTAACTATATTTTTTTGACAATTTCCATGATAAAGATGGTTTCTTATTTGGGGTCAATATACTTACTACAAAAAATTCTAAAAAATCTATTATAATTGAAATTTTCCACCATATCCGTATAACATGGATCAAATATGTCTTCTAAATTTTTTTAATAATTTAGTAAAGCAATATTTATAATGAAATATCAATAATGTAGATTTTGGGACTATTCATTTACAATGATTTTCTTAACCGGTTGAAAAAAGGGAATTCAAATATATTATTTGAAAACATCAATAATATGTTTTTTATCTAAAAATTCATTAAACAGTATAATTATTTAAATTATTGTATTTTATTTTCTGAAAATAATATATTTTATTTTTCTATTAATTGAATTGTAAATAATTTTGTGTTTCATAAGCTTTTAAGGGTAGGGTCCTAGTAATATCACAAACTCCCCACATTTAACACGGTCATCGTGCCCCGGTGGTCCAGGTTCCACCAGTTTCCCTCCAGAAACCTGGTCCCAACTATAAGGCACACCCACATGCCCGAACGGGTCATATGACTTCACCTCCCCCCCTTAAATCACAACGTCCTCCTTGTGGGCCCTAAATTTCAACTGAGGAAGTGCACCTCACTTGATGTTGGGTTTCAACTTTGATACCAAACATGAAAACAAGGTCATGGTGATAATATACACACCCCACCATTAACATGGTCGTTCGGCCCTGTCCTTCTAGGTACAACCAATTTCCCCATGGCCACATAGTCCCCACCCTAGGGCCACCCACGTTCTCGAATTAGTATTTGGAATTATATTTAGTCAATCAAATTAAAAACAATTATCATGATAAAAAGACATTTAGCTTTAAAATTAATATTTATAATCCAATATATATTATTTTTATCTACATATTAAAATTTTGATGATAATAAAACAAAGAGAATTGATTTTTTTACTTTTCTTTATATAAAATATTATAATGTTTAAATTAATGGAAAATGGAAATAATAGGTCACCGAATTTAACTTTGGATAATTATTAATGATATATAATCACCTAATTAAATTTATTCTAAAGTTATTGTAAAATTTTAGTCATACAATTTTTTTAATGTTAAGGTTTTGATTTAGCCTTATTTAGGTGATGAGTATTTATTATTGTTACTATTAATACTAGCAAACAAATAAAAGGAACGTATTTATTAAATCTAGTAATCTTTTTCCAAATATTAAATAAATTTTTTATGATTTATTTCAGATAATCGAAATATTTTAAATTATAATAAATCCTAAAAATGTGATGAAATAAGTTTTTTCATAAAAACCACCTTTTGAGTAAAAATAATTTATAATAAATTAATGTATAATTTTATTTCCAAATTCTACAATTGAATATTTTTAAATTAAAATTAAAAAATCTAATTTTAATAAAATATCAAATATTGTATCTGAATATATTAATTATTTAAAATAATATATATTTTTTAGAAGGACTTTATATTTTTTACTATTCATTGAAAAATCATACAGTTCAGAAAAATCATAAATGTTCACAAGAAATAAATTTTAATATGATGATTTCAAAAATTATATCCATTTATAAAATAAACATTCATGATGTTTCATAAATTTATTATTATATTAACTCCAAAAATGAAATAAATATCATTTTAAAAAACATTCATTTGAAAAGAAAAATTTCTTTTCCAAAAATTGATTGCATATCTCATAATAATTAGTAAAAAATTTTTTAGTTGTTTGGACTATTATATATATTTCATAATTTGGTCAATATTATTTATACTCACCAACTCATTGTGTAGTTTGTAATAGTCATATTTAAATAATAAAATTTTTTGGTTCATTTTTGTTCATTTTTGTGTATCATAAACATTACCAAACATAATGTCCTTATTTTAAACTTTTGGGGTGTTACACAGAAAACCATGATGTTAGTAAATGAATGTTTTTAGTAATGTGATACATTTTATTTTTAGAACCCCTTAAAAATAATCCCTATTCATTTGGATTATATGGACATTAGGGGTCATTCATGAGTTTTTTTAACAAATATCCACTCTACCACCATTCCATTGCGGTGTTTTCTTCTTTTTGAATTCATCCTGTAGGGCATCAAAATATTTATTTATTTTAGGATAATCCCCATTTTAACTATGTTAATAGTGAAAAATTATATGACCCGTAGGACCAGAGGCACAAGTGATTCATAGGTTTTTAGACGTATTACCGTAGTTAATAATATACACTTTAAAAATGTAGCACAGTGGTGACCATAGGGTTCTCCCACGAGGAGGTTACAGGCCATGTTGTCAAATTTTCACTTAATTTATTTTTCTTTTTAATGTTAAAAATATAATTGTCTATCTCAATTAAGTAAAAAAGTGAAATAAAATAAAATTAAATTAAAACAAGAAATCTAATTTGGTTTTAAAAATAAGAAGCATGATAGACTGAAAAAACAATCAAAAAAATACATCAATGGACATGTATCGATCATTATGCACACCATTTATCATTTTCAAAAAATAAGCCCCAATTAAATTTTACAATTTATATCAGAACACCTAAAATCTTAAATTTTATTGACACTGAACCATATAGAGGCCCCAAATATGTGTTTTTATTCGCCTATGAATGTGATTCAATTACACAAAGAACTCCAAGAAACCAATACTAATTTAACATGTTCTTATCAAGGAGGATAGATTACTCAAAGAATATTAAATAACAAGATAATATTTTTAAAATCATAATATGATAAAAATGATATAAAAATATAGAAAAAATCGTAAACAAAATAAGAGAACTCTTTCAATAAATCAATGAACTTCTAGGATAATTTGAATGAGATATGTTTACAATACAAAGAACTAACTCAAATTAAAATAGTCATAAGATCTCTATATCCCACCACCAAATGGATTGTAGACCTTCATGTCTTGATTATCTTCAATTTAACTCAATTAATCCAAAATATATTCACCATAACAACTCCTTCCTTGAATCCATCCATCCTTTAAATAATGTGATGATGAGAATATAATGAAAAGGAGGGGTGGGAATTTTCTATCCAGTTTTCGGTCCCCCAAATGTGGGAACCCTTCTAGGAATTCTCATAGTCAAATTTCCTTAAGGTTCCTTCTGTGAAGTTGTTTTTAATTTAATTATATTTCAGTTATTAAAATTTTAGTTATTTTAAAAACATTAAGGAAATTTTATGAATAATGAATTGAATTTCTCTTTTTCTACATGATGATACATTTCAACATCTCAAATTTGGATCCTTCAATGACTGACTTAATGAGATAATTTTCCTTAAAACTCACCATGCATGAACTTCATTGGGTCATATCTATTTTCCAGATGTAATCACTAAAATTGGAAACCTTTAGGTTTTGTTATACCTCATTTACTATGGTCTGATCAATTCTATAGGACTAACAAATTTTACACCTAGATTTATTTATTTTTCCCAAAAGAATGTAGAGTAAATTTTTTTCTGAATTTCCAAAATTGTATCCCATGAACATTGAAATCCAAAAAAAACTCCTTTTTTATAATAATTGAAAACTATATGATCAAAATACAAAAGTTCTTAAAATAGATAAATTTTCAGAATTGAGATATTTTCACTTTTTTCCATAAAACAACCATAAAATTCAAAAAAATGAAATTAAGATCAAATTAATATATTTATGGGGTTTAAATAAATTAAATACTCATTAAAAATAGTGTAAATATTATTTCTATTAATTCCCCCACACATATCATATGGACTCCTTGATAAGTCACTATGAAAATAAAATCATCGAAAATTCCAAAAACATAACTATAATGATCACCAATTTATCACAATGAAAATTATTTTTCACGACTCAGAAAAAATATATCATGTTAATCATTAAACTCATTCAATAATTTCTACTTCATTTCTCCTCCCATGCACACAACACTCTAACCTCACATTAATTTTCTTCTAAAATAAAAATATAAATTTTTAATAATCCTTTTCTCATCCAAACATCTAAACGATTAACTATATACTTTGTAAATTTCTTTATATCCACCTGATGTGATCAAAGAACATGTGATTATCATGAGGACTTCTCAAGGTTGTTCCTTGGAGTAAGTTTGGTAGGTTTTAATTATCCATAAATTCTGGGGATGAATAAAGAGTGTTTGTCTCTATTGAAAAAAATTCATGATTCTAATTTTCATTTATGTATGGTTGCCACATTAATCACCTTGGAAGAGAATCATCTCAGATAATCATTGAGAACATTTTTTATATCCCACAAAATCAAAATTTTAGTATAAAAAGGGACATTTGTCGTCTACTTTTTGGAATCCTTTAAAGAGGCTCAAAATTAATCCTTTGAGGGCTCGAGAAAGGAATAGATATCTTCTCCTTAATAGCTCTATAAGGGTACAAAATTTATCATAAAATACCTTTTTCAGTAGAAAAAAAATCTCTTCAAAGTTTTATTCTCCTTCCAATGTAGCACCAAATGATTTAGCACACATTAAGTCATCTACCCTTCCCCATACTCACGTATATTCATTCAGATCATGATTTTTCACATCTAGAGAAGGTTGTAAAGGGAAAATTTGATTCTAATGTGGCCAAACTAATAGGTTTTACATGGATTCTAATTTCTCACAATGGTCAAATCTATAGGGTGGACCAAAATAAAATGGATTATCATCATAAAAGGGGGACTTCAATCACAATATAATTACCACAATGTTTTTAATCAAAAATTATTAAAACCTCATGTGTTTTTAAATAAAATAAATGGGGATGTTTTGATAAAAACAAGTATTTATTGGTTCACTCAAGGAATATTTTGAATGTTAAAATGATGACAAATATATCCCAAAATCCTCAGGTGCAAGTGATTGTCGATATTGTGTAGTATTCATGGTATGGAATTCAGAATTCAATCCTGATTTGAATCTATGACACAACATATTTCATAAATAATTTATGTTAAGTTCCATGAATCATGTTGGTTCTTTTCATAGACAACTATTGACAATGTAGAAAAGAATTCTTTTTGATGATCTCAATTTTTGTAACAAAAAATTATAAATAAATCATATAAAATTTTAATTTATAAAACACCAAATCTTAATGTACCAAACATGTATCTCCCCCCCACACTTATTTTGTACAATTTCAACATCGTGCATATCAGTTAAAATTCAAAAGTAAAAATAAAGAGGAATAACATGAAAAAACATTTAGAGAGAAAGACACAACCTAGATAAAATTGAGAAGTCGTAGCCTTGATAATGCCTCCTATATGATGAAATCTGGAAACCTACATGAAAAAACCAAAAATAGACAATAAAAATTTTATTGAAATAAAGTAATGACAAATAAAAAAGGAATGTAATATAGCCTTTGTATGAACCCTATTGTTGGTGCTAGGATTTCACTACCCCTATATAAGAAATTCCAGTTGATCATCCCCAATATAAAGGAGAGTTCAATTTAATCATTATTGACCAGAAAAATAACATTTTAGCAATCTTATTCAACTACAGAAACATTAATAATATCCAAAAAACATATTTCTTCTAGTTCTCCTCCATAAATATATCATTCTAATAATTTAGTGGAAAGGGTTACAAAATATAAAGGAATTTTCTAATGAATATTTCCTAAAAAACCTCTAGTGGTTGCCAAATTTTAATCTCTCAATGTAGTTAATCCTCAATTCTATCTGTAAAAGTTTTTATATATTGAAAAAAACATTCTAGTATGACCATCCTCATGTGTACCAGCATACTCAAATGGGAACAATATTATATATTCTATTTCATCCTTGCTAGCCTATTCATTTGAAGAATAAATCAACTCCAAAGAAATGGAAATTTAATCCTCACAGGGAGATGCAATTAAATTTTTTTGATCAAAATAATTAGGAATAATTAGATCAAGGATTAATAAATATCTCTACCTCATCTTAGGTTGCATATTTGTTTTATTATGGATAATATTTATTCTAAAAGTTTTTAGAATCTCAGGTTCCTCAAAATTATATTTAAAAACTGAATTTATCAAGTTTCTCTTTATCCTCAGACAATGTTTTATACAATGGTCTTAATTTTCAATTTCGAAATGTAGTTCATTATATGAAATTTCAGTTTCAACAAATTTACTTAAATTTTCTTAAAGACTTTGGATTTTCAAAAGACTTTTGATTTCCAAAATACATTTTATTTCCAAAATTCAACTAAATTTTAAAATAAATGAAATTTTTTCCATTAAATTTGAAAATAGAGAATACAAATAATTATTTAACTCACACAAAAGAGGTTCTTAAATATCAAGAGTTGGAAGGATAAGATTTTCCATTTCACGGGAGTCTTTTTTAGCTTTCATTTTTTTCAATTATTTTAATTTAATGGAAATAATTTCCTTTTTGGATTAATTATTTAATCGTGGAAGATTTCTATTGAAGAACTATTTCATTATATTTAATTTTAAAATTATTTTTTCATGTTTAAATTTTAATAATTAATAATGACTAGGCTTCTCATATTTTTAGTGATCAAGCTTGGCATAATAGTCACTGTTAAAATCCATTTTCAATACTATAAATTAGTGGTCATGTCATGACCCCCCCCCCCCCCGACCAAAGATGCCCCTCTTCAGCTGGAAATGGTGAAAGGGAGATAATGACCCCCGAGTCCCGCCTCCAGTAGGCCCCGGGGTGGCGACTAGGACCAAGGGTATAAATTTTCACAAATATGGGAGGCATTACCGTTTTTATTTATTTAGGATCGAGAAATCGGACAAGTCAACCACCAAAAAAGAAAAGAACAAGTGTATATAAATAAACCCAAACCAAGCCCACATACATGTTTAAAAAATTGTATAACAAGGTGAAAGTTCAAGAAAGATCAAAGTACAATACCAAAAGAAATCAAGAGTACAGAAACTGCAACAACTCCAACTGTCTGACTAGTAGGGTCTCGCACGGCCCTGGTAGTCCTCCTGGAAACCTGAAAGTAAACGTAGGGTGAGCATACAAATATACTCAGTAAGGAAACCTAATTCTCTTGTGCACAAGTGGGGAGACATCCTATTGTCCCATGAGAACAACAGAATAAACCTATAAAGGAATTATTTCCACCAAACCTCACCATCCACACTCACCAAAACACGAGCACAACAGGTAGTAGTATATAAGAAACAAGAGTATTTGGTACCCCACAACATTTCCCTTTGGTTAGCTGCTCTTCCTAACAGCGAACGTCATGACGCTGCCACACTCTCCCCGCCCGCACACACCTGGGCCTCACACCCACGTATCCCGCCCCCACACACCTGGGCCTCACAACCACGTATCCCGCCCGCACACACCTGGGCCTCATCCTGGAGATTTTTGGGAAATATTAGAAGCTGACCGAAGAGTCTTAAGCTAAAGACACCCCAATCAAAACCTACCCGAAGGGTGTAAGGTCACCTCAATCCATCACAGCATAGAGGAGAAGGAGCAGGAAGGAGCTAGTGACTAAGGGAAAAACACCCTATCCCATGAAATGGGAGTGTTCGACACTAAATTCTCAACATGGGTGGGGTGCAATAAAACACAAAAGATACAGATATATATATATATATCTGTATACCAAACACATATCCCAACCTATGGATTCTAAACAGAGAAACAGAGCACGTGCCTCGACACTGTTACTATGAAGCATGCATACAACAAACAACCCCTACCCCATTCAGGTTTTCACATTTCAGAAAAATTAGTTTATTTAGTTCCTTAACTATTGGGAAACTATCTACAACCAACCAAATCGATCGTTCGTAAAACATATCCCTGCCATCCACAAATCAAGTTTGGAAAACACAAGCAACACAACCATTTCCTTCTTATCAAACAACCAACCCATTGATTATTAATACCGTTCCATTACCATGACCCACCATTTATTAACTCTTCCACTTTTTATTTATTATTCACAACTCATAGTCCATTCACATTCAAACCCATCCCTGTAGCCCCACTGCCAACAGACATAACCACAACTGCACCGTACATCATTATCCCTTTAATACCATGTATCGTAGCTCTGCTTCCAACCCGATCCACAACAACCCACAAAACAAGTTTCGTGCCACATCAACTCCCCTTTAACATATTATACCACAACCCTTCTTCATGTTCTATTCATAACAACCCGAGATCCACCCCTCCCTTTCACACACCAGTAACCAAGCCAAAACCCACATGTTCATTATTCCATTTTGTTTAACCGGGGTGATCACACAAGGGTTCCATATTTTAGACATCCAACTTTACGTGATTAACCAATTTCCATATTCCACAAAGTTTCCATCAAAAATAAAATCCAGAAGGAGAGGGAAACATTTAATTTCGTAAGCAAATACCCCCAACAACCATGATTTTCAGAAGGAAGATGTTCATTCACAACATAATAT